>OZ012735.1:914088093-914440593 GCA_963859935.3 Lathyrus sativus
CCCGTTCGATCTCTTCGTTTAAGGAATTTCCAGAGCTTGGATGTTATTTCAGCCTGAAGACTCCAACATTTTATTTACACGATCCTACTGCCATGTGGATCCTGTGTTAGCCGTTTATCCTAGAGTGTCATCCGATCATGCTTGAACCTGTTGAGCCGCTACTCTGGGTATCTCCCTAGTGGAGGCCGTCTTGCCGGTGCCATCTCCATTGAGGATCTCTTTTTGTTTTCTTCCTAGAGTGTCAACTGGTCATGCCTGAACCTGTTGAGCAGCTACTCTGGATATTTTCCCCAGTGGAGGCCGTCTTACCTGTGCCATCTCCATTGAAGATCTCTTCTTATCTTTCTTTCTAAAGTGACAACTGGTCATGCCTAAACCTGTTGGTCCATCACTTTATATTTCCCTGGTTTCATACTGTTCCACTAGTATTGTCGTCCCCAGTGAGTGGTTACTCGTTGCGTCGTTCCCCTGTGTCGTTGTTTCGTCAGCATGTCTGCATTTATCATTTTCCATCACGTGCATCATATTTAGAATCATAGCATTGTCAGCATTTTTAGTTTAGTTTCGTTTTGTCCATAACATTGCATATCACTGCATCTAAGGGCAAAATTTTCGGTTATCTGTATTTAAATCCCTTTCACCATGATTTCTCGAGCTTTCGTCGCTCAAGTTATCCGGTGAAGTTATTTAAATAGAGGAAACTATCGCACCCCAAATTTTAGCCTTAGATTCACTAATCACTTAGAATTTCATTTTAGTCCATTTTTCATTTTAACTAACCGTTAACCAGTTTGCCTAGTTTGTTCATTTTTGCAGGCGTGTCAAAGAAGTTGGAAAATAATTTTGCGTGCCATTAAGTTATGTTGAATTCAATTATTACAAGACCAAATCACTCCTCAAGACGTCTCAAAGAATAATTTGGTGTTTTTTGAGGGATTAGATTATTAATTGACGGGTGGAAGAGGTTGAATTTACGAGGATATTATTCAAAGACTAGGATTAAGGTTTCAATTCGTGGTAATATTGAAGAATTGTGGAAATCAAGTCCACCATATCCGAGTGCAAGACCAAGATCCTTACGTTTATTCAAGATGTGCATCGGAGTTTCAAAAGTTGTTAGGTGTTCAAAAGCCAATCAAATTTATCTCGTTTTGGGATTTAGATGATGCGCCTGTGGACATGTTGTTTAGTCCGAATTTCAAATTATAACTTCTGAGTTCATGATTTTCATACAAATTGCAAGAAATAATTTGGAATTCTATTACAAAATCCAAGACTTTACAAGCATGTTCACACCAAAATCCTTATGTCATTATATGGTTGCAAGAATTACAAAATTACAAACACATTCAAGATTACAATATTTTTTTGGATAAATTGTTACAAGTTAAAATCCTAAGTTCGAGTTCTATCTTCAAAGTTCCAAGACTCTTCAGGTTTCTCTATTTTTGGTCATCTTCAAATAAAAACCTGCAAAAATGGCAAACAATGTCAAAGGTCAGAATCATTAAAAATGTTAAGGGCTTTGAACTTAATTTCCAACCCTCAGATTATGGAATCATCATCGGGTGATTCGGAAGGGCAACAAGGAATCGCTACTAAACTTTCGTGTTTTTTTCAACACCGACCAAAATCAAGGCAATAAGTTGTTCTGTCCATGAAAGAAGAAAGAAGATTTTTTTTAGAAAAAATATTTTTCTGTCCAAACAGCACACAAACAGCCGTAAAAAAAAAAATCCCAAAACGAATTAAATCCAACAGCATCATTGAAGCCACAAATCTGAAATGGGAAACACCTAACTTCATCAATGAAACTGAATATTAACACCATCAAGAAAAACGAAATGGACTTTATCACCATTAAGAGGCCAAGTAATCCGAAAATGGATTATATCAATGCCATCAAAATAATTCTGAAAATGGGAAGTCATTATCATCAAGAATCTGAAAATCAAACAGCACCATGAAGTCCAGATCCGAAAATGAAGAGAAAAGAAGCCAATAGAATAAAAAAAATCCAAATTCATCACCAACATGATCAAATATAAAAGGAAAACCATAAAGGCTCTTCCAATCCATTTTAAAGAAAATCAGCTATAAAGAGGAATCAAAAGAACAGAGCTCGGGGGACTGAGGAAAAATAATTTAAAAAAATCATCACAAACCAGACGAAAAATCACGAATCAAAAATCGCCACAAAACATTCGAAAATCGCAAGGGCTCAGAAACATATCATTATCGCCCCATAAACCGTCAACCAAATCTAACCCAGTCCGTCAAGAACCACCAAACAAGTCATCAAACCATTTCAAACAAATCGTCTAAAACTCAGTCCGAAAAACCCATCAACACCGTAACACAAATTATCACACACAACAAAAATCTGTTAAACCAACAACCTCAGAACGAAACGCTCATCATCGGTCCTCAAAAACCAGAGCTTGTTGCGAAAACTGTAAGCCACCATCTTTTAATCTTTTAGTTTGTTTTTTTACAGGTCACATAGAAGGGAAGACGAAAAAATCAAGGCAATAGAAGAAGAAGAGATTGCATGCGAAAGAGAGATCAGAGGAGAAGAGAAAAAAAAGTTCAAAGAAACAAATAAACGGCGCCGCAAGCACAAAGTGGGGGCTAGGGTTTTCACCCCCCCCCCCCCCCCCATTATTTCGTTCTATCCACCGGGTTTGGGTCTGGGGTTTGGTCACCCAGCCTAACCCAACTTTTTTTAGTTTATTTGTTTTTTAAAATTTTCAATTTTATTTTATTTTGTAACATGTTGTAATTAATTAATAATAAACACTAAATAACTAACTCACTAACTCTAATTAATATAATCTGAAAAATATTAATCTAACAAAAACAAAACAAAAACTTTTTCTTAATCTAATTAATTTAATTTTTCATTTAATTTAACTTTTTAGATGATTTAAATTTTTTTAGAATTTAAGTTAATTAATTTACTTTATTAACTAATTCCTCACTTAATCCCATTTTTCTAAAAAAACTAAACAATTTAATTCCAATTCACCACTATCTCCTGATTAATCTTTTCTACATCCGTATCTAACATCATTTCTCATTATTTCCATTTCAACTTAACCATTTCACTACGCTGTACATATTTACATATCATTGCTATCATCATTTATCTTTCCTCTACTTACATTATCAATTATCCATTTGCTTTACATTACTGTTTATCCCCTCCGAAGGAAAGGTTATCCCGTTTGACCGCCGTGTCAATGCCTTTACCCTCTCCCCATCCTAGTCTTAGGATCCGAGTCGCCGTACCCGTACTTAGGCGTCCTGCCATGGACATACAACACACCTTTTACCCTTTTCTAGCCTTAGGACTTGAGTCGTCGTACTCATAGTTAGGCATCCCGCCGTGGACATCCATCCCTTTATCCTAGCCTTAGGATTAGGAGTGGTCGTACTCCATGTAAGTTCCCGTCGTGGAAAACTTACTTCACCCTTTTACAATTCAACTTTACAACATAGAAATCGGAGTCGCTGCACTCCAAGTAAGCGTTTCCCTATGAATGTTTGCATCCCCCTAGAACCTTGACCATAGTCAAGAAGTTTCTCTTCCTCCCACTATGAGGGGAACTATGATTACTCTGATTCCATCCTCTACCCACGATACGTAGGCACAAGATGCGAGTCTTGGTGAGTATACTTAGGATTAACCCTTAGGTTCTTCTCTTTGCCTTTAACCTTTAGCATTACCCTTAAGCAGATAACTTTTAGAAATAGCACATTTAAACAAGAGGTTCATGTAGAGTACTACATAAGTTTAGGATGCTAATACCTTCCCTAAGCTTAACCAACCCTCGAACCCTAAATCTCTCCCCGCATTGTGTTTACAATGCAAACTAGGTTTTTCCTTTCTTTAACCTTTCCTTCAGATAAATCAAAGACCGGCTGTGAATTAAGATTATGATTCAAATTAATCAATAATTTGATATCCTATTCTCACCGCAACAACCACCAATTAGCAGTATCAGATAGGGGTCAGCGACCAGCCTATTGCTAGTCACAACTAGACTTCCTGGGGCATCCAGAAAGAAGTAAAATCTTTACTGGGACCAAACCAAAACGGAGAATTTCCTTTTAATGAAGAGTTCAAACAGGATCTTCAGGAAACGATCAGAGAAATAAACAAGCCAAATGGGCCGACTGGAGATGTCGGTGACAACCCAAAACATCCTAGGATTCACTAGGGATGCTGGTAACGACCAACCATCCTAAGATTAGGATTAGGTGAACATTGCCAATAACCATTGAGTTTTAAATGATGCTAGTGACGACTAGACTCAACGGACTGGTGACAACCAGATCACCAATACCAATAACAATTGGATTTAAAACAATGACAATCAAAACATTACTGGACTTCCAAACAGATATGGTAATAACCAAACCAGAGATGCCAATAATAATTGGATTTTAAACAATGCTAATCAAAACATTAATGGGCTTTAAGGGGATTGGTGACGACCAAAACCGAGATATCAATAACAATTGGACTTCAAACAATGTCAGTCAAAACATTACTAGGCTTTCAAACAGATATGGTAATAATCAAATCAGCAATACCAATAACAATTTGATTTTGAGGGATGCCTGCAACTACTGAACTTTCCGGGGATATAGGTATTTATCAAAATAATACCTAAGCCAGATAACTTGACAAAGTTAAAGTAACAACCAAGGGGTAAACCCGTGACAACAGGTCTGAAGCAAAGAAGTTTGGTAACGACCAAAGGATCTCAAGATGGTATCCAGTAACTACTGGGGAAGGAATACCCAACAGATTCTTGACAAAGAAAACCGTTGGACTGGATCACAATGGCCATAGCCAGAACAAACCAAAACAAGAGGTGTGCTGGAAAAATGCATATGCTAAAGGTATAATGCAAATGAAATGCCGAACAACTCTGCAGGAGAAGGAGACAAAAGATAAATAATGATATATAGACCTTGATAACATCATTTCATCAATATGAGGTCTATAGCACGGCGGTGTGGGGAAAGAAATCTCTATAGACCTCATATTGCTGAAATGATGGTATCAAGGTTTCAACCGTTCTATCCTTATGAGAGGAGTCTAATTTTACATCATCATGTCACAATCAAAGTTACGACTTGCTTGTTAATTAACTTTCTCCAAAAAAAATTTGTTTCAAAAACTTTTTCCTTTAAAAATCATTATTAACAAATAAGTGATATTTTTGCATAACAAAAAGGTAGATCAATCAATAGAGCATAAACAAAGATTGGTCCAAATCTGATTTCATTCAAATATGGAGACTTGCAAAAAGCAAAGCCCCATGGAACATTTACAATTTAGAAAAATGGCAATATGGGAAAAGGTTACAAAATCTAACGATAATCCAGTCCTAACTAGCTAAGAGTCCGTATGAATCGCTGCCTCTAACGAGGGTATAGGAAAGTGAGCCTCTTTGAAGACCTTCTGGAGTAGTGACAACTCCTGATGTAGTGAAATGCCTTTGTCCCTAACTTTTGTCTGAATCATCCTTTGGGGTTTCCAATTCACCGGAACACTCATTCTTGTCTAAGCCGCCTTTTCAGGTTTTCGACTTAGCGAGATTTTCTTTCTTTTATCCCTAATTTTTGCCTGGATCTCCTTCATAGGTTATGATCCACTAGGAGGCCCTTTTTTTGTGTGCCTAAGTTTCCTTTCCAGGTTTTCGACTTAGCGGGTTTTTTTAGGCATAATATTTTCTTACTACATCTAAGTACATGGGATGTTGGAGCTGTTCACCGTCTATCATCGCAAGGATAAGAGAGCCTCCAGAAAAAACCTTCTTCACAACAAATGGGCCATCGTAGTTTGGCATCCACTTTGCACGCATGTCTCGCTGCACCGGTAGAATCTTCCTAAGTACCAATTCACCCTCTTTATATTCTTTGACCTGGACTCTTTTGTCGAAGGCTCTTTTAACTCTCTTATGATATAGCTAATTGTGGCACATTACCGTCATGTTTTTCTCGTCAATGAGATTCAGTGTATCAAACCTTTCTTTCACCCACTCATCTTCTTCGAGCTCGACTTCCATTAAGACCCTTAAAGAAGGTATCTCAACCTCAATAGGTAGTACTGCATCCATCCCGTAAACCAAGGAGAAAGGGGTTTCCCCTGTTGAAGTGCGAACAAATGTTTCGTATCCGTGTTAAGAAAATGGTAGCATTTCATGCCAATCTTTTTTAAGTTACTACCATTTTCTGCACAATCTTTTTATGTTTTTATTTGCAGCTTCAACAACTCCATTCATCTTGGGCCGGTAAGGAGAAGAGTTGTGATGTCTAATCTTGAAGCTGTCACATAGCTCCTTCATTGTTTTATTGTTCAGATTTGTCCCATTATCCGTAATGATCTGGTTAGGGATTTCATAACGACAAATAATCTCCTTTTTAATGGACCGGGCAACCACCTGCTTTGTTACATTCGCATAGGAGGCATCTTCCACCCATTTAGTGAAATAGTCGATGGCGACTAGGATAAACCGATGACCATTAGATGCTTTATGCTTAATTTCCCCAATCATATTAATGCTCCACATTGAGAATGGACAAGGTGACGACAATACGTTCAAAGGATGTGGTGGCACGTGCACCTTGTCCGCATAAATATGGCATTTATGACATCTTCGGGAAAACAGGATATAGTCGGTCTCCAAAGTCAACCAGTAATAACCATCCCTTAAGATCTTCTTTGCCATAACATGGCTGCTTTCATGAGTACCGAAGTCACCTTCATGAATGTCTGTCATCAACATGTCTGCATCTCTACTGTCCTCACATCTGAGTAAGACCATGTCGTGATTTCTCTTGTACATAACATTATTGCTAATGAAGAACTTGGATGACAATCTTAGCAACGCTCTCTTATCAAGTTTGGAGGCATTGGCAGGATATTCTTGACTCTGAAGGTGATTTTCGATGTCATAAAACCATGGTTTTCTGTCGGACTCTTCTTCAGCCATCATGACCTATGCTGGCGCAGTCTTTTTTTTAATGCTAATTAGGGGAGCTTCATTGATAAATTGAACCTTCCATATAGCAGCCATCGTAGCCAGAGCCTCTACTATGTGGTCTTCGGATCTTGGGACGTGTTTGAAAGTGATTTCATCAAAATACTTGATCATCTCCAAAATATAGTCTTTGTAAGGAATCCGTTTTTTATCTCGGGTCTCTCATTCACTCTTGAGCTGATAAATTACCAAGGCAGAGTCTCCAATTACTTTCAGAATCTTAATACAAAGGTCAATGGCAGCTTCAAGACCCATGATGCAGACTTCATACTCAGCTATGTTGTTCATACATTTGAAGCAAAATCTTGCAGTAACAGTAGTGTAACCACCAGTCAGATTTTCCAGAACAACACCAACACCATGGCCTCTTTTGTTAAATGCACCATCGAACATCATTTTCCAATGGGAACCAGGTTCAGGGTCCTCCTCGGGGCTAGGATCTTCTTTGGCTTTATAAAGAAGCATGATATCTTCGTCAGGGAAGTCGAATTTGAGCGGTTGATAATCTTCAACAGGTTGATCAACAAGGTAGTCTGACAAGACGCTTCCTTCTATTGACTTCTGAGCAACATATTGAATGTCATACTCTGACAAGAGCATGTGCCATTTTGCAAGTCTTCTTGTCTGAGTAGGTTTTTCAAATATGTATTTTATCGATTCCATTTTAGATATCAACAGAGTAGTGTGACAAATCATGTACTGCCTCAAACGTTTGGCTGCCCAAGCCAGAGCGCATTAAGCTTTTTCTAATGGAGAGTAACGACTTTCATAATCGATGAATTTCTTGCTCAAGTAGTAAATTGCATGCTCCTTCTTCCCCGACTCATCTGTTTGGCCTAAGACACAATCCATTGATTCCTCGAGCACAGTCATGTACATGAAGAGATGCCTTCCAGACACAGGAGGGATCAATCTTGGAGGTTCTTGGAGGTATCCTTTAATATTTTCAAAGGCCTAATGGCAATCTTCGTTCCACACAACTGCTTGATCTTTCCGTAGTAACTTAAAGATCGACGCGCAAGTAGAAGTCAAGTTGGAGATAAACCTGGAGATATAATTCAATTTGCCTAGGAAACCTCTGATTTGCTTCTCAGTTTGTGGGGAAGGAATTTCCTAGATGGCTCGTACTTTGTCAGGATCTACCTTGATTCCACGTTGACTAACAATGAAGCCGAGTAGTTTGCCAGTTCTGACTCCGAAAGTACATTTGGCAGGATTTAGTCTCAATTGATACTTCCTGAGTCTTTCAAATAGCTTCCACAAATGATTAAGGTGATCCTCTTTGCTCTGAGACTTGGCAATCATATCATCAACGTAAACCTCAATTTCTTGGTGCATCATGTCATGAAATAATGCCACCATGGCTCGTTAGTATGTGGCTCCAGCATTTTTCAAACCAAAAGGCATAACTTTATAATAATAAGTGCCCTAGGGTGTGATGAAGGTTGTCTTTTCCATATCAGCGGGGTCCATTCTTATCTGATTATAGCCGGAGAATCCATCCATGAATGAAAATACTGCGAAGTTGGTTGTATTGTCCACCAAAATGTCGACATGCGGCAGAGGGAAATCGTCCTTCAGACTAGCTTTGTTAAGATTCCTGTAATCTACACACATTCTAACTTTGCCATCCTTCTTAGGTACTAGTACAATATTATCCACCCACACAGGGTATTTAGAAACTTCCAGAAAGCCTGCGTCGATCTACTTTTTAACCTCATCTCGGATTTTGAGAGCCATGTCGGGTCTGGATCTTCGAAGCTTCTGCTTAACTGAAAGACACTCAGGTTTAAGAGGGAGCTTGTGAACTACAATGTCGGTGTCCAACCCAGGCATATCTTGGTAGGACCAAGTAAACACATCCGCATAATCTTTGAGAAGCATTACCAATCTATCTTCAACTTATGCCCCAAGCGATGCCCCAATCTTGACCTCTCTTTTTACTTCTTCAGAGCCCAAGTTGATAATGTAGATATTTTCTTTGTAAGGTTGAAGATAGGCATCCTCGTACTCAGTTATCTTTATCAGTTCTTCAGGAATTTCAATATCATCATCACTCTCATCTTCAACTTCGTATACAGGTGAACCAAAGAAAAAAAGAACTGGATGATCATCGGATTTAGCGGGTGATGGAGGTTCTTTGCATGTGTTAACGGGTTTAAATGATCAAACATACACAAAGATATGCAGATGATGAATTCTTTTTAGGTTTTCAAAAGGTTGCCATTTTCCTTTTTAAAAAAGTGAAAACAAGAAATAATGAACAACAAATGGAAGTTTAACAGAACACTCATTCATTGATTAATCTTTAATTGAAAAAGTGTGGCCCATACAAAATGATTCACTGGCCTCGGGTGTGACCATGGATTTTAAACATAGAAAATGCTAACAAGCAAGACAAATATATTACTCTAAGAGTGGTAACATGATGGGATCGTCGACAAATGGCTTCTTTTGCAAGAAAACACCAAGAGTTTCAAAGTGAAACTCTAGGAAATGGTGTTACAGAAATTTTGTGGTGCCGTGGACAGTTCAAACAACTTATATGGAGAGTGTTTTAAGTGTTAGAATGATTGGAAATGATCTAGACAGTGACTTGGCTCTGAAAATGCAAAAAAGTCAAGATTTCAAGGTATGAGAGTTAACTTTCTGTTCTAGCAGGTTTTGGATGGTTGTAATGATTTGAACACCTCTAACACATGTTTTTTGATGTGTTAGAGTGAATTATTTGATGGTTTGGTGATTGGAAATGGTTTTGGATGAGTTTATGCAAAAGCAGATTTTACTTCACAAGGAAGCAACTTTTACAACTTGCAAGAAGGTTGTGATCAGAGAAATGAGAGAGATTCAACTTGGTTTCTAGTTTATTCTGGTGTTTTTTGGGTGTGAGGAGTGTGTTCTATTTATAGGCAAGCTTGGAGAGTGAGAGGTATGGGCAGATTATGCCAACTTGCCAAGTTTGCCCTTTTGGGAGGAAAAATGAGCAAATCCAACTTGGGACCTCTTTTCTGAGCATGAGCCACCTCCCTATGTGTTTCAACATCATCAATAGACTGAAAATAGTTAACATAAAGTGAAGTAAATAGAGTAGCTGATGTAGTAGCTGAGGTGTAGCAGAAAATGCAAAATGTTTCTCTCTCCTTGCCACTTGCATCCACTTGCTTGAATAAACAAATCAATATAATCCAATTCTGGTTTTTGCTTGTGGTAACCCAATTTAAACTCCTCAATTAAGTCCCTAAACATCATAGGATGAGTTAAACAAGTGATTAGAAGAGGTTTGAGTGGTTTATGTATCAAAATGCAAGTGCTAAACTTGGTTTTATGACATGAAATATCCCCAACTTGCTCTCTTTGATTCTCCCTTACCACAAAGGCTGAGAAAATTCTCTTATACTTTTTAAAAAGCCCCAAATATGATCTACAACATTCATGTTTTTCCAAATTTCAAATTCCAAAGGGAACTAGGTCAAAAATCTTCATGAAGTTGGCTGCAAAACTTGACTTACAAGCCAAGAAACAAGAAATTTTTCTAAGTGTGGAAATCCTTCACAACTTGATGAGTTCACAAATCAAAATCTATGCATTTTTAGACCTTAACCCTCTATGAAACTTTTATAGGACTTCTCAAGAGCTTTCCAACCATATTTGGACCACTCAATTTGGATGTGTGGTTTGAGAGTTATGACCATTCCAAATAAGCTTGTAATTAGGGTTTTTCATAAGCCTTAATTTCTTGATTCACAAGTTATCCATCAAGAAAACAAGGGCGCCCGGTGATCTCTCAAGAACAAACCTGCAGAGGAAGGCAAGAGAACCAAAGCTTGCAATCTTGTTTGTGGAATGAAATGCAAATGACATGTGGAATATTAGAGGTAAAAATTAGGGTATTACAAGTGGTAGAGGTTTGATGATGCACCAAAGAATATATTCAGGCGAAATACTCAAGAGGTTTGAGATGCAAGATTGCAACCCAACTTCGACTCCAGTTGTGATCAGATTGCAAATGTCGAAGGATTCAGATAAAGATGATGTCAAACCAACCAAATATAGAAGACTTATTGGGTCGATTCAATACCTTTGTAACTCAAGGCCTGACTTAACATACAGTGTGGGTATGGTAATTAGATTCATGCAGAAGCCAAAGGTATCACACCTAGAAACAACGAAGAGGATACTGAGGTGTCTGAAAGGGACTCTCGACTATGGAATTTTGTTTCCTACAGCTGATGAAGGAAAAGAATGCAAGTTAGTGGGATACACCGACTCTAGTTAGTTTAGTGATGCTGAGGATAGAAAATCCACAATTGCCTATGTGTTTATGTTAGGTGGTACACCAGTTGCTTGGAGTTCGAGAAAGGAGCCAGTAGTGGCATTGTCATCATGTGAAGCAGAATATGTAGCTGCTTCTTTTTGTGCATGTCAAGCAACCTGAATGGTGAACCTGGTCGAAGAGATCACAACAAAGAGTCATGGAGGAATTACCACGAAGATCGACAGCATGTCAACTATTAACTTGGCGAAGAATCCAATAGCACATGATCGAAACAAGCACGTCAAAATAACGTTCAGTTATCTCCAGGAGCAGGTAGTAGAAGGGAAGATAAATTTGGAACACTGCATAATTAAGAATCAGATTGCAGACATCATGACAAAGGGAGGTGTCAGTCAAAGTGTTCAGAAGGCTAAGGTCTATGATGAATGTAGATAGCTTAGACACAATGAATTAGGTGGTGTGTTGAGTTTGTAATTCCTTATGTTAAAGTAGTGTAGCTCGACGAAAATAAGAATTAATCAAATTAGCCTAATGTGTTAGTGTGTCGAAGTATCGAAGCAGGTTGCTTCACACAGGATTTCGACATAGGCCGATTTTAGTAATGTTAGCTATTTTGGGCTTTTATAGTTTTGGGCTTTGCCTTGGGGTGCAAGAAAACCTAAATCTATAAATAGAGAGAAAATCTTATTTTGTATATGAACTAATCATTCTTGCAATTCACAGTTTTGCAGTTGCAAGTGAAATAACAGATTTTTCACAGTTTGTAGGCAGAGAGTTCTCTGCAGAAAATTGTTCATCTTCTTCTCCATCGTTTACTTTCTTTCTTTCTCTTTTTCTTTCTAAATCTTTTCATCATTATTACGTGAGTGGGAACAATCTTGAGATCAAGATTGATTAAGTGAAATTCTCCACAGGTTGTCGTTGAATTTCCAACATATATGACAGAGTCATCATAACCCCAAACTTGAATTATTGGTTGTCCTCAATTAAAAAAAATAATGATTTTTAAGGAACTCAGACAATCAAACAAAGAATCTCTTTTGTTGTTTGTAATGTTTCCTTACACACTAATGAAACTATTCACAATGCTTTTAAAAATTAAGCATTTGACCAAAGTCAACACTATATGGTTTGAATCACAAGTTTATAGACCTGTAGCAAGATTTTCATACAAGCATGACTCGATTCACAAATTTTCCTGACTCGAATCATAAGTAAGACAAAAGTATGGATTTTGACAAAAAAAAGCTTTCAATTTAAGGTATTTCTTGAATCAAATCAAAAGGCATTTTGACTTTAACCATAACTTTGTTTGAACCAAATCATGAAAAAATTCTCAATTTTGTAATTCGATTTACGATATGTGACTTGAGTCATGGATTGACTTGACTCTAGTCACATGATTCAAGTCATGACTCAAATCGTACAAGAAATATTTTGACTTTCTCATCTTGATTCAAGTTACTTTCTCACTTTATACAAATCATTATTTTGGATTTTGACTCGAGTTAAATTGTTGACTTTTCATCTATTTTGTGTCTTATCCCTAACACATATACAAATCAATTTATTTTTCTCTATAAAAATATAGATTCATAAGCATTCATAATCTTTGAAAAAAACAAGAGTGTATTGTCAATCATGCAAAGTTTCTTTCAAATTAATCTTGAAGGAAAACATCTTCAAATTTTAGCCAAAACCACCATTGTTCTGGTTACTCAACTCTAAGCAGGATTTTAAGTGGTAGTTATGAGGTATATTAGGTGTTCTAATGCTTTTGTGAAGATTGTTTTTTATTTTAGATTGAAGAATCTGATTGTGATTGTGAATTTTGGAAATTGACATCTAGTAAAGAAAAAGAAGAATTTCTTATCCAATGGATTTTCGGTAGGATCGAGTGAAGATGATTGTATATGAAATCTTGGAGTTTCTAGCTCATTCAATAGTTTAAAGACTCATACAAGGGAATTTTGGTAGGATCGAGTGAAGATCATTGTAGACAAAATCTTAGAGTGCTTTGGTTCTAATAAGGTGGTTGGTTCATGATCGAGTGAATATTTTGAAGGATTTGCAATCTTATGATTTATGTTTAACAAAAGCAATATCAAGGTTCAAATTTATGTTGCTTAGCAGTTGGCCTTAAGTTTTTCAGTTTGCATGTAATTATCTGTTGTATCAAAATACATTTGTAATAATTTAAGGATTAGTAGGAAAATCAACAAAATTCAATTCCTTGCCATTGGAGACTGGATTAGGTGCAAGAAAGGACAACACACTGAATCGATATAAATTGTAATGTACATATTCTTTTTCCCTCTCTTTTAATGTTTGTATAGATTTGCATGTTATTAGACTTTAACGTCTTTCTAGAATTGCATGTTGCTAGGTTTTGTTGTTTATATCGATTTCATGTTTAAACTTAGGTATGTGCTAGATCTAGTCGACTTAACATTCTTTTTGGTGATTATATTTGTAAAAACAATATCATTATATTGTTAATTTAATTAATAAAATTTTGTTTAAAAATCTCGTTGTGAATTGAATTTGATTAATTAACATATTTTTACTAGTAAATTCATCATCTAGTGTCATTGTATTTTTTGTATATTAAGTTAAATGTGTAATTTCACTACATACGCATTTCTAAAATTTTGTTACCGCGCATTTTAAACTCTGATTTTGGAAAACCTTTTGAAAGTGGGGAATATACTAATATCTTACTTGAGTGTTGATGTATATTTTTTTTCTCACATTGTAAGGCATCTTAAAAAATGTGGAATACACTTCAAATCCTCAATGAGGGTACAAAATATGTAAATCAATCTATAACTAACACGTTAACATAGGAGTATAAGCTTTTCCGTATAGAACCTAATGAAATCATGGCTTCCATGCATATGCACTTTGTTCATATAATCAACAAGTTATAAAATTTATGAAATAGTATACCTAATCAGGATTATGCTAACAAAGTGAAAAGATATATGTCCATTGAATAACAACCAAAAGCTACAACCATAAAAGAGTCATAAAATTAAAACACTTTGGATATATATACACCCTTTTTAGAAAGCCTATCAAACATGAACATGAGTTAAAAAGACTCAAAACAAGTGAATCGAATATGAAAAATATATAAAAAGTTAAAGAAGATAAGAGAAGCATCTCCCTGAAGACCTCCTCTTCCAATGCCAAAGTATAGGATGATGAAGATAGTTCCGATGAAGACTCTTCAAAGAATGAAGAGATGAGTTTGCTTGTTAAAAATTAAAATAATTATTTGAAAAGAAAGAGTCTAAAGCATTATGATAAATGTGGTATTTGGATCAAACTCTAGTGTCGACAAAAGTAGTTTCATGGTTCAACGGGAGTTGTGCATGCTGGAGTGGAAGTCTGCTCAAGCATGTTATTGAAATATGTTAACTTTGTGTTTAAGTTAGCATGTCAAATTAGGCCTTAATTCTAAGCTCAATTGTTTAAGTTAACTTGTAGCCTAAGTTAGCTTATTAGTCTATAAATAGAATAGTTCTCTCAGGTTGTTGAGAGAGGTTAATTGTTGGTATTCACTTGTAATATTTGAATCCTTAATGAGTAAGTGAATAGTAAAACAATTTTAACCAATAATTATTCTTCGTCTTCCTTATTCTCTATCTTTTGTAAAATCTAATAGGATTTCTTGTGTTTTTTCAAGAAACTCAATCTTTTTCTCATATTTTGGTTTGCCCTTGATGATATCAATTCACAACAAACTGGTGTCGTGAGCGTGGAGGAGAAGATGTCGTCAACAAAGTATGAGACTGATAAATTCACTGATGTGAATTATTTCAGTTTGTGGCACTTGAAAATGCAATCCTTTCTTGTTCAACAAGGTTTGTTATAAGCGTTAAAAGGATTAGAGAAGATGAACGCTGCCCTATCGGAGAACGGGAAAACAATGGTGGTTGAAAATTCCCACAGTGTCATTGTATTGAGCCTTGATGATAAGGTTCTCTGGAAGGTTTTAAAGGAGAAAACTGCAGTTGCTGTGAGGATGAAACTTGAAGGTTGTACATGAAAAAATCGTTGGTTAGTCGTCTCTACATGAAGCAAGCTTTGTATTCATTCTAGTTGAGTAAAGACAAAGCCTTGGCTGAGTAGCTGGATATGTTCAACAAGTTGATTCTTGATCTTGAAAATATCGAGGTCAAGATTGATGATGAAGATCAAGCATTACTGCTATTATGTTTTTTACCTAAGTCTAATGCTCACTTCAAATAAACTCTCTTGGATGGAAGAGAGTCATTGACCTTTGAAGATGTTCAATCTGCCTTGTACTATAAGATTTTGAACAAATGAAAGGAGCACAAGTTATCTTCTATTAGTGAAGGTTTGTACGTTAAGGGAAATTCTTGAAGTAAGATGGTAAGTTTGAGAAGAAAAAGGGTAAATATCTACATAATTCATATGGTGGTAATGCTTCTACTATTAAGTGTTGTTATTGTAAGAAAGAGGGTCATGCAAGCAAAGTATACCCTGATCGACTGAACAATCATGGTGGAAAGGATTATGCAAGATGGTTATGAATCATATGATATCCCGGTGGTTTCAAGCAGTAACTTTAGCAAGGAGTGGAATATGTATTCAGGGTGTACATGGCACATGACTCCAAAAAAAGACGTGTTTGAGGGATTATATGATCAAGAAGGTAGATCAATGCTATTGGGAAACAACAGAGCTTACAAAATTGTAGGTATTGGATCTGTGATATTCAAGCTCCATGATGAGTCAATAAGGCTATTGACTTATGTTAGGTATGTACCTGATTTTAAGAGGAATTTGATTTCTATTGGTGAATTCGATAAGAAATGATATGTTTTCAAAGGAGAGCAAAGCATCCTAAGGGCAATGAATGGGTGGAAGGAAGTCTTGAGAGGCGCAATGACATAAGACTTGTATACCCTTAAGGTCGAGGTTGTAAGTGGTTCAGCATATGTGGCATCCAAAAACATATGCGTCAAAGACTAAGCTATGGCACAAGAGACTTAGCCATGTCAGTGAAAGAGGCATGGTCGAATTGTCGAAACAAAATTGTTGTATGGTGACAAGGTCGAAAAACTGGAGTTTTGTTATCCTTGTGTATTTTGTAAATCCTGTATAATAAAGTTTAGCAAAGGTAACCAACGAACACATGGATCCTTGATTACATTCATGCTGATCTTTGAGGGCCTGCAAGGAATCTTCAGACTCAGGTGTAAAGTATTTTCTATCTATAGTTGATGATTATTCCAGAAAGTTATGGGTATTAATCAAGAAGACTAAGGATGAACTTTTGAAAATTTCAAAAGTTGGAAGACTCTAGTCGAAAAAACTAACTGGCAGGAAGGTCAAGAGGTTGAGGATAGACAATGATCTTGAATTTTGCAACAGGGCTTTCGACAGTTATTATGTTGCGTATGGTTTTGCAAGGCACAAAACTACTACATGGACTCCCCAACAAAATAGTTTGGCTGAAAGGTTTAATTGAACCATTATAAAAAGTGTAAGGTGCATGTTGGTAAGTGCAGGATTAAAGAAGGTGTTTTAGGCAGAAGCTGTTGTAACTGCAGGACACTTGATAAATAGATATCCATCAACAACCTTGGGAATGAAGATACCTGAAGAGGTCTGGTCGGGATATCCACCTAGTCTCAAAAAACTTAGAGTCTTTAGTTGTTTAGCTTATGCTCATATTAGGCAAGACAAAGTTGAACCTAGAGCTCTGAGATGTATGTTCCTTGGATACCATGAAGGTGTCAAAGCTTATAGGTTGTGGTGCCTAGAGCTAGGTCACAGGAGGTGTATCACAAGTCAAGATGCAGTTTTAAATGAAGCTAAGATGGATTTCAAGAAAACTGATGACATTGGTCAAAGTTCGAAGATCTCTGAACAAGAGCTGAAATAAGAAGGGATTCCTTTTGAGGTGGAGCATAATGATGTTGAATTTCATGACTTAGATGAAGTCGAAAAATATGCAGAAGCTGCTGTTGAAGCTAAGGAGACTGATAATGATTATCTTCTGGCAAGAGGCAGGTCCAGAAGAGTCATCAAGCCACCTCAGGGACTTAGTTATGTTGATATTATAGCTTATGCCTTAATCTCTGCAAGTGAGGTTCTAGGCGAAGAACTTAGAGACTATAAGGAAGTTATGAAGAGTCAAGACAAGAATGAATGGCTAAAATTCATGGATGATGAGATGAAAGAATTTCATGGTAATAACACTTGGGAGTTGATCGAGAAACCTTTAGGGGCCAAGCTAGTCAGCTGTAAGTGGGTCTTCAAGGTTAAGGAAGGAATCAAAGAAGTGATGTCGAAGTGTTTTAAGACAAGGTTGATGGGTAGGAGGTTCACTCAGAAAAAAAGTATCAACCTCAACGATGTGTTCACACTTTTTGTAAAGCATAGATCCATTATAATGTTGTTATCTATGGTAGCGAAGTTCGACCTAGAACTTGAACAGATGGATGTGAAGTCTGCCTTCCTGTATGGTGATCTAGATTAAACAATTCTCATGAGGCAACCTGAAGTGTATGTAGAAAAGGAAAAGGAAGATTATATATGCAATTTGAATATGTATTTGTATGACCTGACAATATCCTCGACAATGGAATAGAAGATTAAACAAATTTATGGCACACATTGGTTTCACTAGGATTCAGTTCGACCATTGTGTTTACTTCAGATTTCGATCAGGAAATTCACTTATTATTTTGCTGCTTTTTATGGATGACATCCTCATAGCAAGCAACAGTGTCAAAGATGTTATGAAGGTGAAGGATGAACTCAATAAGGAGTTCGACATGAAGGATCTAGGAGTTGCCTCCAAAATTTTTTTTACTGACATCCAGAGAGATAGAAAGCAGTCGAGATTATGCTGATCTCAAGAGGCATACCTGAAGAAGATTCTAGACAAATTTAGCATGTCAAATTCAAAGCATGTTTTAACATCGACTAATCCTTAGTACAAGCTGAGTATGACTCGAAGTCCTAGTACTGAAGTTGAAAGAGCCTATATGAATAGAACTTCATATGCTAATATAGTAGGTTCTTTGATGTATGCTATGGTTTGCACGAAACTAGACATAGCATACGAAGTGAGTCTTGTAAGCAGGTATATGGTCAATCCTGGAAAGGCACACTGGCAAGCATTAAAGTGGATTCTTAGGTACATCAATGGGTCTCTGAGCAGAGTCCTGATTTATGGTGGAGCCTGTGGTGATGATAGCAAAGTCAAAATCAAAGGATTTGTTGACTCTGATTAAGCAGGTTGTATGTATTCTAGAAAATCTATTTCTTGATATGTGTTAAATATGTTCAGTACAACAATTAGTTGGAAAGCAACACTTCAGAAGGTTGTTGCCTTATTAACCACTGAAGCAGAATATATTCCCCTCACTGAAGATGTGAAAGAATCATTGTGGCTTAAAGGTTTTGTTAAGGAGATGAAAGTTCAAGGTCGAGTTATCACTGTTAAATGTGATAGTCAAAGTGAAATACACATGTCAAAGAATTCATCCTATCATGAGCGAACCAAGCACATCGATGTGATACTACACTTCTTCAAAGAGATAATCGAGCTTGGAGAAGTCCAAGTGCTGAAGATTTTGACTGATGACAATGTTATTGATATAGTCACCAAGACATTGGTGATGTCGCGGTGAAATTTGGATACCAAACTATTAATTAGTTTGAATCTTTAATTCAATTTGCAACCGAACTTTGATTTTTCCAAAGGAAGGGATAAAGATCGAAATTCCCGCGATGCAATGCAAATGCAAGCTAGATTGTTCAGGTTCGGGGGTTGGTTAAACTTAGGGAAGGTACTAGCATCCTAAGTTTCTGTAGTACTCTACAGGAACCTCTTGTTTTATTGTTTATTGCTAAGTGTTTATCTTCTTAAAGGTTGAAAGACCTAGGGGTTTATTTCTAAGTATACTCGATAAGATGTCGCATCTTATGCCTACATATCCTTACGGGAGTGGAATCATAGTACTTGTAGTTCCCCTAAAGGGTTAGAGGAGCTCTTTGACTATGGTCAAAGTTCCTACGGGTTTAGGGTAGTTGTTTTGATTGGGTTTAGGAGAAGAGATGAGTCTTCATGTTAAGGGAGATGTAACCACCACAAGTGTAAAAGGGGTTGTAGGAAAATAGTCTTTGCATCGTTTTAAGAAAAGGGCTTAAGTACTCAGATTGTTTGACGAGTATGCGTTTATTATTCTTAAGGCAAAGTTCCTACATGTTTGATTGTATTATTGTGGGGGTGGAGATTATATCTCACTTAAGATGATTAACATCTATTCTCTATTGCATTTGAATATTGTTTTTAAGTTGATTGTTTTCCTATGTTGTAAAAGATAAAGACAAAGGTCCTTCTTATGGGGTAGGTTCTATCCTAAGTGATCAACTTGAATGGGATCAAGGATCAAGGGGAATATGATGCAAATGAAGTGCAACTACACACAACGTTGAATTATGTGTAGGTTTTTCCTTCTGGACTGATGCGATGCGGAAATATAAATATGATAATGTAATAAATAAGTTGCGGAAATGTAAAGTCATACACACGCATGAAAGCGCTAAGTGTAAGTGCGAGTGTCGTGAATGTGAGGTGTGATTGATTGAATTGTTTGCGATGTTGATTGATTTTAACTGTAGGATTGATTTTAATTGGATTGATCAAGGTGAATTGATTAATTTGAATAAAAGTTGGTTTTGTTGACTGGAATTGATTTTAAAAAGAAGTTGATTTAATTTAATTATTTAAAAAGAAGTTCTAGATGTGAGTTGATTTTAATTAAATAGAAATTCAATAAAATGGAGTTTGTAGTTGTTAATATAAAAAGTTATTATAATTTATTTTTTAAAAAAGTTATTTTAAGCATGAAATGGGGAGATATATCATTATTTATTTAGAAAAAAGATTTATTAAATTATTTTAAATAAAAGAAATGAAAAAACAGATTAATTAGTTAATGGGATAAAGTATTAGTTTGAATTATGTAAAAAAAACGATTTATTTTAATAAAAATGATTTAGTGATGATTAGGGGGTGATTTAAAATGGTTAATTAAGATTAGGGAGTGATTTAGTGGTGATGTGTGTGTATTAGGTGTGTGCGTGATATTTAATCATTACAGTAAACAAAATTAAAGAAAAGAAAAACAAGCAAAGCCCTAAATTCTCAAAACTTCCCCCCTGTTTCCGTGATCGCGTCTCTCTCTTTCTCATCTCCGATCGCTACTCTCTCTTTCTCATCTCCAATCATAATCGTTTTTCTTTTATCAATTCCTTCCATGTTTCGAACCTGAAAACGAAGCAAGCAACATTAATAGTTTAAAATCGTGAAAAGAATAGGGTGTTACCGACAATGGATGACCGCGGCGGTGATGGTGATCGAAGCTTCACGGTGATTCACGTTTCGCGAAGGCTGCGGTTGATGGCGATCTGAGATTCGCGGCGAGCGGTGGTGGAAGGATTTGAACAGATAAGTTTTCTTACGAGTTTTAGGGTTTTTTGGTATCTATCTGTGTGTTCCCATTTTCGTGTTCCTTTGATCCTTTTAAATAGGCCCTTAGGAATCAATGTTTTGATTGAGGTTGATTGTGGATTTTTGGACCTTCCATTTTGGTTTAGCTGAGATTTGAAATCCTTCCTTTTCCGTTATTTCTGAGTTAATGTTGTTGACGAGAATCACAATCTCTGATATGTGACTTAATGGGGATTGGATTTGATTTAATCTTGGATCGAATCTTCTATTTCTTCAAAGAATATTCTTCATCGATTTACTGATTTTGGATCGTGTGTTTGTAGGTGTGGAAAGCAAACGGGTTTGGGCCAGGGAAGAATTAGAGGCCCAGATGAAAAAATCTCGTGTTGGTGCGTGTGGGAGAAGAGGGGATTCCGCAGAAAAGAGAGCTGGTGGTGAAGGGTAACAATCTCAATCTTTTCTCTAATCGTATGGTTTTGTTCTTCTAAACATCCTTCTCTTATCATGTGTATGATGGTATTTGGAGTAATTCAGATCATACGTCTTTGTTCCCGTCTCCAGGATGAATCTTCTTTCAGACTGGCCAAACCTTGCAGTGCTGAGATGACTAGAGATGTACTAGCATCTATTTCCTCTTTCTTTGTTGTACTCAGAGGGAGCTTTCTTCGTACCACTGGTTGTGTATGAGACTGGTGAAATGTTGATACAGAGCCTGCACAACTTAGATATATGTCCTATACATTTTCACACAAGCTTACCAATTCTTGTTCTAGATCTTATCTCCTTGTGCACTAAATAATAAACATCCTGTAGGTTTTGCAGAAAGTGGAGCTGATTTGGAAGGCCTTGTTTTCAAAATGGACCGCGGGCGGGGCAGATAGTTCCCAGCTAGAGCAATCTTTCTGCAACCTTTTCAACATGCCTGACTTTCTGTTCAAATCTCGATCATGCCAAGCAACAGGTGCATATAATTCAATGAGGACTTTGATGTTGTCTGCTAGTAAGAAATGCTGGTGTCTTCTGTGTAGATTAGATGTAACCTGTGAAATAAGTAGCTGCCTAACAATGTGATTCTTTGTTCTTGAGACAACGAAAGTGGCCGTTTGCAGATTGTCATCATCATACTCATGATTTGTCAGATCATTATTAGATGACTCGAATAATTGAAACATGCATTGCTGCCAGTTTTTGTTATCCCTTACGGAAATATTCTCTGCTGCAGGTGTCGAAGCGCATGACGGTTTCTCGAATGACCTCACTTCCAGCCTACTGCACTAAGTGTATCTTTTCTTCCGTTCCTTCCAGGTATGCTCAATGCAGAAAAGGTTCGTGGAGTCGGTTATTCTTCAATCTCGTGCTCTGTATTTTGAGTTTTCCTTCAAATTCAACATGAGCGTTGTTGCTGACTCCAGGACAAAGTGTAGCAATATAGTCATACGTATTCATTTCAAAGTTTATGGGAGAGATTTCTAGTGTATGAATTGTGGTACTGGTTTTGTCTCTTGATCTCAATGGATTGCCTCGGTGATCAAATATCTTAACGTACAGGTAGTTATTTCTCCTGGACAACAAGAGAAGTGTTACATGTGTGGCCAAGTTGGACATCCTGCAGATAGATGTTTGTTACCATCCCAAGCACAGGTTGTGTACCTTTGGAGATAGATGTTTGTTTTGATTCCAAGCACAAGTTTTATACCTTTGGAAGATGTATTGTTTGATTCCAAGCACAGGTTTTATACCTTTGGAAGATGTATTGTTTGATTCCAAGCACAGGTTTTATACCTTTGGAAGATGTATTGTTAGATTCCAGGCACAGGTTTTGTACCTTTGGGAGATTATTTGTTGCCATCCCGAGCACAGGTTGTGTACCTTTGGAGATGTATGCTTTGGATCCCGAGTTCAGAAGTTCCCAGAGACTAAAGTGGTTGCGTTTGCATGAAGTGTTCTATATCCTAATGTATTGAGGATGTTCAACTTTCATATCCTAATGTATTGAGGATGCTTCAACTTTCGTTCCTATTATTTTGAGGGTCTTCGCCCAATCCTAATGTGTTGAGGGTTGTGTCTCTTATATATCCTAATGTGTTGAGGGTAGTGTTCTATATCCTAATGTATTGAGGATGTTCAGCTTCCAATCCTAATGTGTTGAGGGTTGTGTCTCTTCTATATCCTAATGTGTTGAGGGTGGTGTTTCGTATCCTAACGTATTGAGGATGTTCAGCTTCCATTCCTAATGCTTTGAGGATATTGGCTGTTGTTCCTAAGGTATTGAGGGATATATTTGTGCTTCCTGGTCGTCACCAAACTCTTTGAAAATCCAATAGTTACTAGCATTACCGGAAAACTAATCGTTATTGGTACCGAAAGTTGATTGCTACCAACTTCCCCAGCTGAAGTCCTGTATTGTTTGGATTTTCCAATTGTAATGGGAACTTCGACTTGGTTGTCACCATATCCCCCGGAAGTCTAGTGGTACTTAGCACTTCTTTGGAAACCGAACTTTGGATTGGTTGTCACCAACCTTCCCCAGTAAGTCTAGTGGAAACTAGCACTGTTTAAAGCTATTTGTTATTCCGGTCGTCACCAGTCTCCCCAATTGAAGCTTTTGCTTTCCCAATCGAGTCTTGGAGAATTAGTGGATACTGTTTTCCCCGGCACGTCCGGTCTTTTTTCTAACCTTTTCCTGAAGATCCCGTTTGAACTCTTCGTTATAAGAAATTTTCTCACCTGGTTATCCCCGGTGAGATTGGTGTCTTCGTTCCGTCTTTTCCCCGGTGAAGTTGTGCTTCCCCAGTGGATTGGTTCCCCAGCAAAGTTTTCCCCATTGGGTTTTCTTTCCCCAGTGTGGTTTGCATTTCTTTTCTTTCGTTTCCCCAGTGAAGAATTGTCATCTTCCCCGACGGGCTTCATCATCTGGTTATCCCCAGTGAGATTCATATCTCCTTTCCCCAATGAAGATGTGTCTTCCCCAGTGGAATTTGTGTCCCCTGCGTGAAATATTTCCTTGAACAAGCATCCTTAGTCATGTTTGAACTATCTTGTTTACTTCGCTTGGAATCTTTCCCCAGTGTGTTGGGTCCCCGTGAGTGGTTACTCGTCTTTTGCCGTTCTTTCGTATTTGTTCGTGTGTCTGCATCTGTCTTGCATTCAAGCATCATATAACATCATTTAGATTCATGCCATATTTGCATTTGTCCTTTTGCATACCATCGGATCTAAGGGACAAAATTTCTGGTTTGCTATATTTAAATACCTTTCACTACGATTCTATGAGGATTGTCATCTCTCATTATCATCTAGTGAAGATATTTAAATAGGGGCATCTGTTGCACCCCAAATTTTGACCCCTTATATCCTCATCATCATTGTAGGATCATGTTCATTTGATTAACTAACCTTAACCCATTTCGAATTTATCTTTGTTAAGATGCAGATGAATTAGGGTTCCGTACCGTCAAAATCGAGCTTTCGAGGGTTTGATCAATCAATGTTTTGGATTGATCCAACTTCAAACAAGATCAAGGATGTTACATTGGACCAAGAATTAGTGCAATTTGAGGTGGTCACCCAGGGTTCGAGAACAGTGCAATTTGAGACACCCAATTAAGGTTTTTGATTGGAAAAAGTCAACTGTAGTTTGACTTTTGATTCAAAGAGTATTTCAATGATGGGATCAAGGTCCATTAAGCTCCTATGGCTTAGTAAAGTCCGTCCAAAGAGTTTCAAGTCCTCAGGAAGTCCGGATCACCAACGGGCGACTCGGTAGACACCGACCGATCGAAAAGTTGACCAAAACGCCAACTCTCCAACAATAAGGAATTTGACTTCAAGGTGTGAATGAAAAATGTTCCTTATATCATATTACACCTCCCCATAAAATTTCATGACCATTGGATCAAGGGTTAGGAAGTAATTGCAAAAATTGGGAATTAGGGTTTCGAAAGGGGCAAAACCATAACTCCTCAACCACACATCCAATTGAGGTGGTTCTAAGCTTGTTTGAAAGGTCTTGACAAACCCTACAAAAGTCCCACAGTGGTCCATATTCAAAAAATGCATGGAATTGGAGTTATAGAAAAAATCATTTCTCTAGTACAAAACAATTTCATTAAATTCTGGCCATACAAACCACTCTTTTTAGAACTTTGAAAGGTTTTTCAACCTAGTTCCATCAAGAATTTGGAAATTCCCAAAACATGAAAGTTGTAGAGCTACACAAGGGCTTTCTAAAAAGTTCAAGAACTCCCCAAGGAGATTTATGAGCTAGGAGTTATGATGCCTTGAAGTTGGGTTTGTCACACTTGAGATCACCAATTCAACATTTTTCAAAATTCAGTATTAATCAATATGGGCTACACTCAGCTATTGGGCTTTGTTTCTTTCTGATATCATGAGGCTTGGATGATGTAAAAACCAGAAAAAATGAAGAATTGGAGAGTTTGTAACACTTGGGGCAAGTAAGCATTATAATAATCATTTTTACACCATGAAAGAGAAACTTTTTCCCATATCATGACAGCAGCAGTCCCCTACTAGCAAGGACTCTCTCCTATCACCTCAGCCATCCTTCCAACTGCCATTTACTTGCATAGAGCATTGGAGCTGATGTGAAAATGGCTATCACAAAGATATTGGCAAGATTTTGCAAGATACTTCACAATTTCCCTCCAAAAGTGGCAAGTTACCAATCTGCCCCAACCTCTTCTTCTCCTATAAATAGAGGCTTCTCACCCTCACTAATTCACACCAGAGCTATTCACAAGATCAAAGTATCATAGCTCTCCTTCTCACTCTCTTTTTGCTTGTAAGTGAAGAAGAGTTCAAAAACACCAAAATTGGTCACTTTGCACTTTTCACACCATTTTCATTTATAACCTTTCCAACACTCCCACAACCATCCATGCACTTTCTAAATAACATATAGAAGGTGTGTAATCCATCAAACCATCAAAAACCTCAAAAAATCAAAAAGTCAACTTTCTCCCCACCATACTTTGACCAAAATCACTAAAATGGCCAAAACTCATTCTATATAGATTCTTGCCATTCTAATCCCTCTAACACCTCACCAACATCATTCCTCAACTGTCTAAACCACTAGAAACACTTGTACACTTCTATTTTGACACTTAGCATCATAAGTGAATTGTTACTTAAAGTTGAAGAAAAGTCTCAAGGCTAAGGAGTGAAGCATAAATCTCTGGGTTTCTAGGGGTATTTTTTGCTTGCTCAAGTTTATTATCACAGGTATGTAGTGTTTAAACTCACCCCATCCATTATCATAACATAAAACTCATTGTTGTTTATCATGTGCACACATACTGTCATGTAGAATAAGTGTAAGCATTGTTATGCACTATTGCTGTCAAATATTTGTGAGGCCAATACCATGTGTAGTTGCTATTGAAATGTCATTAAGGTAGTATGTTTTTTTGTTACCTTTGTAAAGGTGTGTTGTTGAAAACCTGTTAAGTTTATGTTGTTGACATTAGTATGATGAATAACCACCAAAACCTGTTTTAAAATCTGCCAGTAAGGGAGGTGTAGGTTAGATGTTGTAATATTAAACATTGTTATGTTTGATATTTTATCATTGGTGAGGTTTACCTTTATAAATGCTTGGACCTGTCTAGTATGTGTTAGTTTGTTTTGTAACTGTCATTAGAGTTCTTTGCTTGAGGGCTGTTTTCATAGGCATGTTTGAATTGACAGAATAGAGTTTCAACTTTGTTGACATAGTGTTTATTTTATGATGTGCCTACTGACCACAGTGTTGCCAGGATCATCAACCTGCTTTCTCATCAAGTTTGCATCTAATCTTTTGGAAATCTTTTAGGTTTAACTCTTTAGCCTTGACTGAGGTAGTGAGATTGTAAAACCTGTTGTTTTTACCTTGTGTGGCTGTAGAACCAATGTTGAATAGGTTGACACTTTGATTAATTGTCAGTTTATTATTTTGAGGTTTGTTTAAACTTTGCTGTCATGTAAAATTTCATTTCCTAACTGCTCCATTTTTTGTTAAAGTGCATTAAATTGTATTGAGAAATAGTTGCTGCCATTGTGTGTTGCTTTGGCATTGTAAAAAGATACTGCATGATCTTAAACAAGGAGGAACATCTCAACAGATTATAATTTAGTGATCATCTCATAATCCATGAAAAAAGGGGCTGAATTCTTCCTTTAAGTTTGTCCATAAGGAATGTATGTACAACTTGCATAGGCTTTTATTTGATCTTGAAAAAAAAAACTGTTTTTCACTCAAATTCACATTGGAGCACCTCTTAATCATCATTCTAAAACTGTTGATATAAGTTCTGCTCCAAAAGTTGGCTGGCATGAGATTTGTCTTTCAAAATGCATTTTTCACATACATCAAGCATTCACACTGCTACTTTTTGCATCAGACTAGTTTTCACCAAAGCCACCTCATGTACACTTTCTAATTATCATCCTTGGGCTGTTTGTATCATCACTCAATCAAAACACACACTGCCATGAGATCCATACCACAAAATGCACTTTCCTTCACTATTTTGCATTTCACATGACATATACACATTCTGTTGGATTTCAGAAAGTTTGAATTGATAGCATCATTCTATATCATGTTTGAATCTTGTATGAGTGCTTGGCCTGACTTGAGAGTGTTTGAGTTTGTTGGAAAACTTCAAAATGCATCACATAACACTAATACACACCAGCTATCGAATTTTCTTGCACATTGAGAATTTTAGAAAACTGGGATTACCATCTTCTTCCTTATTCAATTCTACCCAATTTCCATATAAATTTTGTGCCGATCCGATTAATGGTTAGGAAGTTACGATACAAAACGTAAATCCATTTGTTGTGTATTTTTGCCCAGCCAGAAAATTGTCACTTTTTACACTAAACTTCCACCAGTGGAAGTTACTTGTAAAATTGCATGAAAAGAAATTTGACACTTTTTACACTAAACTTCCACCAGTGGAAGTTACTTGTAAAACTGCCCAGAAAGAAAATTGTCACTTTTTATACTAAACTTCCACCAGTGGAAGTTACTTGTAAAACTTGCCATTTTTCACTCCAACTTCAAAAATTCATATCTCACTCGTTTTTTATCATTTTTCGCCCGTTATTTTTTTGTTGTGTTCTTATTAATGTCTACTTTCATTCTGTGTTTTTACTTTTGATGTTTGCTCATTTTATCACTTAGTTTGTCTATGTGCAAATGTATGCATTTCACGATCGTTTATGTGATTGCGGATAAATGTTCATGTGATTCCACTCAATATTTTCCTTGAAACTTATTTGAATCCATGCCCATACATGTTAATCAACATTCTAGGACCCTAATCTTTGGTAGTTACCATAAAGATCTCATGTTATCATTGTTATCTTAGTGTGCGATTCATCGTTATGATTCTTGTTTTGCTATCTTCATTTTGATTGTTATTCATACTTCTCCCATCTTTCAAGTTGTTTCCATCTTGATTGTTACCATGTGTTCTTCTCTATCTTTACTTTGTTAAGTAGATTGTTCCTCCTAAATTATGAGGTTAAACTAATTTATTTATTTGTGTGTGATTGTCATCTATACACTTTGTCGTCGCATTTATTCCACTTTGAGTTTATAACATGATTTGTTTTCAAATTGTTATTTGTTTACATGGTTGTCACCTTTATCATGTTTCTCAATCTTTGTTAAGACCGTACTTTTAATCTTTGTTAAGATATCCCTTCATTTGTTAAGATATGTAACATGCTTGTATATTTTGGTTGTAACCATTCATCTCACTTGAAATACTTGCTCATAGTAATATGCTTGCTAATCTTTGATTGAAATCATATCTCTTATATTCATTATGTTTATCATGCTTACTTCTTCGTCAATTTATTTCTTCCCCAAATGATGGAACTCTCTAGTTCTCATCCCAGTTGCCTCCCTTATTTCACCTTCCAAAGGAAAGTCTCTCTATTGACCCTTGGGTCATAGATAGCTCAACGCAATCATAGGTCTGGATAGAACCTTCTTCCCCTTTTGGTCTGGATAGAACCAATAGGATTCAAAATCATAGGTCTGGATAGAACCTTCTTCCCCTTTTGGTCTGGATAGAACCAATAGGATTTAAACATCATAGGTCTGGATAGAACCTTCCCCCCTTTTGGTCTGGATAGAACCAATAGGATAACTCATAGGTCTGGATAGAACCTTCCCCCCTTTTGGTTTGGATAGAACCAATAGGATAACCTCATAGGTCTGGATAGAACCTTCTCCCCCTTTTGGTCTGGATAGAACCAATAGGATACCCTCATAGGTCTGGATAGAACCTTCTCCCCTTTTGGTCTGGATAGAACCAATAGGATACCCTCATAGGTCTGGATAAAACTTTCTCCCCTTTTTGGCATGGATAGACCCAATAGATTTAAAACTCGTAGGCCTGGATAGAACCTTCTCCCTCTTTTGGTCTGGAAAGAACCAATTGATCCTTATTCTGTAGTTCGTGCCCTGAACTACGACCGCTCTGATTTCTCATTGGACAATGAGAATACGTAGGCACAAGATGTGATATCTTGACGAGCAACCTTCCCCCTTTCTCCCACCTTTTGGTCTGGATAGAACCATTTGGTCTTACAACGTAGAACTTTAGGATAGAGTTTGGTTAACTCTATGTAAGAATCATGGATATGATTACTTACTCCCCTTTCTTGAGAGTTCAACATAGATCTAAAGAGTTTTCTTAAACTCTACCCAAGCATGGATATGTTTGTTCCCCTTTGAACCTTGATCATAATCAAGTGTTCTTCATCCCTTGTGAGGTGAACTACGATTGCTCTGATTCTATCCTGGTTAGGATACGTAGGCAGAGGATGCGATGTCTTTGCGAGCAAACTTAGAAATTATCTTTAGGTTTTAACCTACACCTTTTACCCAACCCAAACCTTAGCAAACATTTACAAAATTAGCATGCAAACAAACAAAAGGTTCCTGTAGAGTACTACAGATGCTTAGGATGTGAAATACCTACCCTAGGCATAACCAACCCCCGATCCCCGAATCTCTTAGCGTTGTTGTTACATCGCGCAAAAGGTTCTTTCTTTCTTTAGACCTTTCCTTTGGATAAATTAAAGTCCGGTTGTGAATTTAAGAATTTAGATTCAAGTTAATCAATAGCTTGGTATCACGATTCTCACCGCAACACTCAGAGGGAGCTTTCTTCGTACCACTGGTTGTGTATGAGACTGGTGAAATGTTGATACAGAGCCTGCACAACTTAGATATATGTCCTATACATTTTCACACAAGCTTACCAATTCTTGTTCTAGATCTTATCTCCTTGTGCACTAAATAATAAACATCCTGTAGGTTTTGCAGAAAGTGGAGCTGATTTGGAAGGCCTTGTTTTCAAAATGGACCGCGGGCGGGGCAGATAGTTCCCAGCTAGAGCAATCTTTCTGCAACCTTTTCAACAGGCCTGACTTTCTGTTCAAATCTCGATCATGCCAAGAAACAGGTGCATATAATTCAATGAGGACTTTGATGTTGTCTGCTAGTAAGAAATGTTGATGTCTTCTGTGTAGATTAGATGTAACCTGTGAAATAAGTAGCTGCCTAACAATGTGATTCTTTGTTCTTGAGACAACGAAAGTGGCCGTTTGCAAATTGTCATCATCCTACTCATGATTTGTCAGATCATTATTAGATGACTCGAATAATTGAAACATGCACTACTGCCAGTTTTTGTTATCCCTTACAGAAATATTCTCTGCTGCAGGTGTCAAAGCGCATGACGGTTTCTCGAATGACCTCACTTCCAGCCTACTGCACTAAGTGTATCTTTTCTTCCGTTCCTTCCAGGTATGCTCAATGCAAAAAAGGTTCGTGGAGTCGGTTATTCTTCAATCTCGTGCTCTGTATTTTGAGTTTTCCTTCAAATTCAACATGAGCGTTGTTGCTGACTCCAGGACAAAGTGTAGCAATATAGTCATACGTATTCATTTCAAAGTTTATGGGAGAGCTTTCTAGTGTATGAATTGTGGTACTGATTTTGTCTCTTGATCTCAATGGATTGCCTCGGTGATCAAATATCTTAACGTACAGGTAGTTATTTCTCCTGGACAACAAGAGAAGTGTTACATGTGTGGCCAAGTTGGACATCCTGCAGTTGAGTGCCATGGTGAGCCAGGTGATAAAGATGTTGATGATACCCCAATTCACAAGAAGAAATATCAGGTTCGAGGCTTGGAATCGGGCATGCTGGTTTTTATTACTAACTAATGCAATTTACGGTTTCTTCACATTTGGTGCTGCGTGAATATTTGCAGGGTGAATTGTTGACTCCCAATCCTCCCTTTGAGATCGACTTTGAGCGCATAGTAGATGTTTTTGTATTCTTATTCTCCCTCGTTGGAAATAACCTTCTGCATATGCCTTTGAGCATCCATCCAACTTGCAAGAGTAATGTCGGTTAATGCTAGCCGAGGCACAAGCTTTGGCTTCTTCATATATGTCTAGAATAAGATTCAAAAGCTGTAGGAAGAACGTGATCGTTGAACGACAAGAGAACCGGAGCTGTGAGTTTGGACTTCAAAGCATTTGCGAGAAATTCTGTGAACTTTCCTTGATAATTCTTGTTGTTAACTTAACGAGCTTGCTGTAGAACTTGAGATTGTAACCTTCACATAAATATAAAAATACTGTTACTCTTTTTATAATCCATTGTATGCTTTTATAATCCACTTCTTTCTTTTATAACCACTGCTGCCTAATGTAAATGCAATTGGGCTACTTTGGTGTTCACCAAGTCAAACCAAAATTAATGTCAAGCGATTAAACCACGTGAGTTATCTAAAAGACAAAAATTGTTCATGATGGAGGATCATAATTAGGGAAGTTTGAATGACTTTCTATGCAAATAATTCATCCCGTGTTTGAACTTCTAAGTTTTCTCCCATAGCCATTTTACCAATTGAATTTCAACCTTTGATCTTAATATGAGCTTGCATTGTGGGCCAATCATGAATTTAGATTTTGTGAGGTTCCAAATTGCATGGCCTACGCCTCTATTTCCAAAATGGGTGACAACCCAATAGTAAGAATTAAATCATGGGATTGAATGTGTTGAGCCCCCATGATAGAATAAAATCCATATCAATCTAGACTGCTTTTGATCTTCGGAGTCTGATAAAAATCCTTGAGTTCAAAACAGCTTGTGAGCTTGTTGTAAGCTTCGATAAAATTTGGTTCAAGATTGGATAAGCCATGTGAGAATTTCCTTGAACCTGCCACTGGCTATTTAAAGGATGGAATTATCGTAAGCATAATCCTGAATCAGAATCAAATTGTTGTAAGTGTCATCTCCGCCTTACCACACCTGCACGAGCTGGTTAGCCATGGTAAACATACACAACAGCATAACGAATAATGTATAAGGGATATAAAAAGAAATGCACGAAGAGGTGAGATCTTACGGTCAAAAATTAGGGTGCAACAGATGCCCCTATTTAAGTTACTTCTATTCGGAGATATGGAGATTGAAATCTCCGTCTCGACGAGATAGGAGGGACTTAAATACAAACATTGCACGAATTTTTGGCCATAAGAAGCCACCGAATGTAAATGATATGCAATGATACGAAATGCAAGATAAATGATCCTGTGGAGAAATGGCGCCACAGGGGGAAACTAGACACGACACACGGGAAGGACAAACCCAACAAAAGGAGACTCCGCGGGGACGGGAAACAAACATCACTGGGAAATCTCCAAAGTGTAACAGCGGCACATATGCCCAGAATATGATGACTTAGACGATAGGCGAGAAGCTTATTATCATAATGTAGTGGTTGGTAATGATCCAAATGAATTGAGTCACCGGTTCAGTTTTATTTTGGCATTTTCTCGTTTTTGTGTATATCTTTCTTTTTGGAACTCAACTTGAAATAGTAAATATATAACTTCCCCGAACGTCATGATAAGGGTACCATGAGCTGGTCTCAGTCTCTGCTTGAAATGTCAAAATCTTGTAGGTGGTAGAATCACTGTAGTTTGTAGATGTAGATGTCGTTGTAGATGTTGTTGTAGAACTTCCCCGAGCATCATGGTATGGGAACCATGAGCTGGTCTCGGTTTCTGATGTAGAACTTCCCCGAGCATCATGGTATGGGAACCATGAGCTGGTCTCGGTTTCTGATGTAGAACTTCCCCGAGTATCATGGTATGGGAACCATGAGCTGGTCTCGGTTTCTGATGTAGAACTTCCCCGAGCATCATGATATGGGAATCATGAGCTGGTCTCGGTCCCTGATGTAGAACTTCCCCGAGCATCATGATATGGGAATCATGAGCTGGTCTCGGTCCCTTCCCGAAATGATGAAAACTCATGAGAGCACCTTCATAGGGGGTTGTAATTTTGTAGTTTGTCGTTGTAAATTGTAAATGTTGATGTAATCTGTTGTTGTAGAACTGTAAATGTAATTTGTGGAATGTGAATGTAGTTCGTTGTAGAACCCTGTAGGTGTAATTTGACGTAATCTGTAGCTGTAGTTGTAAATTTTTAAATGTGATTGTGAATGTAGATGTAGCTTCACCGGGGATCTTCGGAAGAGATGTGAGCTGGTTAAATTGTAACGTATGTCTTCTCAAGTACGGAGGCTAATGTGGTAAACTTTTTTGACTTCTTTGGGGAGATGCCACTTGACGGAAGTAAACTTGTGTGATGAGACTCACTGGGGAATTCATTCCTGAGGAGTATCTTGTTGTTGTAAAAAATATGTGAATTCTCAAATAAAGAGAAATGTGTGCAAATTTTATTTACCAAGTTGATAATCACCGGGGATGGACAAACGGTCTTGCGAAGATGAAAACCTGATTGAAATGAGTTGCTCGAATAAAGAGATTACTTAGTCCGACTAGGGATGCTCGAGAGAATCCTGTGATGCTTTTATTGAAGAAATGTCCGTCTTCCTGAACATTCTTTCTGAGGAGAGGGTGCAAAATAAATGCATCCACGCTTAAAAATTGGAGATGTCCATGATGCGATTGCCAAAGACCGAAGTTCAGTTCAGGGAATAACTGAAGAGGAACTGTCAAGCAAAACTCGACCATTGAGGTATGAACTCAGATGGGATTTTAACTAAAACAATCGTCTTCCACGAGGATCGAATTTCGTGGGGAAGATGAAACATTGTGCTCTTTCTGCCTAGGGTAGGCGAATCTACGTGGAGGGATGAGACGGACCCAAACACCTAGGGATAACCACGGCCAAAGCGATAGAATAAAACAAGTTTAAAGAATGCAGAAAATGCATATGCCATGCTGTCTACTTATATGTTATGCATATGTCGACGGATTGGGGGAAACGAAATAAACGCCTCAAACAGAAGGGTACTCGAGCAACATCTCCACAGATCCCTTATCGCTTGCGAAGAAAGTCTTCGAACAGAGGCAACCTTCATGTCTGAACAAGATAAATCCTTTTGTCCTGGAGAAGCGCCTAACATTGTTGCTTTTCTTTGGACGAAATAAACATCCTCGGTCGTCCTTTTGTTATTCATATATCGAGTAGAACAAAGTTTTGAAAAAGTTTAAATCAATTCGGATTTGCTATCAAGAATACAGATTTATGGTAAGCGAAAAACTTTTTATTGAACGGTGGTCAACAGAAAAGCGTGACCCGATATTACAGTGTTGGAAAATGATAGCGATTACATAAAGGGAATAACGTCCTATTTCTCCTAAACAAAGTACTTCTTGACAACGTCTGTGTTCACGGGGCGAGTGATCTCTTCTCCATCCATTGTTGCTAACATCAAAGCGCCTCCTGTCAAAACCCTTTTTACTACATATGGTCCATCATAATTCGGGGCCCATTTTCCTCTGATGTCAGTGAGGAAAGACTGGATTTTCTTGAGCACAAGGTCACCTTCCTTGAATACCCGGGGTCGAACCTTCTTGTCAAATGCCCTCTTCATCTTCTGCTGATACAACTGCCCATGGCATAGTGCAGCCATCCTCTTTTCTTTGATTAAGTTCAACTGATCATATCTATTCTGACACCATTCAGCTTCTGATAACTTTGCCTCCACCAAGATCCTCATAGAAGGAATCTCAACTTCTATCGGGAGCACCGCTTCCATACCGTAAACAAGTGAAAATGGGGTTGCCCCAGTCGATGTGCGTACCATCGTACGATATCCATGTAGGGCGAATGGGAGCATTTCGTGCCAATCTTTGTAAGTAACAACCATTTTCTGAATGATCTTCTTAATGTTTTTGTTGGCGGCTTCAACAGCCCCGTTCATCTTTGGTCTGTAAGGAGAAGAATTGTGATGCTCGATCTTGAATTCTTCACACAGCTCTTTCATCATTTTTTTATTCAGATTGGAACCATTGTCTGTAATAATTCTGCTTGGCACACCATACCGGCAAATAAGCTGATTCTTGATGAATTTGACAACCACATGTCGAGTTACATTAGCATAGGAGGCCGCCTCGACCCACTTGGTAAAATAATCAATGGCTACCAAGATGAATCGGTGTCCATTAGATGCTTTCGGCTTTATCATTCCAATCATATCAATTCCCCACATAGAGAACGACCACGGGGATGAGATAACATTTAACAAAGTCGGAGGCACGTGAATTTTATCTGCGTAAATCTGACACTTGTGACACTTTCTAGCAAACTTGTAACAATCTGATTCCATAGTTATCCAATAATATCCAGCCCTTAAGAGCTTCTTAGCCATAGCATGTCCGTTGGCATGAGTGCCAAAAGATCCTTCGTGAATTTCCGACATTAACATATCCGCTTCTTGTTTGTCAACACATCTCAGCAAGACCATGTCAAAATTCCGTTTGTACAACACATCGTTACTCAGAAGAAAATTTTCGGCCAACCTTCTCAAAGTTCTCTTGTCTTTATTGGAAGCTCCCAGAGGATATTCTTGAGTTCTAAGAAACACTTCGATGTCATAGTACCAGGGTTTGCCATCTTCAACTTCTTCGACAGCAAAGATGTAGGCAGGTCTATCGAGACGTTTTACTTCAATTCGAGGACACTCGTTCCAAAAGATTACCACGATCATCGAGGCCAAAGTTGCCAACGCATCTGCCATTCTGTTCTCATCACGAGGGATATGATGAAACTCAACCCTATCAAAGAACGGTAATAGCCTCCTAGCATAATCCCTGTATGGGACCAAATTATCATGTCGAGTTATCCATTCACCAGTGATTTGGTTGATCACCACTGCAGAATCGCCAAACACATCTAAATTCTTAATTCTCAGATCGATTTCTTCTTCAAGACCCATAATACATGCCTCGTACTCAGCCTTATTATTAGTACACTGGAATGTTAATATGGAGGTAAATGGGAAATGGGTCCCTTGAGGAGTCACAATAACAACACCTATCCCTTTTCCATGAGCGTTGACAGCTCCATCAAAGATTAAACCCCATTGAGAACCTGGCTCTGGTCCTTCACCATGTACGGGTTCTTCACAATCTTTCATCTTCAGGAACATAACATCTTCATTAGGAAAGTCATCATTTGAGGGTTGGTAATCCAGAATGGGCTGGTGAGCCAGATGATCAGCCAAAACACTTCCTCTAACAGCTTTCTGAGTATGGTACTCGATATCATATTCAGACAATAACATCTGCCATCTAGTGATTCTCCCGGTCAAAGCGGGCTTCTCAAAAATATACTTGATAGGATCCATCTTTGAGACTAACCAAGTAGTGTGATTCAACATATACTGGCGCAAACGCTTGGCGGCCCACGCCAAGGCGCAACAAGTCTTCTCTAACATAGTGTACCTGGTTTCACAGTCAGTAAACTTCTTGCTCAAGTAATAAGTGACATGATCTTGCTTTCCTGTTTCATCTCGCTGACCGAGTACACAACCCATCGAATCTTCTAAAACGGTCAAATACATAATCAAAGGACACCCTTCAACCGGCGGTATCAGGATAGGCGGTTCGAGCAAATACTCTTTGATACTATCAAAAGCCTTTTGACAATCTTCAGTCCAAACGTACCCTTGTTCTTTCCTCTTGAGCTTGAAAATAGGTTTACATGTAGCAGTCATGTTGGATATAAACCTGGAGATGTAGTTCAAACGTCCTAAGAATCCTCTGACTTGTTTCTCGGTGGCGGGAGCCGGCATTTCCCGGATAGCTTTCACTTTGTCAGGGTCTACCTCGATCCCTCTTTGACTAACAATGAAACCCAATAGTTTCCCGGATCGTACTCCAAATGTGCACTTGTTGGGGTTCAAACGGAGCTTGTATTCTCTCAAACGACCAAACAGCTTAGCCAAGTGTTTAACATGGTCATCCTCGGTCTTCGACTTAGCTATCATATCATCTACGTACACCTCGATCTCCTTGTGCATCATGTCGTGAAACAAGGTAGTCATAGATCTCTGATATGTTGCCCCTGCATTCTTCAATCCAAACGGCATAACTTTGTAACAAAAGGTGCCCCAGGGCGTTATGAATGACGTCTTCTCTCTGTCCTCGGGAGCCATTCTAATCTGGTTGTAACCTGAAAAACCATCCATGAAGGAGAAAACCTCATACCTGGCAGTACTGTCCACCAAGATGTCAATGTGAGGTAACGGAAAATCATCTTTCGGACTGGCCTTATTCAGATCCTTGTAGTCTACACACATGCGAACCTTACCATCCTTCTTCGGGACAGTTACAATGTTAGCCAACCATAGTGGATACTCGGCAGTAACAAGGAAACCTGCATCGATCTGTTTCTGTACCTCTTCCTTAATCTTTAGAGCCATGCCAGGTCTAGTCCTTCTGAGCTTCTGTTTTATCGGCGGGCACTCTGGCTTCAACGGCAAATGATGTTCGACAATAGCTGTGTCCAATCCGGGCATGTCTTGATACGACCAAGCGAATACATCGATAAACTCTCCAAGCAAATCAATCAGCTGTTCCTTCACATCGGGTTTGAGCAGAGCTCCAATTTTCACTTCTTTACGGATTTCTTCTGATCCCAAGTTGACTACTTCCACCGGCTCTTGATGAGGTTGGATAGCTTTTTCCTCTTTCTCAAGCAGTCTGGAAATTTCTTCTGGGATATCATCCTCTTCGTCCTCAGCTTCGTACACAGGAAACTCACAATTTGGAGAAGGTAGTGGATCATTATTCCCAGTTTGTAATTTGTGTGGCAATCTGCGCAAGTGATGTGACTTGAATAAGTTTTGTTTGTAAAGTGGAAAGTGTGTGTACGCGAGATGCTACTTATTATTTTCCAACATCGTGAATAAAATTTAAAAAAGAAAAAGAAAAAAAAGCAGATGTAAATGAAAGTAGTTTATTGATGATAGCAAAACCGAAAAGACACGCCCAACAAAGTCACCTTTGCCTTGGGCAGAGCAAAGGGAATTATTAAAAAGTATGCCCTAATAAATGTAAATTCGCCTTGGGCAGAGCAAAAATTTTAAACAAATGCTTTACTTAGATATATGAATGGCGGTAGGAGCTTCAACCACGCTCCAATTCTTGACCACGACACCTGGGGTCACAAAGTCTGGGTTGTCCTCATCTGGCTCTTCCTTGGTGATGGCATAAACTCCAAAGGTATAGTCAAATTCGTCCGAAACATAGCCTGGGTCTTCCATATAGGGCTCATAGTCTTCGTAAGGAATGGAGGACCTGGAGGAACCATATGATATGTAGCCTTCAAGTTCGTCCTCTGACACAACATTAATCTGAGGGTGATGGACGACTCCTCCACTATGGAACACTTCATTGATCAGCGGGAACCCTTGACCTTTGGTGGTTTGTTGAGCGGAACTGCTGGTGAAACCGAGACCTTATTTGTTTTTGTTTTCTGGCAAAGACAACACTTTTCCCCACATTGTTTGGTGACCACTGTCCACTACTCGCTGTGTGTCTTTGAATGATGACATGGATGCTTGAGACTTCTGGGCATCCCCACCCACAATAGACAGAGCTTGAAATTGTGTGCCAACCTCTTCTTCGGCTTCGACATATGAGAATGATGATAAGTGACTTACCACCAAAGCTCTCTCTCCACAAACTGTAACTATTTTCCCTTCAAAAACATATTTCAACTTCTGATGCAGGGTAGAAGTGACCGCTCCAGCTTCATGTATCCATGGCCTCCCTAGCAAACAGCTATAGGCGGCACGAATGTCCATGACTTGAAACGGGATCATAAAAGTCTGTAATCCAATAGTCATGGGCAAATCAACCTCACCAATTACTGTTTTCCTTGACCCATCGAAAGCTTTGACAATAACGCGACTTGGCCTCATCGGTGGTCCCTGATGTGATAGCTTAGATAGAGTAGTTCTAGGCATTACATTTAGGGATGATCCAGTATCAACCAGCACACTGGATAGAGAGTCATTTCCACAGTTCACGGAAATATGCAGAGCCATGTTATGTTTCCTTCCCTCTTCTGGGAGATCGTCTTCATTGAAACCCAGATTATCACTTGAAGTAATACTGTTCTTCTTGTTCTTTGCCATAACGCCCATTCCGGGACGAGTTGGAAGAGGAATTCCTAATTCTTACACGGATGAGACTGATCAGTGAAAAATTATGACACCAATCATTTACGTATTACACCAAGAATTCATTGACAAGCGCATTAGTTTTATAGTTGGCTATGTTGATATAGCTTAGATAGGGAATATAGGCTTCGGCGTATGTAGATTCGGCAAATGTTTCCACATCTCGGATCCTGGGTTCACACTCTAGGAGTCCTTTTCTTCGGGAAGTGACGGATCAATCTTTCATTGAAGAGAGGAATTGGCACATTAGAATCAAAGATGAGCCGACTTCCTTATTATTTTTTTAATCACTGGCATTGTAAATGACTGGAAATGGCAGGGCAAAGACGAGTAGGGCCAATTATGTTGTCAAATTGTTCCATAGTTACATCCTGCTCGACATAGGCTTGTTCCAAAATCTTCTGAAGCACTTCTCTATGAGCCTCAGAACTCATCAGCAATTGTAGCACAGAAATCTTCGATGGGGTTTGCAAAAGTTGATATGCAACCTTATATTCACTTCTTTTGATTACTTTCAAACATTCATCAGAGTTGGATAAATTAGACCCACCAGATTGCCCCACGGTTGGGTCTTTTGAGCCTGATGGTTCGGACAAAGCTTCTTTTTCTTTCGGTGGCACAGTCGGGTAGACTCGACCGCTTCTTGTCACTCTACTGACGTCTGCAATATTAACGACTGAAGGTACAGTGGGCAAAGGTACTTCCTTCCCATCCTCCAACATAGTAGCATTGTATCTGTAAGGGATGGCCTTACTAGATGTATAAGGGATAGGTCCAGGCACATTGATCACTAAAGGAGTAACTGTTGGCTTCTTGCTATTGTAAACAATCTCTATACGTTCCAATTCCTTAAAGTGGGGGTACTATGACACAAACTTCTTCAGCCTCTTCATTTGACACTTCTTGGCCATCACTTTCTAAACAATCTTCGATCATATTGACAGAGGGCGAGCCATGTGGTGGTAATGGGTTCTTCTGTACATTAGGGTCGGAATCCCTGAAAGACAAGATTCCATTCTTGATGAGCCTCTGGACATCCATCTTCAAACCGAAACAACTCTCAATATCATGTCCTGGAGCACCCTGATGGTAAGGACAAAACTTATCAGCTCTATAAGAAGGGGGAGGAATCGTGGGAGCCGGAGGTGGAGCTTTCGTCTGAATATGACCTTTCTTAATCAAAGCGGGAAATAGATCAGCATATGTCATTGGGATCGGATCAAAGTTTATCTTTCTATACACACGGCCCTGATTGCTAGGTGGCCGATTCTGCTGAGGATACTGTGGACTCTGCTGAAGTTGGGGTTGTTGAGCAACGGGAGATTGAGCTTGCTGATAGGGTTGCGGAGACTGTAGCTGATAAGCCGGAGCATTAAACACTGGCGATACCGCTGCAACTTGATGTGGTGACATGTATCTCTTTCTGAATTGTTCCTTTTGAATGGCATTCACACCTTGTTCCTTTTTCTTCACAAAACTGCTCCCATACCTCTTAGGAGCGCTCTCTTCTTTGGTCAACCTCCCCTCGCGAACACCTTCTTCTAAACGCATTCCCATATTGACCATTTCAGTAAAGTCACTGGGCGCGCTAGCTACCATCTTCTTATAAAAGAAAGGACCCAGAGTCTTCAGAAAAATCTTGGTCATTTCTTTTTCTTCTAAAGGTGGTGTGACTTGTGCGGCCAACTCGCGCCAACGCTGAGCATACTCTTTGAAATTCTCCTTATCTTTTTGTTCCATTGCTCTCAATTGATCTCGGTCGGGCGCCATGTCCACATTGTACTTATACTGTTTGACAAAGGCTCCTACTAGATCATTGAAAGTTCGAATCTTCGTACTATCCAACCCCATATACCACTTGAGTGCGGCGCCTGTCAAACTATCTTGAAAGTAGTGAATGAGTAGTTGATCATTATCAGTTTGAGCAGACATCTTCCTGGCATACATAATGAGATGACTCTGAGGGCAAGTATTCCCCTTGTACTTTTCAAAATCAGGGACTTTGAACTTCGGTGGGACCTTAACGTTTGGCACCAAGCACAACTCAGAAGCACTTTTACCAAATAAGTCCTTTCCACAAAGGGCTCTCAACTCCTTTTGTATTTCAGAAAACTGATCTTGAAATCCATTTATCCTCTCTTCTAAGCCCACAGTCTTGGTTGGCGACCCATGTAGAATTGGTTCATCCAGAATATACGGAACATCGTTCACATGCGAAGATGCGGTAGTCATCACAGCAGAAACAACAGGAGCAGTTTGAACAGTGGTCACAACAGGGATTTCAGACACAGGCGGGCGGTAGCCGGCCGGAGTAAAATAAGGAGGCATCCCCCACGGGAAACCTTGAGGCATACTGTAAGATACTTCAGCAACGGAAGACACCACTGGGATCGGTGTTGGTGTCACTTCGGATACGACAGTCCTTGGAACTTCTTGGTTGTTGATCGAGATTTGACTGGACAAAGCTTCCACTAGGCCATTCAACTTCTCCAAACTTTCCTTCATACTTGCAACCTCATCACGGAGCACTCTATTCTCTTGCTCTAGTTGATCCATCTTCTGACGTTGACTAGCTCGAGTGTTGTATCGGTGATTCAGATTGTTCTGCGGAGATGAAGCAAGAGTGAGACCCTAGAATGCAAATGATGTTATGCTTATGTAAAATGTAAATGAGTGTGAAACTTTCAAGAAACTCAAATTATTTCGGTATCGTAACCTTGGAGAAAAACTTATTTTATTTTGATGATCGAAGCATTACAAAACGGAGTACTCTTTTAAGAGTTTATTACATTGAATCAAAAGCAAAAGAGAAAACTCGGAGATCTACTCCTTATGCTCCTTCTGTGTGTGAAGTTCTCTTTCTAACTGACTGATGCATTCTTGCAACTCGGCCTTCTCTCTGATGAGTCGGTCGACACATTCCTTCCAAGCTATAGTATCTGGGGGAAGAGCATCATTGGTGACATCACTTGAAGAGGCGTGAGAGGAAAATAAATCCCCTTGCGCTTTTCTTTTCCTTGCGAGTTCAAATTCTGGCAGCCGTTGGGACTTCTCTTTCTCTACCTTGAGTGTAAAAAACTTGTTCTTCCAAGCGGCTTTCAATTTTCGAGCTTCATCCAAAGCAGCCTTCAATTGATCTACTTCACTCACATCAAACCAATCTGGATCGTGGAAGGCTAATACCATAGGTTCATGGAAAGGGAACGACATTTTGAGGTCGAGAGCTCTTGCTCGCACCCAATGTAGGTATTCTTCAGAGACAGCACAATTGGGGTATCCTAAAGCAGCTTTTCCTTCCTTATTGATGTATTCCCATGAGTAAATTATGACGGTCTTCAGGTCTGGGTCTTCTCCTTCCTTGAGAAAGATTCCTTCTAACAGAGTCTGGTCAGGTACTTCAATCATAGGATGCCCAAATTGGAGACGGGCCAGCGCAGGATTGTAACTTACGCATCCTTCCCTCACAATGAGCGGTATGTTAGTAAATCCTCCGATGCTATGGATCATACATATACCCCCATACGTAGGATCGTACCACACAATGTCAGAGTGAGTAAGGGCCATGACTATCTCGGACCAATGAGGCGACCTCTCCTCTTCCCAAATAGACGGGTGCCGAGTTAGGCGAGCAATGAACCATGAATACAACAGAGCGGTACAACAAACAACTTGTCCTCCTCCCTCAGCATTCTTCGAGTGGATTGAAAAGTATGTGTCAGCGAGCAAGGTGGGAACAGGATTCTTGAGTATGAATAGTTTAATTGCATCCATGTTGACAAAGTCATCAATCTTTGGGAACCAGAAAGTCCCATAAACCAACAGAGCAAAGGTGGCTTCCATGATAAGGACTTCCTTTCTTTCAGCATGGTAGCGAACTTTTTCAATCAAAAAGTCAACAGGGAATCCAAGGACTCCTTCCTTGGTGGTTAGGTGTGCTTGAACATCTGGAAAACCGAGATGAGTGGCATTAGCAATTTCCTGATGACTGGGTGTATCTTCCTGGCCGGTGAATACGGGACGGGCCGTTACGGGCATCCTCAGGAAATTAGAATACTCTTCCAACGTTGGCATCAACTGGTAATCTGGAAAAGTGAAACAGTGGTACAACGGATCGTAAAATTGAACGAGGGTCTCCAATAACCCTTCTTTCATCTTGAGTTCGAGAAAACGGAAGACTTCTCCATATTCTGCTGCGAAGGCGTAACGATTCTCGATTAGATCAGCTAGCTCTCTCAAGCTTTCAATGTTAGGGCTCTGAAAAGTGTACTCCAAGGCTTCTCTTTTGAAATCCATGGTTACAATACCTGAGAAATAAAATTGAGTTTCTTGAAATGAATAAAGAAAGAATGTAATGCAATATGAGTAGGACTTCATGGGATCCCCGACTATTTGTAAGCATCGTAATAAAAGAAGACGTTTTTTTTTTTATTAATTTCAAAACGGAATACAAATAATTGCTTTTAAAAGTCCCAAATAAAAGCTAAATAAAAGCTAGTAAAGACGCTAAAGAAGTTTCGAATTTTGTTGCTTGAGATGCTCTTCTAGTTGCGTCTTCTCACGGATGAGGTTGTCCACAATTAGTTTCCAAATAGTGCATTGCGGGTCGGAGAAAAATAAATCCTCCATGACTTTCCTCTTCTTGCAGGGGAGTAACTCTTCATCCTTCAACTGTAGCTGTTTCTGAAGTTCATCCCTTTCCTTTTGAAGTTCAGCCTTCTGCTTCTGACAGTCATCATTTTCTGCCACTGCTACATAGTACTTGTTCTTCCAGGATTCTAGCTCATGTTGAGACTTCCTTAAGGACACCTCCAACTTCTCGGCTTCAGACATAAAGACATAAGTGGGCTCTCTCCTTGGAGCTACGGGATCTTGACGGGAATAGGGCATCCTCAGCTTGATTGCCCTTTCTCTGACCCACCGAAGGTAGGGCTCTAAAGACACACAATTAAGCTTCCCAAGGCTTTCTTTCCCTTTCTTGTGCAAGTGGTTCCATGCAACTAAAACTTTGTCTAGGAGTTCCTGGTCTTCCCTAAAGAAAATATTCTCTACTTGGACACTCTTAGGCGGTTCCTTCAATGGAAATCCCAATTGTCGACGAGCTAAGATTGGATTGTAACAGATCCCTCCATTAAAACTGAGTAATGGTACATTAGCAAAGTCACCACAACCCTCAATGATTAAGGTTCCATCATATACTCGGTTGTACCAAATGATGTCTGAGTGGGTCAATGCCATAACTCTTGGAGACCAAAGCCCCCTATCGAGACTTAAAAAGGAAGTAGATCTCGGCAAGTGCAAAATAAACCACTTGTAGAGTAGGGGTACACAGCAGGTGATCATTCCTCCACCATAGAAGTTTCGGAGGTGTATAGAATGGTAAGCATTACCCAATAGAGTTGGTACTGGATTGTTCTTCAAAAAGATCTTAATTGCGTTGAGGTCGACGAACCCTTCAAAACCTGGGAACAAAAACACTCCATAAACAAGTAAGGCAAAGATCGCCTCGAATGGAGTCTTGTTCGTATAGTCGGAATAAAACATTACTTTATTGATTAAGAACTTCGTAGTCAAACCAAAAATACCGCCTTTACTAATCAAATTTCCCTTGACGTCTGATACCTTTAGGCAAAGGGCCTTAGCAATATCTTTCTCATCAGGGTCCTTTTCCAAGAAGGGAAAAGGAGATTCTTCTAGGACAGGTAGACCAACCAAAAAGGAGTATTCTTCCAATGTAGGTAGTAGTTGGAAGTCGAAAAACGTAAAACAGTGATATAGCGGATCATAGAACTACAATAAAGTAGAAAGGAGTCATTTGTCCACTTGACGGCTCAATAAGGATATCAGCTTCCCATACTTGCTCTTGAATTTCTCTTGGTCTTCAATCAAGGTCACCAACTTCTTTAGGTCATCCAACTTGGGACTTTTAAAAGTGTATTTCAGAGTGTGTCTTCTATTGGGATCCATAATACCCTACAATGTTTACAAACAAAGGTAAATCCCATGAAGTCCAATGCGGTATGATGCTTTATGAATGCAACAAACACAAGTAGGCACATAAAAGCATAAGGATAAACAAACAAAGGGGACCCTAGGTTAGCAACGAGCATGGGGCAAAGGTATACCCATTCCCAAAGGATTTGAACTAAGGTTGATTATACCTGCCGGACAAGGTTCTAATGAAGTTCCCAAAGTCATTAGCCCATCTTTCGGATATTATCAACTTCCCAAGTACTCGGGGGTTAATAATATTCTCAAGAGAACTTCTTTCGAGTGTAGCATCGCGTAGCACTATTTCGGGGGTACCCCCTCATAGCCTCGCACTACGTCCTAATAAAGGCCAAAGTGGGGTTAAGGTAACTAAGGTCCTCAATATCATAGGCTCCAACATCGAATATAATGTATGTTTTCACGATTAAGGACTCGTTCAACAATACAACTTTCGAGAGGGCCTCAATTGAGCGTGATTTTCAAGTCAGCTTGGTCGGGATTCCACCCCCTATAAGCCTCTTTGAACATATCACTATCCTATCTTAAGTTCACTCAAGTCCGGGTGTAGGACTTTGTCTCACCACTCAAAGGTATCAACCCAAGGATACAAACAAATAAGCAAGTAAACAAGTAAGAAAATAAACGAATATATAAAGCAATAAAGAAATAAAACAGGATAGGGAGACCCACTGAGCTCCCCAGTGAAGTCGCCATTTCTGTCGTGGTGAAATTTGGATACCAAACTATTAATTAGTTTGAATCTTTAATTCAATTTGCAACCGAACTTTGATTTGTCCAAAGGAAGGGATAAAGATCGAAATTCCCACGATGCAATGCAAATGCAAGCTAGATTGTTTAGGTTCGGGGGTTGGTTAAACTTAGGGAAGGTACTAGCATCCTAAGTTTCTGTAGTACTCTACAGGAACCTCTTGTTTTATTGTTTATTGCTAAGTGTTTATCTGCTTAAAGGTTGAAAGACCTAGGGGTTTATTTCTAAGTATACTCGATAAGATGTCGCATCTTATGCCTACATATCCTTACGGGAGTGGAATCAGAGTACTTGTAGTTCCCCTAAAGGGTTAGAGGAGCTCTTTGACTGTGGTCAAAGTTCCTACGGGTTTAGGGTAGTTGTTTTGATTGGGTTTAGGAGAAGAGATGAGTCTTCATGTTAAGGGAGATGTAACCACCACAAGTGTAAAGGGGGTTGTAGGAAAATAGTCTTTGCATCGTTTTAAGAAAAGGGCTTAAGTACTCAGATTGTTTGACGAGTATGCGTTTATTACTCTTAAGGCAAAGTTCCTACATGTTTGATTGTATTATTGTGGGGGTGGAGATTATATCTCACTTAAGATGATTAACATCTATTCTCTATTGCGTTTGAATATTGTTTTTAAGTTGATTGTTTTCCTATGTTGTAAAAGATAAAGACAAAGGTCCTTCTTATGGGGTAGGTTCTATCCTAAGTGATCAACTTGAATGAGATCAAGGATCAAGGGGAATATGATGCAAATGAAGTGCAACTACACACAACGTTGAATTATGTGTAGGTTTTTCCTTTTGGACGGATGCGATGCGGAAATATAAATATGATAATGTAATGAATAAGTTGCGGAAATGTAAAGCCATACACACGCATGAAAGCGCTAAGTGTAAGTGCGAGTGTCGTGAATGTGAGGTGTGATTGATTGAATTGTTTGCGATGTTGATTGATTTTAACTGTAGGATTGATTTTAATTGGATTGATCAAGGTGAATTGATTGATTTGAATAAAAGTTGGTTTTGTTGACTGGAATTGATTTTAAAAAGAAGTTGATTTAATTTAATTATTTAAAAAGAAGTTCTAGATGTGAGTTGATTTTAATTAAATAGAAATTCAATAAAATGGAGTTTGTAGTTGTTAATATAAAAAGTTATTATAATTTATTTTTTTTAAAAGTTATTTTAAGCATGAAATGGGGAGATATATCATTATTTATTTAGAAAAAATATTTATTAAATTATTTTAAATAAAAGAAATGAAAAAACAGATTAATTAGTTAATGGGATAAAGTATTAGTTTGAATTATGTAAAAAAAAAACGATTTATTTTAATAAAAATGATTTAGTGATGATTAGGGGGTGATTTAAAATGGTTAATTAAGATTAGGGAGTGATTTAGTGGTGATGTGTGTGTATTAGGTGTGTGCGTGTGATTTAATCATTACAGTAAACAAAATTAAAGAAAAGAAAAACAAGCAAAGCCCTAAATTCTCAAAACTTCCCCCCTGTTTCCGTGATCGCGTCTCTCTCTTTCTCATCTCCGATCGCTACTCTCTCTTTCTCATCTCCAATCGTAATCGTTTTTCTTTTATCAATTCCTTCCATGTTTCGAACCTGAAAATGAAGCAAGCAACATCAATAGTTTAAAATCGTGAAAAGAATAGGGTGTTACCGACAATGGATGACCGCGGCGGTGATGGTGATCGAAGCTTCACGGTGATTCACGTTTCGCGAAGGCTGCGGTTGATGGCGATCTGAGATTCGCGGCGAGCGGTGGTGGAAGGATTTGAACAGATAAGTTTTCTTACGAGTTTTAGGATTTTTTGGTATCTATCCGTGTGTTCCCATTTTCGTGTTCCTTTGATCCTTTTAAATAGGCCCTTAGGAATCAATGTTTTGATTGAGGTTGATTGTGGATTTTTGGACCTTCCATTTTGGTTTAGCTGAGATTTGAAATCCTTCCTTTTCCGTTATTTCTGAGTTAATGTCGTTGAGGAGAATCACAATCTCTGATATGTTACTTAATGGGGATTGGATTTGATTTAATCTTGGATCGAATCTTCTATTTCTTCAAAGAATATTCTTCATCGATTTACTGATTTTGGATCGTGTGTTTGTAGGTGTGGAAAGCAAACGGGTTTGGGCCAGGGAAGAATTAGAGGCCCAGATGAAAAAATCTCGTGTTGGTGCGTGTGGGAGAAGAGGGGCTTCCGCAGAAAAGAGAGCTGGTGGTGAAGGGTAACAATCTCAATCTTTTCTCTAATCGTATGGTTTTGTTCTTCTAAACATCCTTCTCTTCTCATATGTATGATGGTATTTGGAGTAATTCAGATCATACGTCTTTGTTCCCGTCTCCAGGATGAATCTTCTTTCAGACTGGCCAAACCTTGCAGTGCTGAGATGACTAGAGATGTACTAGCATCTATTTCCTCTTTCTTTGTTGTACTCAGAGGGAGCTTTCTTCGTACCACTGGTTGTGTATGAGACTGGTGAAATGTTGATACAGAGCCTGCACAACTTAGATATATGTCCTATACATTTTCACACAAGCTTACCAATTCTTGTTCTAGATTTTATCTCCTTGTGCACTAAATAATAAACATCCTGTAGGTTTTGCAGAAAGTGGAGCTGATTTGGAAGGCCTTGTTTTCAAAATGGACCGCGGGCGGGGCAGATAGTTCCCAGCTAGAGCAATCTTTCTGCAACCTTTTCAACAAACCTGACTTTCTGTTCAAATCTCGATCATGCCAAGCAACAGGTGCATATAATTCAATGAGGACTTTGATGTTGTCTGCTAGTAAGAAATGCTGATGTCTTCTGTGTAGATTAGATGTAACCTGTGAAATAAGTAGCTGCCTAACAATGTGATTCTTTGTTCTTGAGACAACGAAAGTGGCCGTTTGCAGATTGTCATCATCATACTCATGATTTGTCAGATCATTATTAGATGACTCAAATAATTGAAACATGCACTGCTGCCAGTTTTTGTTATCCCTTACGGAAATATTCTCTGCTGCAGGTGTCGAAGCGCATGACGGTTTCTCGAATGACCTCACTTCCAGCCTACTGCACTAAGTGTATCTTTTCTTCCGTTCCTTCCAGGTATGCTCAATGCAGAAAAGGTTCGTGGAGTCGGTTATTCTTCAATCTCGTGCTCTGTATTTTGAGTTTTCCTTCAAATTCAACATGAGCGTTGTTGCTGACTCCAGGACAAAGTGTAGCAATATAGTCATACGTATTCATTTCAAAGTTTATGGGAGAGCTTTCTAGTGTATGAATTGTGGTACTGATTTTGTCTCTTGATCTCAATGGATTGCCTCGGTGATCAAATATCTTAACGTACAGGTAGTTATTTCTCCTGGACAACAAGAGAAGTGTTACATGTGTGGCCAAGTTGGACATCCTGCAGTTGAGTGCCATGGTGAGCCAGGTGATAAAGATGTTGATGATACCCCAATTCACAAGAAGAAATATCAGGTTCGAGGCTTGGAATCGGGCATGCTGGTTTTTATTACTAACTAATGCAATTTACGGTTTCTTCACATTTGGTGTTGCGTGAATATTTGCAGGGTGAATTGTTGACTCCCAATCCTCCCTTTGAGATCGACTTTGAGCGCATAGTAGATGCTTTTGTATTCTTATTCTCCCTCATTGGAAATAACCTTCTGCATATGCCTTTGAGCATCCATCCAACTTGCAAGAGTAATGTCGGTTAATGCTAGCCGAGGAACAAGCTTTGGCTTCTTCATATATGTCCAAAATAAGATTCAAAAGTTGTAGGAAGAACGTGATCGTTGAACGACAAGAGAACCGGAGCTGTGAGTTTGGACTTCAAAGCATTTGCGAGAAATTCTGTGAACTTTCCTTGATAATTCTTGTTGTTAACTTAACGAGTTTGCTGTAGAACTTGAGATTGTAACCTTCACATAAATATAAAAATACTGCTACTCTTTTTATAATCCATTGTATGCTTTTATAATCCACTTCTTTCTTTTATAACCACTGCTGCCTAATGTAAATGCAATTGGGCTACTTTGGTGTTCACCAAGTCAAACCAAAATTAATGTCAAGCGATTAAACCACGTGAGTTATCTAAAAGACAAAAATTGTTCATGATGGAGGATCATAATTAGGGAAGTTTGAATGACTTTCTATGCAAATAATTCATCCCGTGTTTGAACTTCTAAGTTTTCTCCCATAGCCATTTTACCAATTGAATTTCAACCTTTGATCTTAATATGAGCTTGCATTGTGGGCCAATCATGAAATTAGATTTTGTGAGGTTCCAAATTGCATGGCCTACGCCTCTATTTCCAAAATGGGTGACAACCCAATAGTAAGAATTAAATCATGGGATTGAATGTGTTGAGCCCCCATGATAGAATAAAATCCACATCAATCTAGACTGCTTTTGATCTTCGGAGTCTGATAAAAATCCTTGAGTTCAAAACAGCTTGTGAGCTTGTTGTAAGCTTCGATAAAATTTGGTTCAAGATTGGATAAGCCATGTGAGAATTTCCTTGAACATGCCACTGGCTATTTAAAGGATGGAATTATCGTAAGCATAATCCTGAATCAGAATCAAATTGTTGTAAGTGTCATCTCCACCTTACCACACCTGCACGAGCTGGTTAGCCATGGTAAACATACACAACAGCATAACGAATAATGTATAAGGGATATAAAAAGAAATGCACGAAGAGGTGAGATCTTACAGTAAAAAATTAGGGTGCAACAGGTGAGTAGCAAGTTTTTCAACTGTATGCAGTTGATAAAGTTTCATGATGAAAACTAGTTTGTACCCTTGTTAGTGTAGAGTTTTTTCCAAGGTGGATATTTATGGTATTTGGGTCGAACTCTAGTGTCGACTAGGATAGTTTCATGGTTTGACAGGAGTTATGCATGTTGGAGTCGAAGTTTGTTCCAACATGTTATCGAAATATGTTAGCTTTGTGTTTAAGTTAGCATGTCGAATTGGGCCTTACTTGTAAGCCCGGTTTTTAAAGTTAGCTTAGTAGTCTATAATAGACTAGTTCTCTCAGGTTGTTGAGAGAGGTTAATTGTTGGTATTCACTTATAATCTTTAAACCCTTATTGAGTAAGTGAATAGTAAAATAATTTTAACTAATAATTATTCTTCTTATTCCTTCTTCTATATCTTTTGTAAATCCTAATAGGTTTCTTGTGTTTGTTTAAGAAATTCAATCTTTTTCTCATATTTTGGTTTGTTCTTGATGAAATCAATTCACAATAATAAATACTTGGTGAAATTTAGAAGATCTAATACTACAAGGAAATGAGAAGAAAACAAGAAGGAAGAAAGGCAAACAACATGCTTTGAATATAGCAAACCCAGTCACTACAAAAACGATTATCTAAGCTATCGAAGCACAAAATCAAGAAAGAGTTCTATAAGTCCAAGAGCAAAGGAAAAAAACATATGACATACATTTCTTGAGAAGAAGATGAATATTTATCATCTTATAATATTATTTCAAGTGAAGAAGTAAGTAATATTTATTTTATGGTGTGACACAAGCAAAGAGACACGAAAGTAAGTGATCTTGACACACATTTGTTATCCTCGTATAATGAGTTGTCTAAATATTTTAATGAAATGAATGATGATGCTCTAAATTATTATAATAATTTTTTTATCTAAAAGAAAAATATTTAAAAACTTGAGGGAGAAATTTTAAAACTTAAAGTACCTTGGAATCCTTGTAAGAGGATCATGCATATCTTGTTAATGATCAATTGTTTATTTCTAAAACTTTAGTAGAAAAAGTTGATGTATTCAAGTGTGATTTTAGTCCTAGTTTAAAAATTGAAATTGATAATTTAAAATAACAACTAACATAATTCAACAAATTACATAGTATTGATTATATGATTTCAAGTTATAAAGAGTAAGGCTTCAAAAAGAATGCCTATATTATTAGGAAGAATAAAAAGAATCATTCTCCTGAATGATGTGTGATTATTGTTGTGAAAATGGTCATATAACTCCTTAATGTTACATTAGAAATGTAAAAGTTCTAAATGATCTTATGATATGAGTACCTAAAGATCTTAGTACTAACCCCCCAAGACTCAACTCTAATTAAATATTTGTGTTACTTCATTGATATCTAGTGCATGAATGCATAAGAATCTCAAACAAAAACAAGGATTTTCAAGACAAGTGAAGGAAAACCTATTCAGTTATATTTAATTTTATTGTCCTTTTGCCATATAAGTTTGGTTGTTTACTAACTTTAGAGGTGCAACAAGTTACATTCTAGATCATCTTAATTAATATGATCGTTCCAATTCTTTAATATTTTTATTGTTGTGTTTGATTTATTTTAATTATGAATTTTTTCAGATATGTTATTCATGTGTGATCATTTGATTGTGTGATGTGTGTATAACACATCTCATTGCATCATAATCATTCATCAAAATATTTTTCATCTTCATCAAATTTTATTTACATCATTTTCATGTGCATTGTTGTAACTAAAATTAATTTTTCAAAATTTCTTGTTGGGTGATTTGAGTCAGAGAATGTAAAACGTGCATGATTCATTGGATTACTGTGAAAATCCTCTACATGAATATCTTGAAGGATTTGCAACCTTGTGAGTTGTGTATAACATAAGGAAGACTAATATTCAAATTTGTGTTGCTTAGCACTTGACTTTAAGTTTTTAGTTTTTTCGTGATTATATGTTGTATCAAAAGAGACTTGTAATAATTTGTAAACTAGCGGAAGACTCAATAACTTTCAATTGTTTGTCGTTAGAGACTAAATTAGGTGCAAGTGAGGACGACACACCGAACTGGTATAAATTACAATGTACATTTACTCTACCCCTCTCTTTTAATTTTTATATTGATTTACATGTTATTAGATTTTAATTACTTTTTAAAATTGTATATATGTTGTTAAGTTTTGTTACTCATGGTGATTTAATGTTCAAACAAAACTTCTAAAATTATGTGAATGATGTGCTAAGTTATGGGAATGCACATATTTTCTCCACTTTTTAGCGCATGTTCATTGTGAGGTCAATGAAGTTGTTATTTTAAAATAGTCATGCAATTTAAGACATCATTTTCTCTCTATTATATTTGACAAATTTATAATCCTTTTTTTTTCTCCTTTTTTTATAGTCCTTAGGATTTTCCTATCTAAAAAGTTTACATTTTTTTCTTTCATATTTGAGAGGGTAATTTTAAAATGAATCATATCATGTATCAAAAATTTGATACAATTTTAACTTTATCGTTGTCTTGTTAAGATGTCGTGGTTGACATTCTGCCAACACAATTTTAATAAATACCACAATTTTTTTAAAAAAATAGTAGTCTAATACGCGACTCAATTTAATAATATCTTCATTGACATAAATATTTTAAAAAACAACTGTCTTCCAAATATAACATTTTATAAAAAAAATTTAAAAAAATTGACACTACAACTTAATATGTTAGTTCTTAAGAATATATTACCTCCAACAAAAAGAAGAGAAAAAAAAAGCACTTTAGAATAAAGATTAGGTTGAGGTTTCAATTAAAAAAGTTACATAATACAACTTTTAATTTCTAAGAAAAAAAAGCCAGGTGACAATCATCTAATTTTTATGCTAACTTGTGCCCCAACTCATCTAGTGTGTGGTTGTCCAACATGTGTATTAATGTTGGGTACATATAAACTTTTAAAGACCATTTAGACATTACTTCAAAAGCAAGAATTTGATCCCTCATGCTCATTAAATTTCTAACCAATTTCTTCTTCAATTATTTGGCCATTAGTATTCATTCCGACATTGAAGACCTTGTAGAGCCCCTTCAATCTTAGTTGTTCATCATCATGAAAAATCAATAATAAAAGAATGTACAATTAAAAGTAGTTAAATGTTACTAATGTAAACTTTGTCATATCCCATTAAGTGAATATTTTTTATTGGAATATGTAAATTTGAGACAAAGCATTGGTTTGGTTAACTTAAGTTTGCAACTTCCTACTAAAAGTTCTAATTTTTTGGTTGAACTAAAAGTTAGGGTAATTAGGTTTAACTAAAAAATTTCTTTTGTTGTACACAAATTACATTGATTAAAAAGAGTAACAAGAGTTCTAACTTTTTTCTCTCTTCTTCCAATTTCGTTTTCTAATAGAATTATATGCTACATCAACTTGATGTGGACTTGGCTTGGTAAATCTAAAGTCAAGTGGGGTAAGTTATGCCACTATACCACGATGCTAAACCCCACTTTGTTATCTCCTCTCAATTACCAACTTTGCATCATATTTAATTTTGATAGAAAATCACTTTTTATATAATTTGTTTTGTCTCAATTACCAACCTTGCTTGCTTTTACTATGCTTCCCGTAAAAGAACATGAATAGAGAAAATGAAAATGATATTATTGTTTGTTTATTATCATCTTCTAGCTGTCTATGAATCTAGGGTTTATTTACTTAGAAGAATTTTCTCTTATGCCTTTATATTACTTTAACCAAAGTTAAACGAAACTTTAAAGTTTGGTTAGGCATTGGTAATTTCAAGTTAACATTAAACTTTGTAGACGACACTATATTGGTGGGTGATGGTTTGTGGAATCATCTTTGGATCTTATGAAACACTTTTAACATGTGCCTTAGTTGTAGAAAATTTGAGGAAGATAGGGGTTTAGTGAGCACATTTGCCCACTAAATTTTTTTTTTTTGATAAAATTGACTTTGGAAATAACTTTCTCTTGCACAAAAGACTGGTTAATCTTCATGTGATTGGTCCTAATATGTTAGATAAGGATGTGGACTAATAAGACAATTGATTGTTTTTCATATAGCACTAGGAATGGTTGCACTAGAATACACAACTCTTGAAACAGTTTGAATCCATATAAGTTTAGTTGATACATGTGTCAAACTTTTATATTTTGCCTTAGTAATGGATGAGCTACAAGAGGTTGTTTTTTTTGGACCACCATGAGATCAATAAGACATAGTTAGGGCCCAAATAAATTACTCTTCCAATTTTTCTTCTTTTGTCATCAGATCAACTACCTCATCAGCAATACAAAATGCCTTCAAAGAAATGGATAGTAATAAAAATAATAATAATAATAAAGCAAGTTATGACCAAGGGTTTCTTTGAGATTCCTAAGTTTTCTCTTGATCGCAACTCAATAAGCCTCAGTATGGTTAGGTAATAAGTTGGATTTTGTCTTGTTTAATATGCAAGTAGACTCAATAGGAGTGAAAATAGTATTGCATACAAGCGTATCATTTTGTGTGAGCATGTTCATGATGTATCTAGTCTGAGAGAAAAGTAGTGCAGTGTTGGAGTTCTTATGAACCTATATACTAAGAAAGTAGTCCAAATCACCTAACTGTTTGAGAGATAAGACAATGATAAATTTAGTAGCGATTTACTACAAGGGAGACATTGATCTACCTTTGATGATGATATCATCAACATAAATCAATAGGTATACATCTTTCTTGTTGTGAATCAGATGCCTTTAAACAAAATATAAACGATTTTGTTATGATTAAGAAACACACAAGAGTTAGGGTTAACAAAGATAATAAGGTAAAACAACAAGGAATAACAAGGATTAGTTATAAACTGTTATTCTTTCCTTACTCTTAGAACGAGATTACAAGTATATAAGAATAACAAAATAACCTCTCTCTCTTGCTATTAGGATTTTATCTTCCTATTTTTCCTTATGCCAAGATTGAGAAACTAACATCCTATTTATAAGAAAAATAGCACACTAACCTAATGGGCTTTTTAACAATTACCCATTACAAGCTAACTTAAACAATTGGGCTTACAACCAAGGCCCAATTCAATATGCTAATTGTAACACGGTGGAAGAACTGACTTTAAACAATGTTGCGGATAGCAAGAGTCGCCACCGACTTTTATTTTATCCATAAGGAAAGGTTATAAAAGAACAGGAAAGACCTTAGAGAATATTTTGGGTCCGGGGGGTAGGTTATGAAAAGGGAAGGTGTTAGCACCCTTTTCATCCATGGTTATCCATGGGCTCTTAGGTACTTAAGCTCACTTTTGAATTGTTTTGAAAGTGTAGTGTGTGAATAGTAAAAAATTTCAGAATAGTTTAATAATAATCCGTGTATGGATGTGAAAAAAACTTGTTTGAAAATTTTGTTGGAAATTTGTTTAAGTGTGAAAAAGTTTTGAAGTGAGCAAGTATCTAGGAGTAGTCTACCCTAATGTTTTAAGGTCTTTCTTATTCTTTATCTTTTCCTTAGTAAGACTATCCCTACTATAATGGAGTAGGTAGTCCTTACTTTGGATGTTAAGGGACATGTGAGGGACAATTTGACTTTGAAGGCCATTGTGGGATGTAATAAGCACATATAAGGGACCATCATCATTTTTCGCAAGGGACTCGATTCGTAAAGGCAACCATAAGGGACTTTGATGATTTTTCTATTTGAGGGACTTGCTTTATACACCCCACTTAACCATTATTCGTAGGCAACTTGAGGGATATCCTTAGGAAGTGAGACGGCGATTAAAATCGACTTACGTGTGTGACGTGTTTATTTTAATTATCTTTATTTAAAAGTGATCTAAATTTATTTTAATATTACATACAGGTTGGTACACTCCCTAATTACTAACCATAATAATAATTAAATAATTAAACAACTTTACATCCAAGAAACAATTACAAAATAATAAGCAAAATAATTAAATAGCAAAGATAAAAGCAATAATAAATAATAAAGGGGGTTAATTCTAAGTTTACTCGGCAAGATATCGCATCTTGTGCCTACGTATCCTTACGGGAGTGGAATCAGAGTAATCGTAGTTCCCCTCAAAAGGGAGGTTAGAGACTTCTTGACTGTGGTCAAGGTCTCAAGGGGAATAAACGCGCCTTAAGGACACGCTTACGCGGAGTGTAGGAACTCCAAATTTCTACGTTGAAATGTTAAGTTGTAATTAGGGTTAAATTAGGGATTCCACGGCGGGAAACCCTAAAATGAGCGCGGCGGCTCTTTGACCTAATGCTAGGGGCAAAATTGGTAATTGCGCCTGCGGCGAGGCATTTGTGAAAATTAGGGTTTGTAGTTTGTAGTTTTGAGGTTGAGGACTATTGACGCGGCGGTCATATGCTAGACCTAATTCCTTCGGATGTGTGTAATGTGACAGAAATAATGGTAAACGCGTGAGATAATTGAATCATGCAAACAGAGAGATAATGTCATAATTTAAACCATGCAAGCAGAAATTTAAAGGCAGAATTTAAAGAGCGATTGTTAAGTTCGCGAGGTTACATGAGAGGAGCAGTTACAATTATGATACGTAAACTGAAAAAAAATAAATTGCGATAAACATATAAAGCTGCAAAAAATGACAAACAGAAATCGTTTGTGTGGGTTAGGCGGAATGAGGCTAAAATTAAACAAAGTAAGTATTGTACATCTTTCTTTTTGAGAGTTTCTGGTTTATGAATTTCAATGATGGTTTAATTTTAATAATAATATATAAAAAAAGAGTTTTGAGGAATTTTCTTAAAAACTTTATTATTATTTGAAAAGTGGGAATCAATTATTTATTTTGAAAAAGATTTTCTGTTAATATTTTAAAAAGGACTTTAATTATAGAAAAGGTTTTTGGTTTATTAATCCTTTAAAAAAACAGGTTTAATTTAATTTAATTTTGAAAAGGGTTAATCTAAATGAGAATGCTTGATTTAAAAAAAAAAAATAGTTTTGATAAAAAATGGTTGGATTATTATAAAGGTTTTCAATTGTTAAACTCAAAATAAAATATAAAATTAAATAATAATAACATAAAGAATAAAGGGAAGTTGAATTGGGTCAGGAAACTGGGCGGTGAACTCCCACCCGACTCGGTCCAGAGTCAAAACGCAGCCATGGTGAAACGAAACTTAGGGTTTAAACCCAACATCGCGTCGGCGGCGCCGTGCACGGTCTTTCTCCCAACCTTCGCTTACCTGCATCAAGTAAATCAAGCAACAATAACAGCCATTAATAAATCAATTACATTGATACGGGTTCTTGTTAGGGTCTCGTCAGTGTGGCTTCGAGGGCGATTTCCGGCGAGGACGCCCGATGACGAAAGAGATGGAAGCTTCAATGGACTTCGATAGCAACAAAGATGAGTATCTCCCTTTCTCTGTATTTAGGGTTTTTTTGAAAATGTGTTTGAAATTGGGGTCTGAGGTTTTATGATTATCGTGCCCAAGTTCCTTTTCGTTTAGGGTTTCCGCTTCCCTTTATACTACTTTCAATCTCGTGGGCTTGGACCCTCTTTGGCTTTTACGTTATTTTTGCCATTTGAAATTTACTGATTGATTCTCCTGATTTCTTCTAAATTGATTCGTTGGGTACTGATTGGGATTTTCTTTCCTTTTTCGTGTTTTCCTTGATCAGATCCTTGGATTGTTTTCCTCTTTTATTTTGATCATTCTTATACATGGGACGAGTCCACGCTCTTTGCGAATGTCAGGCCACTCCATCGAACTAAGGCAGCAAATCGTATCAATGAATGGGTTGTGACTGAGAAACTTGGAGATACTTGGCTGAGATCATTCAATTTCTTCTTCCAGGTCTACAAGCTTTCAATTGGAGTAGTCTGTGGGCTTTCTTGACCAACTGAGAGGCTCATTATTCAGGTTCTTGATGACTCAACAAATCAACTCTTAAGGGTATCTGATTAATCACTTCAGGAAGCAAGTCTTTGACGTAAGAAGGGTCAAGTGTAAGAAAGTTCAAAATTTTCTTTTGCAATGTCCATTTCTCATCAATACAATGCGCAGATAGACACGAAAATGGGGTACGGAGAGATTGATCCTAATACATAGTCTGTTTATCATCTCATTCACTTTCTCTTTCACTCATCTGTAGATTTCTGTGCAAGAAATTACTTCGGTGCTGTTTGGCGAGAACTCAAAGAGAGGCTGGAGGTTCTTCAAAAAGATTTTGAATCCTACTTGTTCAACCAAAGTCAACAGGTATCTATGTAAGATGATCATACGAGCGAGATCATGCTGACTCCTATCCTGGTCCAATTTACTACTTGCAGAGTTAATGATTTCATCTTTCTTATGTTCCTGTTCGAATGCTGGCTTTATATCACAATGCAGAAAGCCTCGAGAGTGCATATACTCAAATTTATTTATTAGTTGATCTGCAAGCATCAACACCGTTTTCAGAGAGAATTTTCTACTGCAATAGTTAAACAAGTTTTCGAGACTTGGTCCCAGAAGGTCGATAGCCATGACATCGTAGTCTCCCTCGACTCCAGACCACTGTATATGAGGTATCCCGGTTAAGCTTTGGTGATGTTTATGTTGGGAAAAGCATCATCCTATGTGAGAAGCTTGCATTCCTTATGAATTAAGTTTGGCTAAATGGTCTCAATTATTGGCTGCATTGAACAGGTGACCGAGTGCTGCTGTGGTGGTGTGGTGACGACACTCAGATAGTGGAACGATTACATCAGTTTGCAAAGGAGTATAAACATCTGTGTATGAGGACCTTCAGAAAGGTCTGCAATAACTTGATTTGTGGCACTGCAAGCTGCAGCTATTGCACCAGTTCGAACAGCGGGCGTTGACTCACGGATCATGAATTCTTAGCAGCACAAACTCAACCGTTCTTGTCAAGAGATCAGCAGTGGTTGATTATTCACTTCATGTAACGTGGACTGCAGTTGCCCGTATCTCTTACAATAAAGTCACTTGTGGCAGGCGGAGGGATATCAAAGCGGAAGCTCTGAAGTTTACAGTTGTAAATCAGTAGCAGTAATTTGTAACATTAATCCATGTTATAGTAATTCGAGTTTCGTATTCCAGTGTTAAATTTGCAATGTAAAGCTGACATTTCCTATAATACTCTTGGAATTTTCTATATGACAATTAACTGATTCATATACTCTTGGAATTTTGCATCTACATCATTAGCTGATTTCAATATGACGATTGTTGTGGCATTGGATTCTGGTATGGCAATTCGGATACCATTCTTGGAATACCATGTACCATCCAATCTCAATGTAAAGGTTGAGTTCAAGGAGTGATAAATAACCCTTAAGTTCCTTCTTCATGAATTAACTCTCAGTAACTGCACCCCTAGGCCATAGAGTTAGGGATTTATTTGGATACTTACGGCAATGAGATGATCCCTTTAAATGTTTGCGCATTTAACCTTTGTAAAATGAATAACATGATGTTGCCTGCATCGGTGGGAAGATGGACAAATTTGGTGAACCTTGTGAACCTTCAAGAAGCAACCTATGGACTTCATGAACCTCATGAAAGGTATTGAAAGCACTGTGGGACTTGTGAACCTTGTGAACCTTCATACAGTAGCTTGTGGACTTTATGAACTTCATGAAAGGTTATGCAAGTTGTTGGAGAACTTGTGAACCTTGTGAACCTTCTTAGAACACAAAGTCTTGTATTGTGAGGGCAAATTTTGGGGTGCAACACTAATAAACCTAGAAATATTTACTAATGCATGTTAGAACAAACTTCGACTACAACACGCATTACTCCGATAGCAGCATGCGAACATACTTCGACCTCATGCTTAATTCTTGTCGAACCAGAAGCTACCCTTTGACCATACTAGAGTTTGATCCAATATTTCACAAATCTCCACCTTGGATTTAACTCTATAGCATCAAGAAACTAGCTTTTTTCATGCTGCTTTATCAACTGCATATAGTGGAAAAACTTGCAACTGGACGACGTCTTGGTGATCATATCAGTAGTATTATGATCTGTCGAAACCTTCAGCACTTGGACTTCTCCATACTCGATTACCCCTCTGACAAAATACAGCCTCACATCAATGTGTTTGGTTTGTTCATGATAGGTTGAATTCTTCGACAGGTATATTGCACTTTGACTATCACATTTAACAGTGATAACTCGACCTTGAAGTTTTAGCTCCTTTGCAAAACCTTCAAGCCATAATGCTTCCTTCACAGCTTCAGTTAGGGCAATATATTCCGCTTCAGTGGTTGATAAGGAAACGACCTTCTAAAGTGTTTCTTTCCAACTGATTGTTGTCCCAAATATAGTGAACACATATCCAGAAATAGATTTTCTGGAATCCATACAACCTACATAATTAGAGTCCACATATCCTTCGATTGCTGCTTTACTATCTTCACCCAAGGCTCCACCATAAATTAGGACTCTATTCAGAGACCCATTTATGTACCTTAGAATCCACTTCAATGCTTTCCAGTGAGCGTTTCTAGGATTCGCCATGTACCTGCTTACAAGACTTACTGCATATGCTATGTCGGGTCTAGTACAGACCATAACATACATCAAAGAACCCACTATATTAGCATATGAAATATTGTTCATATAAGTTCTTTCAACATCAGTGTTGGGACACTGATCTATACTCAGCTTGTATTAAGGGTTTGTCGGAGTCACAACAGGCTTTGAATTTGACATACCAAACTTTTTGAGAACCTTCCGTAGGTACGCCTCTTGAGATAAGCATAATTTTGACTACTTTATATCTCTTCAGATGTCAATCCCAAGAATCCTGGACGCAAATCCTAGATCCTTCATGTCGAACTCCTTATTGAGTTCAGCCTTCACCCTTATTACATCTTCAACATTATTGCTTGCTATTAGAATATCATCCACATAGAGCAACAAAATAACAAATGAATTATCCGGTCAAAATTTGAAGTAAACATAGTGGTCGAACTGACTTCTGATGAAACTTATGCGTGCCATGAACTTGTCGAATCTCATATTCCACTATCGAGGAGATTGTTTCAGTCCTTATAAGGATCTATTCATCTAGCACACATAATCTTCCTTCCCTTTTTCGACATACCCTTCAAGTTGCCTCATCAGGATTGTTTTATCTAAGTCACCATACAAGAACGCAGTCTTCACATCCATCTGTTCTAGTTCAAGGTCGAACTGTGCCACTGTGGCAAGCAACATTTAAATGGATCTATGTTTCACAATAGGAGAGAACACATAATTTAATTCGACACCTTCTTTCTGAGTGAGCTCCCTGGAAACCAATCTTGCTTTGTATCTCTTCGACGCCACTCCTTCGATTCCTTCCTTAACTTTGAAAATCCATTTAAGATGACTAACTTGGCTCCAACAGGTTTCTTGATCAGTTCCCAGGTATTGTTATCATGAAGAGATTTCATCTCATCATCCATGGCCTTCAGTCATTCACTCTTCTTTCGACTCCTCATAACTTCCTTATAGTCTCTAGGTTCTTCAACTAAAACCTCACTTACAGAGATTAAGGCATAAGCTATAAGATCTGCATACCCAAGTCTCTGAGGTGGCTTGATGACTCTCCCCGACCTGTCTCTTGCTAGCAGGTAGTCATTAACAGGCTCCTCACCTTCGACAACATATTTTGCATCGTCTTCAACTTCATCTGGGGTACGCAATTCAACATCAACATTCTCCACCTCAACAGGAATCTCTCCCTGTTCCAGCTCTTTGTCAGCATCATCAGTTTTCTTGAAAGTCATCTCTGCTTCATTAAGAACTACATCTAAACTAGTGATACACCTCCTGTAACTTAGCTATAAGCACCATAATCTATAAGCTTTGACTCCTTCAGAGTATCCCATGAACATGCATTTCAAAGCTTTAGGTTCGACCTTGTCTTGTCTAATATGAGCATAGGCCACACAACCAAATACTCTCAGTCTGTCAAGACTAGGTGGATGTCCCGACCAAACTTCTTCAGGTGTCTTCATTCTCAAGGCAGTCAAGGGACATCAATTTATCAGGTAAGCTGCTATCAAAACAGCTTCCTTCCAAAACATCTTCTTCAACCCAGCACTAACCAACATGCATCTAACCCTTTCAAGGATTGTTTAATTGAATCTCTCAGCTAAGCCATTTTATTAAGGAGTACCTACTACAGTCTTATGTCTTACAATCCCAGACTCAACACAGTAACTATAGAACTCTTCGTTGCAGAATTCGAGGCCATTGTCAGTTCTCAACCTCTTAACCTTTCTTTTAGTTTGAGTTTCAACCAAAATCTTCTAACTTTTGAAATTCTCAAAAGTTTCATCCTTCGTCTTCTGAATGAATACCCGTAGCTTTCTGGAATAGTCATCAACGATGGATAGAAAATACCTTGCACCTGAGTGTGAAGGATTCCTTGCAGGCCCCAAAAGATCAACGTGAATGTAATCCAGAGATCCATGTGTTCTTTGCTTGCCTTTGTTAAACTTCTCCCTACAGGATTTACCAAATACACAAGATTCACAAAACTCCAAATTTTCAATTTTTTCACCTCCTAGCAGGTTATGCTTCCCTAATTCGACCAGGCCTCTTTCGCTGACATGGCCCAATCTCATGTGCCATAATTCTCTCTTCGACATAGGTTTCGTGGATGAAACATTTATCGAACCACTTACAACCTCAACCTCTAGGGTATACAAGAATTGTTTCTTCACGCCTCTCAAGACTTCCTTCGACCCCTTCATGACTCTTAGGATACTTTTCTCTCCTTGAAAAACATATCCCTTTCTCTTGAATTCACCAGGGCATATTACCTCGAAAACCTTCACGGGGAGGAAATTGCTCGACCATGGAATATTGAAAAGCTCAAACAATATTATAGTTAAACACCGCAATTGGCATGCTTGGTTCGACTACAATGAAGTATGTCTTGACCATATGAGCGTGCTAAAGTACAAGCACGACTTCCAAACTTGCAACGAAAAGCCAAGATCCTGCTCTTATGTGTGCAAGCAGACTCTTGGCCCAACAGGGACACCTCAACCGAGCTCTGCCGCTGTCATACCAAAGACCTCGACTAAGATCTTAGCTTCGTTGTCGATCAAAATCCAACTCCGATCACTCGACCAGTTCCCTACACAATCGAGGATCAATATGTCGAGCAAATCCCTCAAACACTTAGTTAAAATAAGCAAACATATATTGCATACATATGACAAGGAAAATAAGTACTCGACATACAATGGCATACACACATAGCAAAAAAGCAAGTATATTAGAATTTCAAATCAAACATTCAATTACAAACGATAGGAAAAGCCCATTATTCAAATATCATAAGCCATGGCGTACAGGCCAGGCAAAATTAAAATACAAAATACAGGCCAAACAACTAAGAAAAAATTAAACATATATTTCCTCGGCAGGCTGGGATTCCCCATTAGCTTGGTCATTATTTTCCCCGAGATCTGCCACGGCGATTATCTGGTCGTCGACCATTCAGTGAAAAGGCCCGATCCCCTAGGTGACAAGCTGAAGCTCAGGGTTAACAACTTGAAGTTGCTCCACCATGATACTAAAGCCCAGCTCGAGGGTACTCAGGAAATCCTGCTCGAGCTCCCAGATTCGGGAAACCAAGTTACACTGGGTCGCCAAGAGTTTCTCCTCGGCGGGCATTACAGCGGCCTCCAACTTAGTAACCCTCGCTTGGAGTCTATCTTTCTCCTCAATGGCCTTGTTCATCTTCTCCTGCATCTCATCCATCTCGTAGTAAAGATCGACTTGGATAAGATACCTCTCCTTGTAGTAGAAAAAGTCATTCTCCACCTTGAACTTCTCTGTCCCGAGGGTCACATTCTCTGCCTGCAACTTCTTCAACTCTGCAAGGAAGCAAGTCCCGTTGTTGAGGGCCAAGGCTCTCTCAAAAACCTTCATCGTGGTGGTCGCATCCTCTGATAACTACTTCCTCCTAGTCTCCTTGCCAATGGCCAGAATTTCATTGGATTTCGTTGCAGGCACGATCAAGGAGTTGTCCTTGCCAAAAATCCCATGGTGAAGGTGGCAGGGTGGTAACATAAACCTCTCCTCGATGATGCCCTATGTAAGGTCAACAGGCCCAAACTCTTCATAACGTGCCTGCTTGGGTGGGTTCTATTGAGAAGCAGGAGACTGACTGCCCTGAGGCAAGGAAGAAGAGCCCCTAGGGTTCTGGTCGATCTTCGAAATCTACTGGACTTGGGAAACACGACCTTTGGTAGCCTTCTTGGTAGTTCTGTTCGCCACGATCTTGAGCATACGCTCTTGAAGGCTCAACATCTGGCATGCAACAAAGAAAAGAATGAGTTAATATAACAAGGAAAAATAAGGGGCCACACAAGTTAGGAACACGCTCGCTACCTAAGAGCCGCAAGGCCTCTCCATCAGAACCGCACTCGATGAGCGCCTTGGTATTAATCAACCGGGCCTCAAAAGCAACCTCCCCGTTCTCTTCGCGGATGAAGCTCTCATCCTTGTTCACACACTTGGAAGGAGTGAATTTTTCGATGAAAGCCACGGTCTTCTCGTAGGCAAGCTTATCCTTATTGTCCAACTCAAGGGGTTTCCTAATGTAGTGGTTTGTCCCTTTACTGATATGGACCCTCTGCCACTCGAGGGGAAACTTTGGCTTCATCTTCTCCACCTTCTACCCATCCACGCGTTCAACCATGTGTTCAAACAAGAAATCAAAGGCGACGTGCGAGATAGGCTTCACAAGGAAGTATCTATCCTTAAAGGTCCACACAAAGTCCAGGTACATCCTAAAAATATTCCGGAGCTGTTTGAACGACACCCAACCTTGCTGCCTGCGGGAAAACTGCTGTTGGAGGTGGAAAAGGAGAAAGGAAAAGAGGAGGTTACTGTCAGTGTAAAGATGCTGACACACAAGCTCAAACGCCCGCACGGACGCGACCGCATTCGGATAAAGCTGCGAGGGTGCTAACTCTAACCACTAGAATATCCACGCCTGAGAGTCACTAAAGGGAAGACGAAAACCTGCCTCCTGAAAGATGAACTCGTACATAGGGAAGCACATCCCCTTGTACAACGAGCAAATGCGATCCATCTCTCTGGGCTTGTAGACCCCCAGCCCGTGAGGGCCCCTTTCTCTCGGTCCTTGATCATTGTGAAGGCGTCTGAGTCATCAAAAATGAAACGTGAAGCGATGTTTTAGGGCTCCTGCCCGAACCAATCCAACGGTGATTCAGTTTCTACGTCAACCAAGCCGACTTCGACATCTGCGTCAACCAAGTCGACTTTGGCGTGTTCGTCGACCGTGGCAGCGTCCCCGTACTTTGGATCCATTTAACCTGAAAAGCAAAGGAAAATATTGAATTCGACATTAAGATTAATTCCATCCTTCCACCGCAAATCAAGTGAAAGGGCGAAGAATAGCGCGATGACGTATCCTCGACCAAAGCCTTTGTTGACAAGCGCATAGTCACGAGGAACTTCTCTTTGATAGAAGACATGAATCTTACTACGTGGGGTGGGACTCCTTGACAGAAAAAATTTGTATCATGACCTTCAAAGGGAATAAGCCTCCTCGATGAGAGACTTTTTATCAGTTTCTAGACACCCACGAGAAGAAAGTCTCCCCAACGTTAAATCCAGGGAGAACGCTAAAGCCTCATGGGTTCTCCGAGGCCTTCATCGGAAACTTCATGAGTTTCCCATAATCCTCATGAGTTCCCCAGGATCTTTGTCAGAAAATTCATAAATTCACCAAAAACTTCATGGACTCCTCGAAGACTTCATCGGAATCTTCACGAGTTCCATGGAAACTTCATCAGAACCTCATGAAGTTCACCAAAAAATTCATAAAAATTACCAGAAGACACATAACTTCATCGTGAAGTTCTCGAGCATCCAAAACACGCATTCCTAAAGATGCATCCACTACCATGCTAGCTAGAAAAGACAGAGGAAACTTATGTGTGTGAAGAAGGTTCTAGAAAGCTATGGTGGCATAAGAAGAACCAACAGTGGCAACAAATGAGAAATGGAAAGAGCAAAAAAACTTGAAGAATTCGTGTAAGAGCTTGAATGCTGAGAGCATGACAAATGAGTCCCTTCTCCTCATATTTATATCCGTTGGCACGCAGAACGAATTGTCACCTAGGCACACAAGCACCCTTACTCATAGGCCATCAAAGGAATTTATTGCTCCTGACACGTGGCCCAAGAAGACTTCACGCTTGTCCTTTTAAGCCCTTCACGTGGCTCGAAGAAATGACATGTCTGCTCCTTCCACTTCCACCGTGCACCGAGCACAATGCTCGACTTCCACATTGTGCCACAGACGCTAATGCAGGGAAGCGTCTGGAACAAGTTACATTGTCGAACACAATTTACGACTCTAGCCCCCTCACGAGCACATGGCCTCGAGGTGAACGCGAAATTGGATCTCGTCGTCGAGCATACACAAACGTCGTGGGAAGCACCCTGGTGAAAATTTTCATACACTCACACTGACAGGCATGATGAATAACTTCTACATTCCCTTGCGAGCATAACTTCACGCACTCACCACTTCGAACCCGGAAGACACTACCTCGGGCAAGTTCCCTGTGTCCCTCTTCGACATGCGAACTGACTCTTAATTCATTACTCCCTTTACTAGGAGCAACGACTTAAGGGCTCTTATTTTTGATTGGGCCTGAGGTTGGCCCACCGTTGGGCACGACCCAACCCATCTCTACATCGGGGAAGGCCTAATACAAGGTCCCAATCCACCATCACCGTGGAAGGAAACGTTCCTCACATGTCCTTCTCACGTTCTCCACATGCTCCCCACGCAGGAACATGTCACAACCAACTGCCCACGTCCGGGAGAATAGGTTCTCCACTCCCCGGAGTTCGTGGGGCAGTTAACCTAGGACGAATACTACATGTGGGTCTTCCCTACTACCACATAGGATCCTGGAAGTCATTTATTATGGGCCTTACGATCCCACCCAAAGTAGATGACAGTTGGCCCAGCCCTGGGGGAACATTATAAATACCCTCCTCCATAAGAGGGTCAGGTATTCAAAAAACTTACTCAGGTTCTGTACTTTCTCTCTCCTCCACTCCCTTTCTCACTTTGACATCGGAATGTCTTACAAGTACACCCCCCCTCTTCATCTCCACCACCGGCGAATTTGGAGCTCACGGCGTGTTGTTGGTTGCTGATCCTCTTTATGATCCCGATAAGATTAAATTGTAAGAGCATAAATATTTTTGTTCAAGATAGAAGAACAGTGAAGATTTTTCTACCTTGCAATCCACCTAAAGAATGATGCTTACAAGTTTGGAGCGGCTACATATAAGTTAGGTTTAGAGTAAAATCTTATTAACAAGTGCTTTTATAGTAAAATATGATTATCTAATCCCTCAATTATTAAACAAAATCGAAGGAATATATCCTTAATTTACGAATATAAAATAAAATAAAGAGAAAGTCACCACTTTTAAAGAAATAAAAACATAAACTGCATTTGATTGGATTCGAAGCATGTCCTGAATTATTTTCCCTCAGCTATATTTAGAAACCGAGGGAATATGTCGTATTTATTTAAAAATAAAATAGACATGGCGCATCTTGGCATTATACCTCATTTTTTTGTGTGATGTGAAAGCTTTTTCATGAAATGTATTATTTGTAGTAGTGGAAAACTCATTTAGAACCAATGACTTTCCTATTTGTCGGAAGAGTAACCATAGTCCAAATAGAATTTTGTTGTAGGGAATCATATTCATTTTGTATGAAGGCCTTCCATTTGGACTCTCAGAAAGCTTATTTTACTAGCCTGGGTTTAGTGTGAGCAAAGATAAGTTTATTTTCAAGTCTAGATTGAATGAAACTAGATTTGGCTCTAGTTTACATATGGTGGTAATTTATTGGTTTAATAGAGGCATGTTTAGCTTTGGGTGGAAAGTTAGTATCTAAAGTAGGAAAATTTGGGATGAGAGTTTTATGAGTAATGGACATAGGTTGAATTGAATTAGGATCAGTGGTATTAGTTGATGCATGAGAGTGTGTGGGTGAATAATGTGATGTAGGTATATGTGGTGTATGTATAGATGATGAAGATACAAATGATGTGTGCACGTACGTAGATGGTGTAAGTATAAATGCAAATGGCGTAGGTATAAATGCAGATGGTGTAAGTACATGTGAAAATGGTGTAGGTACATGTGATTCAAAAATCGTAAATGCATGAATATTATAAGGAAGGGTGTCCAATGGAAAATTACTAGTGGTGGAGAATGAGTGATGACTGAGACTAGTGAACAACTTAATAAAAAGAAATATTGATTCATTAAAAATGACATATTTGGATATGTATATCCTACCATTAGGGGACAAACACCTATAACCTTTGTGAGAAGGAGAGTATCCCAAGAACACACATTCATGAGATCTAAAATCAAGCTTGTGATTATTGTAGGGTCTAAGGAGAGGATAAAAATCACAACCAAAGACCTAATGAATTTGTAGTCAGAATTCAAATTGAACAAAATAATACAAGTGATCTTACCGAACGATCAGAATTTGAGATGGGCCAATGACAAGTGTCTGTGATGTTGGATATGAAAGAGAATGAGGGATGTACCTGCAAGGCACTCCGATGCTAAAGTAATATAATGAGCAAGAGAGCGAGCAAGTACAAAATATACGTGTTTCAAGGTGAGAAGTTAGATACCTGACCCTCTCAAATGTGAGGGTTTTTATACTGCCCCCAACGCTTGGCCATTGATCCCTATTTTTGAGGCAAGATAACCGTTTCCCAAAGAATAGGCAACTACCAGAACTAGGCGCTGGGACGGGAAGACGTGCCATAACTAGTCGTTGGCGCGAGCAGGGGCGTAGTTACGGGCACAAACATCTTGGTTGTTTTTGGATGGTGGAACCGTGCGTGACGGGCAGAGACTAACGGGGAGAAGTGTTGTAACCAAGGGTAAATAGGTCAGCCTCCCCTGTTGGAGGGGCTGAAAGGTAAACTTTCCACCAAAGAGGTTGGATTTAGGCAATTGGGACATTCTATGATCATAAGTGGGTTGGGTCATGCCTAACCATTGGGACAGTCTAGAACAGTTGCTCCCCAAGTCGTTGTTATCGGGTAGGGTAGTGATGACTTAAGGATGGTCTGCTTCTCGGGTATAGTTTCTGGAAGCTTCCTTGTGCTCTGAGGGATACTTGCCCGAATGCCAGAAATGTTGTCGTCGGGGAGCCCAACGATTGATGGAACCTGAAGAGTCGAGATGCCACGTGTGCCTCGAGCCGTGCATTGCATTAAATGCGTGATGATGGCTAGGCTAGGGTCATGATGATGCCCTACCCGCGCATGCTCGTGCACGTGCCTGGAGGTCACCTATAAATAGTGAGAGAGTTTGTTTATTCAGAATTTTTGCTTCCCTCTCCTATTGTGCCTGTTCTTTCAACCACCGTCTGCTACTGTTAAGCTTGTTCCGACCAGAACCGTATTTGTTCCAGAACCTTTTCCTCGACCACGTAAGTGCATCAACTCTTTACTTGTTCCTTATTTTTCTGTTTTGATGCTTTAGATTGCATGTGGTTAGGATCAAAATGACTTAGTTAGGGTGTGTTTAGTGGTGGCTATTGGTGGCAGGCGGTGATACGGCCATCTGTCTTCCGGCGGCGGTGTAGTTGGTCTTTTTAGGAAGGGTAAGTTAGCAACCCCTAGGTTCAGTTGATCCTGGGGTAGGGGAGACACGGTGGTGTCGTTGTTAACGTAACACAGATTCTGGTGGTTTCCCCATGAGACCACTGGGTTTTGTGACCGAGGACTATCCCTGAATGCGCTAAGGAGAATTGTAGGGCACCTTCCTCGTTGTCTAGCTGCGACATTTGAGAACTGTAGGGCACCCTCCTCGTCGTCCTACACCGTCTACCATACAAAGCCTCAAACGGTGCCATACCAATACTCGAATGAAAACTGTTGTTGTAAGTAAACTCAATCAAAGGCAAGTAGATATCCCAAGCTCCTCCCTTCTCCAACACACAAGCTCTCAAAAGATCCTCAAGTGACTGAATCGTCCTCTCAGTCTGACCATCAGTCTGTGGATGATAAGCTGAACTCAAACGCAACTTCGTACCCAAAGCACCTTGCAAACTTTCCCAAAATCTCGAAGTAAACCTCGGATCTCTATCCGACACAATACTAGACGGAATTCCATGCAAATAGACAATCCTCTCAATGTACATCTTCGCCAATCTCTCCAACAGGTAATCCATTCGCATAGGAATAAAGTGAGCAGATTTAGTCAATCTGTTCACAATAACCCAAATAGCTTCAAAATTATTCGGCGTCCTCGGTAAACCAGATACAAAATCCATAGAAATGCTATCCCATTTCCACTCAGGAATAAACAACGACTTCATCAAACCTGATGGCTTCTGATGCTCAATCTTCGACTTCTGACAAGTCAAGCAAGAATACACAAATTCGGCAATATCCTTCTTCATACGAGGCCACCAAAATACTTTCCTCAAATCTTGATACATCTTAGTAGCACCCGGATGAATACTCAATCCGCTACGATGTCCTTCTTCAAGGATACTCTTCTTTAGCTCATCAATATCTGGAACACAAACTCTATCAAGACATCTCATAATACCATTCTCATCAATCCGAAAATCACCACCTTGGCCTTGATTGATCAAAGTCAACCGATCCACTAAACTCAAATCGGATTTCTGCCCTTCTCGGATTTCCTCCAAAATACCACTCGTAAGCTTCAACATACCCAACTTAACTCCATTAGAAGTCTTCTCACACACCAAACTCAAATCACGAAATTGCTCAACCAATTCCAACTCTTTTACCATCATCATCGACATATGCAATGATTTCCTACTCAGAGCATCAGCTACCACATTCGCTTTACCCGGATGGTAATTCAACCCAAAATCATAATCCTTCAGAAGTTCTAACCATCTTCTCTGTCTTGCATTCAATTCCTTTTGACCAAAGAGATACCTCAAACTCTTGTTATCACTAAACACTTCAAATCTCGCACCAAACAAATAATGCCTCCAAAGTTTTAGTACAAATACAACGGCGGCCAACTCTAAGTCATGCGTTGGATAATTCTTCTCATGCACTTTGAGTTGCCTTGAAGCATATGCTACCACTTAACTATTCTGCATCAACACACCTCCCAAGCCCATCAAAGAAGCATCACAATACACAACAAACGGCTCTTCCGGAGTTGGCAAAATCAGAACAGGGGTTGTCGTCAATCTTCTCTTAAGTTCCTGAAAACTCTTTTCACACTTGGCATCCCAAACAAAAGCTTGACCCTTCCTAGTCCACTGCGTCAACGACAATGATAACTTTGTAAATCCTTCAATGAACTTATGATAATAACCCGTTAAACCAAGAAAACTTCGAATCTCAAAAACTGACTTCGGAGTCTCCCACTGCAATACCGCTTCAACCTTCGACGGATCAACCGCAATCCCTCTACTCGAAATCACATGACCAAGGAAACTTACTTACTTCAACCAAAATTCACACTTAGAAAGTTTCGCATACAACTGCTTCTCTTTCAACACAGATAACACAATCCTCAGATGCTCGACATGCTCTTCTTCGCTCTTCGAATAAACCAAAATGTCATCAATGAACACAACCACAAACTTGTCCAAATAAGGATGGAAAATCCTGTTCATGTACTCCATAAATACACCTGGTGCATTAGTCACACCAAATGGCATAACATAATACTCATAGTGTCCATACCTCGTTCTAAAAGCAGTCTTCTGAATATCCTCAGCTTTCACACGAATCTGATGATACCCAGACCTCAAATCTATTTTACTAAACACGCTTGCACCAACCAACTGATCCATCAAATCATCAATCCTCGGAAGTGGATACTTATTCTTGATAGTCATCTTATTCAATTGCCTATAATCCACACAAAGTCTCATAGAACCTTCTTTCTTCTTAACCAACAACACTGGTGCACCCCACAACGACACACTCGGACGAATAAACCTCTTCTCAAGCAAATCTTCAAGTTGACTCTTCAACTCTTTCAATTCCGACACGGACATACGATACGGAGCCATCAATATCGGACTAGTTCCAGGAATCAAATCGTTCATAAACTCCACCTCTCGTTCCGGCGGTAAGTCTCTTATCTCTTCAGGAAAAACTTCCAGAAAATCAGGGACAATTGGTAAAGCATCAATTGCTCCACTTTCACCAATACTCAAAGTTGCTAACAACATAAACACCTTAGCACCATCTTGCACTGATTCCTTCACTTGCTTAGCAGACAAAAATAAATCTCCTTCATCACTAGATTCAGGAAAAATCACTGTTTTGTCAAAATAGTTAATATAAACCCGATTGAATCTTAACCAATTCATCCCAAGAATAACATCAAGTTGGTCTAGGTGAAGACACACTAGATCAATCCCAAAATCTCTACCGAAAATACTCAATGGACAATTCAAACACACATACGGAGTAGTTACCGAACCCATAGCAGGAGTATCAATAATCATACTACCACCCATAACAGACAACTCAAGATTCAACCTCTTAACACAATCCAACGAAATAAAAGAATGCGTAGCTCCGGTATCAATTATAGCGATCAAAGGTATACCGTTAATAAAACACGTACCTCGGATCAATCGATCATCACTAGCAGTCTCCGATCCTGATAGAGCAAACACTTTCCCTTTCTCTGGAGTCTTCTTCGGTTTGTCACACTTGGTACTAATGTGCCCTTGCTCACCACAATTGTAGCAAGTCACATTTACACCGCTTCTGCACTAAAGAGCTTTGTGGCCTGGCTTGCCACACTTAAAACACTTCTGCTCAACACTTTTGCACTCGGGAGCACGATGTCCCGCTTCACCGCATCTAAAACATCTCACCGGAGTAGAAACTCCCCCACTTGGATTCTTACCGAAACCAACCCTTTGTTTCCCTTTATCAGCAGGAGTCACGTACGACTTTCCTCTAAACTAACCCTTTCCTTTCTTATCATTCAAAGTCTTGTAGTGGCTAGATCGAGCCCTACTATCCTCGTCATAAATCCTACTCTTGTTCACCAACTCAGAAAATCTTCTAATTTCCTGATAACCAACCGCTTGTTTGATCTCCAGCCTCAAACCGTTCACAAACTTGAGACACTTAGATCTCTCAGCATCAACAGTGTTATAATGAGGACAAAACTTGATCAATTCTTCAAATCTCGCCGCATACTCAGCCACAGTTGAGTTACCTTGCTTCAGCTTAAGGAACTCGATTTTCTTCTTACCGCGCACATCTTCTGGAAAATACTTCTCCAGAAATGTATCTCTAAAAAGATCCCAAGTCACCACAAGACCACTCTCTTCAAATCTTTGGCGAGTATTACCCCACCAATCCGCAGCTTCCTCTTCAAGCATATGAGTGCCAAACTGCACCTTCTGTGCATCTGAATAATTCATAACTCGAAAAATTTTCTCAATAGCTTTCAACCACACTTGTGCTTTATCAGGTTCATGGTTTCCCTTGAAAGTCGGTGGATTGTTCCTTTGGAACCTCCCCAAAGCACGAAACTCGTCTTTGGAGTTGTTTCCAGCATTCACATTGGCTTGAGGATTCTGCCCAATCACTCTAGCCAACATCGCGAAAGCCTCCGCAATCGCTTCATTATTCCTGCCTGCAACCATTGTTCTTGATTTCCACAACAAATCCCCGTTAGAACAATCATATTGATAGTGCTACACACACCTATCAAATGCATAAGGGAATGAACACACATAAACAACTTGGTCAACATGACCGACCTGCTCTGATACCACTAATGTAACACCCCATTTCTATACCCCCAAATAAACAAATAAATCACTTAATCGCTTATTGAAATTTCATCAGAGTAAATTTAAAATATGGTATAAAAGGAGCATGTCACACATACATGAAAATAAATCATACAACACCTGCTCAAAATGACATGTAACAGTGGGGTAGTTTTGAAATAGAGGACTTGGTTCTTACACCACATTTCAATTTTCGAAATATCAGCGGAAGATTAAAACATTAAACCATTTGAAAACATAATATTATAAATATATATATCAAATCAGTTTGTTCATCACATCATCATGGTTTTACAAAACACATTTGCCAACAGATACATATACAATGTATCTCAAAAGAATGCTATACAGCCTATCTACCCGGTGCTACATATCAGAGCGACCCGACAAAAGAATGAAGATAAAACTTCACAAAAAGAACCTCCAGCAACCTAATCTGCAATGCCTCATAGAGCATTATAAAACAGCAGAAGGGTGAGAAATATTATCATAATAATCAATGCATATAAATATATATACATATACGAAAATAAAGATACAAATATTTCACAATTCTCACCACAAATCATTCATAACTCATTATACATTTCACGACATGTATAAACACATATGAATAATCACAAAACATCTTTCACCAACACACCAATCCATTATTCACAATTCACTAAATCACCAATTCACATACAAGCATAATTCATATAACAATGACATCAATGCTATGTGACTCAACACAACTCAATGCAACTCAATGTCATGTGGTACCAACACTTGTTATCATTTTTCGGTTTTTACATTTAAACCGGGTCCACCCTTCTAGACCGATAACAACAAAGCTCGTTCTATAAGCTTTCAAACCCACCCTTCTAGGTTTGGGACAAGCCACTAGTCTCCACGAAACTAGCAAACATTGCCTCTTGACTAAATGATGCATATGCAATCAACAACCAAATGCACTTAAGACCGATCTCACGTCTTAATCCCATGCATTCAAATAATTCATCCCTTCAAGAATTAAAACAAGATTGCACACACAACATATTCATATAATCAAAGTATTCATACTTCACCTCATTATGTTTATCACAATGCACACATATCTAACAATATGTTCCCATGCATTATTCACATATAATCGCCTACAAAATAATATGCATTCACAATCAATATCATTTCATCTCGAGTAATGCACACATATCCAACCATATGTTCCCATGCATTATTCATAACATCGTGCCAACGACAACGTATTCAATCATAACTCATTATGCATTTTAATCAATTTAAACAATGCATACACAATGCCAAAAGACCACATATCAAGAAATCCAATCATCTAGGATTCACGCCATACGGCTACCCATGACACATATACAACAGCATACAACCCTCCATTCCAATAAGAATCGAACACAATCGAAACCACAAAACAAAATAGAATGGGATCACAAGAGAACATAGATGATGTCATGTTCGCTACTGCCTCGCCTAGCGAGCAGCTAGCGAACCTTCGCTACACGTTCGCCTAGCGAACTTCTAGCGAACCAAAACAGAGGCTACAGACCTTACTCGCTACCTTGTTCGCCACAGCGAACCCCCAGCGAACCATTCGCGACTTCATTCGCTACCAACGAATGGGACCTTCCCCATTCTCTTTCCACTCACCACTGGCTCGCTAGGCGAGGACCCAGCGAGCGTTCGCGACCAGCCCGCCTAGCGAACAACTAGCGAGTGTCTGCGAACCAGAAATTCCTCACTGTTCAGAATTTCCCAACCTCTCCAAAATCGACTGATTCTCATCAAATCAGTTCCAATAGCCTTAGTCTATCATACCCTGACTATTCTACATTACTTACATCAGATTCTATCCAATAAAACATCCGTTCTACCGATTAAACTCATTATGCCCTAAAAATGGAAGTTCTAGAAAATCATCCAACAAGCTAACCCAAGCATACATAATCATATACATTGCTAAGATAACAATATTTCACACCCTTACCTTGCTCAAATCGATGCTTGAGAGTTGTTCTTGATGAAAATTCAAGCTTTGCTCTTTTCTTCCCTTTTTCTCCTCTTCCACTTTCTTTCTCTTCTTTCTCCTTCTTATGTTTCTAACTTTCTATTTCTTTTCCAAATTTCCTTTATATCACTTTCTATCCAATTTCCTTCCAATTTATTTTCCTCTCAAACATCTATCAATTTAATAAATAATCACTCAATTAATTAAATAAACCCCATAATTCATTTAATTAATTAAAATAATCACTTAATTAAAATTGGACTGTTACACCACCTATACCAGAAGTTGAACAAGAGATAAAATTCATTCTTCCTCCTGAAATTGAGACTGGAATTGTCTTTGGGAAGAAATCCTGAGAAGAATCTGAATTTATTTATCTTGTGTTGAAGACTCTAGAAGAACTGAATCAAGAGAGTGTAGTTGTTAGGTCTCGCTTTGATAATCAAGAGAACATGTTCAAAGAACAAGCTCAGACTAACATGAATATTGAAGGATTGCTTCAAGTTATTTTGTCAAGACTTCTACCTTAACCTAGAAACCAAACAAATTTAATGTTGATTTCTATTTTTGTTTATGTATCTTTATCTTTTTTAGTTAAATGAAAATTCCTTTGTTTATCTTTATCTTTATCTTTTTTATTGATGACAAAGAGGGAGAAGAGTAGATATGATTTTGATATATTTATTTCCCTTCTAATCCCAAAAATCTAACTCTAACTTTGATATTTCTTTATGACATTTGACTCTGATAACTAAGAAGATCCTCTTTAGTTAACCAAGCTATCCAGATTTTAGCTTTATAATTAACCAGACTATCCAGAAAGAAGAAACTGAGATATGGTTTTGAATCAAGCTATGATACAACAAAGCTTCTAACTAGGCTATGATACAAGAACTCAAAAACTTCTAATCAAGTTGTGATACAAGGAATATGCTTCATCAAGATCTGATTAAACCAAGCATAAAAGTTTACCCAAGACTCTAATACAAGACAGATTCTTGATAACTAGACTTTCTGATACAACACATTCTGATACATGAAGTAAAGGAAGTTCAAATCAGAAGAAATTTCAACCAGGCCTTCTCGTACAAGGAAGTTATTACTTTAATGCTAATTGGAATTTTTTATATATTAAAATTATTTTAAGTCTTCAACTCAGGTGGAGCTTCCAAGCCTAACTCTAAAGATTTAAGTTGAGAAATATTTTTTAACAGTATAAAACTCAGGGGGAGCTTATGAACCTCACTCTGATATGTCTTTATGTGATTAAATCAAGTATAAATTATTCATCAAAATATATGGTTTTGTCATCATCAAAAAGAGGGAGATTATAAGAACAAGATTTGGTTTTACATCTGACATTATATTTTGTTAAGTGTGAAGATACTAGATATAATTTCTGACTCTAAAGAAGTGACATGTGACGTTATCAGACTCTGAACCTAGTGCATTCTGATTCTGAGATGTGTGTTCTACAAGATAGTCAGGCTCTGGACTACTATACTCAACGCTTATGAACATTGCTCATCCAAAGCTTTATGGATCTGACAAAAGAAGACTCTGACATTGTCAAGCTCTGAAGTCTTGCACTCAACAACTTTGATGAATTATGTCACCAGACTCTAAAGACCAGGTCTTGATGAACTCGATCAAGACTCTAAAGACCAAGTTTCTGAAGACTCTCTCATACAAACTCTGATTCTTCTTTTATGCATGATTCATCAACTCTCTATATGAAGCCCCTGAATATTTGAAGATAAGATCAAAAATGTTTTACGTGAGAAATATAATATACAATACAAGATCAAATATCCTTTCTATTACACTGATTTTGTGGGAAAAGACTATATTTTTATACCATTATGTCTCCCATTTTCACAGACCGTTATGCAAGGATACAACTACATTTGTGTGTTCCATTTCTACCCTCCAACAGATCCTTTCATCGCCTATAAAAAGGAGACTTGGAAGAACGGAACAGTGCAAACATCAAGAAAATATCATTTACGTGAACATTGCATACTGTGAATATTTTTTAGAGAAAGAGAAACGTACACACAAGGAACTTTTGTTTATACTCTTCATAGAAAATATTTTGTGGGAAATACTTTGTAATTCATTTGTGTATTATGCTTTTTTAGAAGCATCTTGTAACACACTTTATATCTTAATCTTTGTGATTGTATTTCCTTAAATGACTAGGGTATAGTCAGAATTACTCAAGAAGATTTTATAGTTAGTCTTTGTGGTTATAATCAAGTTTGGTTATAGTAAATTAAGTCCCTGTAATAAGGCGAAATCACCTTGGCGGGTGGAGTGGAGGTAGCTTAGTTAACGCTGAACCAGGATAAAAATAATTGTGTTCATTATTTTTGTTCTTAATTTTCTCCTTGTTGTCATGGGTAGCAAAATATTTTCATTCTAGAAACCCAATTTAGACTCCTCATTTCTTTTGTTTCAATTACCTTCAAGTTTTACACAGGCCTCATAGTGGGCGCTATTGTACTTGTCAAAAAGTACATGTGCGCATGGTATTCTAACACACAAGTAAGGGATACTCATAGGCCTTTGTAGTTTTATGACAGGCAGGACTTGCATGTGGCAGTGGAAGACCTTATTTGGTGATTACAACGTTTATGGTAGTATGAGAGGGCCAACTCACGTAAGGTGAGAGGCTCTGTGTATAAGAATTTTGTTGGGTCAATTGTATCATGTCTTCCTCCTGTTAGGGGATAAGTATTTAATATTTATAGAGGCCCTTAGGCCTAAGGTTTTTTTGGGAATGATAACTCTCACTAGTAAATGATGGAACGTTTAATCCTTACTTTCTAGGATGACATGGATCAATTATTGACTCTGACTTCACTATGAATAAGAAACATCTCTCTCTCTCTCTCTCTCTCTCTCTCTCTCTCTCTCTCTCTGTTGTTTTCTGTTACTGGGCGATTGAGAGATACTCAGGGCGAGGCGATTACCCCTAGGGGTGGCATATGGTCATTGCCCCTTCTGAGGACTGCAACCCTCCCGCTTTTGCTAGACATTTTACAAATATAACACGACAATATTTAATGATATTATGGTACTCTGTCGATGACATATATTGGTCTAGTTTATCAATAAGAATAGCTAGGAGAAAATTATGAGCATATGTTGACAAAAAAAACTACTTTTATAATGTAGTCTTGTTAAATGTTACTTACATGTTTTGTACACTTTTGTTAAAAAAAGCACTCACTAGAATATGTTGAATTTTAGAAAAGATGATGTCCTTGCTAGTAAGTCAGAAGAGATATCCCATATAATACGATAGACAACCATCAACATCATTGACAATTTAAATAAAATTCATTAAATACTTTTTAAACGAAGACTTGTGAACTAGAATGTCAATCACAATTAATGTGAGTTAGAGATTCAACTTATGTCCCAACACGAGTTTCATAGAATTTGATGAAGATATTTATTTAATTTATGATAATAATATAATGGCTAAATTACACTTTTGGTCCACGGTTTTGTTTGATTTAGGAAATTAGTCAATCTATTTTAAACTCAAACTATTTTGGTTCCTCTAATTTAAATTCAAAAAGTTTAGTCCATCATTTACATTTTTTTAATTTAAAAAACGATGAATTGGTCGTTTTTTAACATATATTTTTATTTATAAAGTTTAACAATATATTTATATATAATGATTTGTCATGTTTCACAAATACTTGTTATTTAAAAAAAAAATGAAAACTTCGTGAATTTTAAAGAGAGAAACAAAAACCTGTTTAAATTTAAAATAAAAAAATTAATTTTATATTAAATCAAATAAAATAAGGACAAAAATTCTAATTAAATTTAATAAAATATAACATTTATTCTTATTTTATCAACCACACCAATTGATGCCTAAAAGAGAGAATATTTAGATACATAATATGTAAGTTGGATAACATTTTACCATTTGAATCAAATATACATAAGTTGTATAAATATCACATTGTAAGAGTTTTCTGATAAATAGAGTATAAAATTCAAAATTGATTGTTTAAATAATACCTATTAGGATGATGTTAGAGTTGAAAATAATTTTTTTGAATTCCGTATATTAAAATATTGTTGACCTCTCCACAAATATTCTTATTTATAAAACTTTCAGTTCCTTATTTGAATATGAAATTCACCGAAAAACTAAAACATCATCAATTTAATTTTAGAAAAATAAAATTTTAACATATGTCACCAATATAATTCTGTTTCATGAAAAACAAGCTTTTCGGTGGGACCTTCAACGTGATACTGAAGGCCAGCTTTCCTAATCATGACATAAAACCTCACCTTGAGTTTTTGTTTTTATATAAAAATAAAATCAAAATAACCATTCTCTTTCTTCTAACCTTTATTCTTTCTTTTCTTATTATAAATAATAAATAAATTAATAAATAAAAGTAAAAATTCTCTTTACCCAATGCAACAACAATTTGAAATTATTGAACTTGAAGCAAGAAAAAGCCGGAGTACAGTACTGACTCTTTCGTTTTTAATTTCAAATTAATTTTTTTCGTAAAAAAATAGGTTTAATTTCATACTGACGCACCTTGTCTTCTTTATAACGGTCGGATGATCCGAAAAACGGCCTATATTCACGCCGTTAACCTCCCAATCACAGTCAATTACCGTCACTTTAATTTTCAAACGCCCCGTAACGGACTGTAACGGACTTTAAATTTCAATTTTTAACCTTTTTAAAATCATTTCCATGTACACACGTCATTTTTTTTCTTTCTTTTTTCAGCTCCTAAAAGAGACGCTGTGCTCTTTCTTCACCACACACAAACAAACTTTCTCTATAGTAACCATTTAAAAAACTTAACAAATTAAAAAAAGTGCTTCTCTAGTGCTTTTGCAGTGAAGTGCAATTTATAGTGTTTTTAAGTCTTTGACTTGAAGTTTTCTTTTTCACGTGAAATTCTGTTTTGAAATAGAACACTCTAGAATCGATTAATTGAAAAGCCGGCACTATCACTGTAAGTTTCGATTTCGATTTTTGATTTTTTATTTTCGATTTTCAGTTTTCAGTTCCACATTGTTCTCTGTAACCGCTTCTTCTTTCTTTTTCGATCCGCCAATTTTTTCAATCATCGCATTCACTCTTCTGTTGTAGATCGTACACCGAATTTGTTGTTGTTTTTATTATCATTATCGGGAAATTTTACTGCGATTAATTTAATTTGTTTAGGTTTCATTTTCGTTTTCACCGATTAGGATTTGATTTGGTTGAGATTGGAACTTGGAACTGTAATGGAGATTCACCAGAAAAGAGGTGGTGGATTGGTGCCGCTATCGCCGTCGCAGACGCCGCGTTCAACTGATAAGCCGGCGCGAGATCTGCGATCTGCTGATTCGAATTCGAGTAGTTATAGTAAGTATGATAAAGAGAAAGGAGTCAATGTTCAGGTTCTGGTTCGGTGCAGGTGAGTTTGACTCGAATTGACTCGGTACTGAGTTGATGATTGAGTTTGTTTTTGTTTGTTTGTTTGTTGCTGGTTTTGAGCTATGGTGATTGGTTTTGTTTTGTAGGCCGATGAATGAAGATGAAATTCGGCTCCATACGCCTGTTGTGATTTCGTGTAATGAGGGGAGAAGAGAAGTTGCGGCTGTACAGAGTATAGCTAATAAGCAGATCGATAGAACCTTCGTATTTGACAAGGTTTTTATACATTTTGACATGAATTGAATTGCATATTTAAAATGATAGATAGTTTATTTGATGTTGTTTTCATATTGCTATCTGCATTATGCATAAGAAAAAATATGTTTCCAAATTGAGCCATTTTTTAGCTTGTGAAAAGGATATTTAGGAAAGAGAATTTTACTAATTCTGCATTCAGATTTCCAGATAAGAAAGTGGCAATCAACATTGAATTTTGAGTATGAAGTTCATTAATTATTATGAAATATATTTTGTAGCAACTCTCTTATGTATTTGGTTTTTATTGGTCTAGGTGTTTGGCCCTACCTCTCAACAGAAAGAACTGTATGATCAGGCAGTGTCTCCTATTGTGTATGAAGTGCTTGAAGGCTATAACTGTACAATTTTTGCATATGGACAGACAGGAACAGGGAAGACATACACAATGGAAGGAGGTGCAATAAAGAAGGTAATTCATGCAATGCCTGCTTCTCTCTCTGTGATTATAGTTTAAAATTCTTGATATTTTCTCATGGTTCTCCGGTAAAAATAAAAATGCATTTGTATGTACTTGATTTCGTAGAATGGTGAATTTCCAAGTGATGCTGGTGTCATTCCAAGAGCTGTGAAGCAGATTTTTGATATATTAGAAGCTCAGAGTGCTGAATACAGCATGAAAGTAACATTTTTGGAGCTTTACAATGAGGAAATAAGTGATCTTTTGGCCCCTGAGGAGACTACAAAATTTGTAGATGAGAAGTCTAAGAAACCCATTGCTTTAATGGAAGATGGGAAAGGGGGTGTTCTTGTCAGAGGATTAGAGGAAGAGATTGTTTGCACTGCCAATGAAATTTACAAGATATTGGAGAAAGGTTCTGCAAAAAGGCGTACTGCCGAGACTCTTCTGAACAAGCAAAGTAGCCGTTCTCACTCCATATTTTCTATTACAATTCATATTAAGGAATGTACTCCGGAAGGTGAAGAAATGATTAAATGTGGAAAGTTAAATCTTGTGGACCTTGCGGGCTCTGAGAACATTTCACGTTCTGGTGCTAGAGAGGTACAGATTATTAGCTGAATTTGAGTTAACACATGCTTTTCAAAGATATTATTTAGAATAATTTAGAAACCTGATTGTTATGCGCTTGTGTTATGGAAGATTACTTATTTAGAGTGTAAAAATATTGTTGTCGATTGACTATTTTGGAAAGTATTCACACATCAAAAATTTAATTACCATCTTAAAAGAGAATGTCTCTTAGCTTTAGAGTTTCATGCTTTTCCTCTAAGCTGTTCATTATTTTTTTGGCTGGCATTATCTGAATATCCATCTTAAAAGAGAATGTCTCTTAGCTTTAGAGTTTCACTAAAAAAAGTACTTGCAGGGTCGAGCAAGAGAGGCTGGGGAGATAAATAAAAGCTTGCTTACCCTTGGTCGGGTGATCAATGCTCTAGTTGAGCACTCAGGTCATGTTCCATATAGGTATAAGCTGTTGCAACTTATCTAGTTAATTCTCATTGACATTGTTCCGTTGTTTTTAAATTTGGAGAATGATTTTTATATTAAACATATGTCTTATTCTACCAGAGATAGCAAGTTAACCAGGTTGTTGAGGGATTCTTTGGGTGGTAAGACCAAGACATGCATTATTGCCACAGTATCACCTTCCATTCACTGTCTTGAAGAAACACTCAGTACCTTAGATTATGCACACCGAGCTAAAAATATCAAGAACAAACCCGAGGTCACTTTCACGTTCGCTCCCCTTTGGTTAATCTTTCACTCTTTTTACCAATCAGCAAAGCATATCTAATATGAAGCTTGTTTTTTCAGGTTAATCAGAAAATGATGAAATCTGCAATGATTAAAGATTTGTATTCTGAAATTGACAGACTAAAGCAAGGTTGCTAACAGTTCCCTTATTAATTAAGTTCTGCAACTCACTGTTTTTCCTTATGTTTTTTTTCCCTCTAAATAGAATAAAAACTGTAGGTTGGTCAACTTGTTTCCCTCCCTCCTTTTACCATTCAGTGCTGAAATCTGTTATTTTCATTTATGCAGAGGTGTATGCTGCCAGAGAGAAAAATGGAATCTATATTCCGCGCGATCGTTATCTTCACGAAGAAGCTGAGAAGAAGGTTTCCTTCTAAGTGTTTTAACTGTTTTATATGAATTTCAAAATACTGTTATAATTTTGAAATCATTGCTAATCCTAAATTTTTACAATGTTAATCTAGGCCATGACTGAAAAGATAGAACGAATGGAACTAGATGCAGACTCAAAGGACAAGGTATGTTCTTAATTATTCTGGGTATCGATTATGATTGTTTAATGTTTAGCTATTGAAACAAAAATATGCCATGATATGTATGCAGAACCTGGTGGAACTTCAAGAACTCTACAATTCTCAGCAACTTTTGACTGCTGAATTAAGCGGGAAACTTGAAAAAACTGAGGTAAGGATTGCTGTGCGAAGAGTCACTTCATTCTTTTGTCTAGACTTCTTATATGGTCAAGAATAAGACCTAAATTCTTGTATCTGTATTCTCAGAGTAGTCTAGAAGAAACTGAACAGACATTGTTTGATCTTGAGGAAAGGCACAAACAAGCAAATGCAACAATTAAGGAAAAGGAATTCTTGATATCAAATCTCCTAAAATCTGGTTAGTCATTTGTTTATTCCCTTTCTCGGGATTGGTTGAATTCCATTAGTCTCATGTTGTAATAGTTATACTTCAGCTTTAGGTGACTGCGCAGGTAATACCTTATACTTCATTTTATTTACATTTTACCATTTGTCATGCCTTTTCTAGAGAAAGAACTGGTAGAACGTGCAATTGAACTACGAGCAGAGCTCGAGAATGCTGCGTCGGATGTGTCGAACCTGTTTTCCAAAATTGGTTAGTATAAATCTGGTGATTTTTTTATGGGGTCCCCAATTCGAAAATTTCCTGCCTACATCAGTCATAAATTTCCTTTTTCAACCTTAGAGCGGAAGGATAAAATTGAAGAAGGAAACAGGGTGCTTATCCAGAAATTCCAGTCCCAGTTAGCTCAGCAGCTTGAAGCTTTGCATAAGACAGTTTCAGCATCTGTAATGCATCAAGAGCAGCAACTGAAGGGTATGGAAGAAGATATGCAGTCTTTTGTATCAACAAAATCAGAGGTGGCTATTCCGATTGATACAGTTACGATTGCTATTTAAACTTCAATTTTCAGATTTACTGATTTCGATTTGATTTATGCTTCTGAAGGCTACTGAAGATCTTAGAATAAGGGTGGGAGAGTTGAAAAACATGTATGGTTCTGGGATTAAAGCTTTGGATAATCTAGCCGAGGAGCTTAAAGGAAATAATCAATTAACTTATGAAGACTTGAAATCTGAAGTAGCTAAGCATTCATCTGCCTTGGAGGATGTAAGTGTGGTCTGTTATCCTTAAAAGTCGATTTACTTGAACCTTTTTTCATGTTTAACTCAAATTATGTGCTTCAGCTTTTTAAAGAAATTGCCTTAGAAGCTGATTCGTTACTGAATGATCTTCAAAATAGTCTCCACAAGCAAGAGGCCAATTTAACTGCTTATGCTCATCAACAGCGAGAGGTCTGTATTTTTTGTTGGTTGACAGAACAGCTGTGATATTTTTTTGGCTGATTGAACTTATGAGATAGAATTTCTGAATTCTTTGCTATTGCATGCAGGCACATGTCAGAGCAGTCGAGACTACACGTACAGTATCTAAAATAACGATGAACTTTTTTGAGACAATAGACAGGCATGCATCAAGTTTGACCCAAATTGTGGAAGAAACACAGTTTGTTAATGATCAGAAATTGAGCGAGCTTGAAAAGAAGTTTGAGGTGACGGCAATGCTTTTTCTGAAAGACAAATCATATTTAAAAATGTTTTCACTTGTTTTCTTCTTCTAACTTTAATGTCTCATTCTTTACTCGGTGTAGGAGTGCACTGCTTATGAAGAAAAGCAACTGCTGGAGAAAGTGGCAGAAATGCTAGCAAGTTCAAATGCTAGAAAGAAAAAACTGGTAAGTTCTGTCTAAAACATGGCAATTTTAGCCAACTGCATTCAAATAAAATTAATGTGTTTTCGTACTTGTTAGGTTCAAATGGCCGTTAATGATCTTCGAGAAAGTGCAAACTGTAGAACCAGTAAATTGCAGCAAGAAGCATTAACCATGCAGGATTCCACTTCTTCTGTCAAGGCAGAATGGATGATTCACGTGGAAAAAACAGAAACCAACTATCATGAAGATACTTCTGCTGTGGAATCTGGAAAGAAAGACCTTGCAGAGGTTCTTCAAATCTGGTATGTATATTCTAGGACATTGTATTTTGTCTCTAGTAAATGTCTCTTCTGTTTACTGAATCCTGCTGAACAAACAACCACAGCCTCAACAAGGCAGAAGTAGGTTCACAACAATGGAGAAATGCTCAGGAGTCATTGCTAAGTTTAGAGAAGAGAAATGCTGCGTCTGTCGATACTATTGTTCGGTAAGTTTTGTAATGCCTATTATGCCTATTACGTAAGAAAAAATCAAAATACAACTCATTTTTTGTTCACTCTTTTCCCTATTGCTTTATGTGTAGGGGAGGAATGGAAGCTAATCAAGCTCTACGTGCCCGATTCTCGAGTGCTGTGTCAACTACAGTTGAAGATGCAGGAATAGCCAACAAGGATATTAACTCATCTATTGATCGTCAGTATCTGGAGCTACATATATGAATGATTATTGCATTAGCAGTTTTAGCCATAAATTTCAACTTACAAAAGTTAAAATACTTGCAGATTCATTGCAACTTGATCATGAAGCTTGTGGAAATTTAAATTCCATGATTACCCCATGCTGTGGTGACTTGAGAGAATTGAAGGGTGGTCATTACCACAGAATTGTGGAGATAACTGAGAATGCGGGGAAATGTCTTCTCAACGAATACACGGTAAGAGACTCCAAGCACAGTCCTCACCTGTTCAGCCAATACAATATTTGTTGTTTACTAGATTCTAATTTTGAATGTTGTTTGAATGCCTAGGTTGACGAACCATCTTGTTCAACACCAACAAGAAGACTCTTCAATTTACCAAGCGTTTCATCTATTGAAGAGCTAAGAACACCATCTTTTGAGGAACTTTTGAAGGCATTCTGGGATGCAAAATCTCAGAAACAAGCAAATGGAGATGTTAAACATATTGGTTCATATGAAGCTACTACTCCTACTCAATCAGTAAGAGATTCCAGAGTTCCTCTTACCGCTATTAATTAAAACACTATTAATTAAAGACCTCAAAATTCTGTAAATATCATATTTGTTCAGATGTAATTCCATAAAATTATATATTTATTTATTACAGTATTATTTTTGGGGGAAATAGAGGAAAAATGTTACCTTTTTATAGTTTAGTTTTGCTTCTGCAATATGATTTTGGCGAGTTTGCATTATAGTTTTTTTTATAAGCAAGATTCTGTTATAATTAATCATTCATATCCTAACTAACACATATTACTTACAGTGAAGTCTGAAAATAAGTTAAAATTAAAATGTAGCTTTTTTTTGTAAGCAAATTGTAAGAATTTTACAATGTACTAATGAGATATGTTTTGGTGGTACATGGGCAAGCACACCAGGAAAACAGATAAGGATCTATCTGAAAAAAGAAAAATGTGCATCAGTCGACATATGGAACCATGTTCTCCTCATGCTTGATCAAATTAAGTATTTTGCTTTGTTATCCTCTTAAACACAGGTGCTGGAGATGGGTGTGATACTTTACCATAAGTAAGAGACAGAGGGAGAATCCCAAACATGGCAAAAACTGATGGTACAACAGCCTGGTCACATGTGAAGAGATACTTCTCTTAGGTGTAGGGCAAAGGGACAAGTTTTGGAAGTGGATTGGGACAGATTAATAGGTCCCAGGTAAAGGCTGTCTGTGATAAAAAGCTGCAGCTTGGAATTGGAAGTACTTGTTACATTCAAAGATATATTTTTCTCTGTTTTAGTAATTGCTTTTAACATTACCATTGAATCATGTGGAAAACAAATGGAATCTATCATCTGATAAGGATTGGTGATATGTGATGATAGCATCAGTACCATATGGAATTGGACATGACCAGGACCACAAACTTGTAGACTTGCTGGCTTGTGTCATGGTCTGAATTACTTTCCACGAACTTAAATTTGACAACCACTTGTGAAAAATACTTAAAGATACTGTTGCAACTAGAGCTTAGAGAGCTTAAGATTACTAACCAAGAACTTGAATAAAATAAATAGTGAATCATTAAATTAGTTTCCAAAATTGTGAGTCTAGATCAAAATAATTTATGAATTTTATAAATTCATAGACTGTAAATACGTGCTTAAAATTGTAATTTCTATTAATTTTTACTGTTAGAGGTTATGGTGTAAGTGTTTAACATGCTAATGATATGTGGTCTCCTGGTGAATTTCAAGTTAATGACACATCACCATAAATTTTTTTATTTAAATGTATATGCTATAGATTAAAATAATGGTTTTAATATATGCATAATTTAGAGATGATTCTTTACAAATTTTCAAGAAAAACAAAAACAGTTTTATGTTTGTTTCAAAATGATTATCACTCTTGCATGCAAAATAATTATGTACAAAAAAAATTTCAATAAAGAATTTCTCTCATATTAAAAAAAAACAAAGACTAATCTTATAAAAGTAAACTTTGGCAGATATAACTTAAATAAAAAAAAATTATAATCTTAAACAAAATAACATATAATATTATATTATATTTTATATTTTAAATTAAAATATAAAAATAAAGTTATATTGTAAAGAACATAATAAGTTGAATTTTTTTTATAAACAATGTTATAAATTAAGGTTAAATAAGTTTTTTTTCACTCTAAATATAGCAAATTTCGTTTTTAGTTCCTCCAAAAATTTCCTTTAAGAAATCGTCTTTTCAAAATTTTCCGTCTAAACAATTAGTCTCTAACGTCAAATGCCACTAACAGATGCTTACGTGACAAGACAGGTGGATTAAATAATATACATTTTTTTATTTTTATGAACTACGGCTGTAAAGTGACACAATTTAAAGTTGAGTCATTATCATTTTAACCTAAATCACTCTTCCTCCAAGCCTCGTTCCTCTTTCTCTGCTTCTTTCCCCTCATCTTCGTCTAGCATCTCGTTCATCTTTGTCCAGCTACATCATAACATCCTTGTTTCTCATCTTGGTTCATCTTGTTACCTAACATAATGTCTTATGTCTCAGTAAAATCGCGAGTTGAAAAGTTCTGTGGGTGTCAGGTTCGTATAGTCTCGTATCAATGCAAGAATGGACCAAATAATTGAAGGCTGTTTTGGAGATGTCCTTATTGGAGGAATGTTGATATGTGTAATCTATTCATATGGGATGAAGACCTTGGAGCAAAATCTAGAAATGAAGATGGAACAACAATGAACTCAAAGTTGAAAGTTATGACATATATGGGATATGTGAAGACCTTGTATGAAGAACCAGGGAAGAAGAACAAGCATTTGAAAACCAAATTGAAAACAGAGAAATTTCATGAAAAATTAAAGATGTTGTGTTTTGCAATGTCTTTTATGATTAATGTGTATTTTGTTTTGAAATGTAGTTGAAGGTGACGAGAAACACAAGAAATGAGGGTTTGAAACGGGTTTCTAAAAACAAAAGCTTTCTCAAAACCAACTCAATTAAGCAAAGTACGAACAATAAAAATAACAAGTTATTTTTATATTGGTTCGTTATTAACGAAGCTACCTCCAGTCCACCATACAAGGTTATTTTTTTCTCAAGAAGAACTTAATCCACTATAGCCGAGACTGATTACAGACACCACAAAGACAAACTGTCTTTGTCTTCTTGAGTCTATCTGACTAAAACCTAGTCACTCAAGAAAACCACTCAAACAATAGAGATTTACAAGTTGTGTTTATAAAGAATGCTTCTAAGAAAGCAGATTAACACAAAATTAATACAATGAATATCTCATACAATAACGAGCAACAATTCTCTGTGTGTTTTATAAAGAATATACACATAAAATATTTACTTCAGCAAAACGTGTGTATGTTCAATAGCTTGAGCAATGCAATAGCAACTAGCATGAGCAACATCTTCCAATCGTCCAAGTCTTCTTTATGTAGGCAGATAAAATATCTGCTGGAGAGTAGAATTGAAATATCAGATAGCAGCTATCTCTATCATAACGGTTTGCAAATGGGAGGAAAAACCTTGGTTTCTTTGACTTGTGCGTTCAACATGGAGGACGAGGAAACTGTTAAGAACATGTTGTAATTATGTTCAAAATTTATTTTGCGCTGATTATTTTAGTGTACTCGGTTTATTTTTTCGAGCACTTGGGCGTCCGACTTTTATTTATTTGAGTTTCTTTTATTTCTATTTTTTGTCTAAATAGGTAGAATAAATAAATAAATAGAACTATTAGTTTTAATTTTAATTTTATTTTATTTTATTTAGTTTTAAATAATTATTTAAGTTGGGCTTTAAAATGGGCATTAGGTTAGAGTTAACCCTAGTTTGATACCTATATAAATGTAAGTTGTATTTGAGAAAAGGGGGAGAAAACTTCACCAACATCAGAAATCAAGACATGTTCTTCAATGTTTCAAACTCTTGTTGCAGGACATAGATGGACAAAGGGTATTCTACTACTGATCATGCTAAAAAAATCATCTAGAATCGCCATCAATAGGCTCTCTTCTAGACTCACCATTATCCACTCCAATGTTTAACCATTCATCTATGTCTTCATCAAAGTCATGCATTCTCTCTTCTTCACTGTATTCAAAGTGTATATCAGCCAAAGAGTCTTCAAATGATTCATTGTCCTCAACACTTTCATTTTCCGTAACACTTTCATGTCCTATTTATTTTTCTATTAACCTCTCCATATAAGTCTTCCCACCACTTGATAATCTTGGCTTTGTATATATATCAACATCACACTTACTCTTTTCAGCTCGCAAAGCTAATATTGTTGCATCCTCATCATTAACAGAGGCTTTTAGATCCTTTTCAAGACAACCATCTTCAGGCTTCCGCCACAATTTCACATCATCAATTTTAAAGGATGAGCTCACCCCCTTAATTATGTCACAGGCTTCAAAGAAGAACAAAAAATCAGAGTCTTACCCACTTAAAGCATAAAAATCTCCATCATGATACCTTAACCTTGCATCCTTTACAAATGAACCTTTGGTGTAAAATACGAATAACCCCATATCATGTACATTACAAATAAATACGAACGAGGGTAAATGAGACATTGCTTTCATAGTCAAAGACAAAACCCTAGATGTTTACAGTCAACACAACAAAACAAACATGAATTTCAAAGCAAGTATAGTACATAACAGACATACAATATTCGAAAACACAAACAAATCAGAATAAAGCCAAACATAACACACGATAGCACATGTGGGACTAACCTTAATGTTGGAACCGTGTTGCGGTTAGAATATAATATCAAATTGTTAATTAATTTGAATCACATCTTTAGTTCACAACCGCTCTTTGATTTATCCGAAGAAAAAGGTCAAAAGAGGGAAAACCTAATTTTGCATCGTAAAGACAATGCAAGGAGAGATCTAGGTAAGGGGTTGGTTAAGCTTAGGGAAGGTATTAGCACCCTAAACTTCTGTAGTACTCTACAGGAACCTTTTGTTTATTGTTTACTATTTTGCTTTAATTATTTGCTTGAGAGTATATTGCTAAGGGTTAAAAAAGTGACAGAAAGACCTAAGGGTTAGTCCTAAGTTTACTCGCCAAGACTCGCATCTTGTTCCTACGTATCCAAGGTAGGGGATGGAATCAGAGTAATCGTAGTTCCCCTCGAAAGGGAGGTTAGAAACTTCTTGATTGTGGTCAAGGTTTCAATGGGGAATAAGCGTTCTTAAGGAAGCACTTACGTGGAGTTCGGCTACTCCTATTTCTACGTTGAAATAGTTGAATTGAAAATTAGGGTTTAAAGAGGTATTCCACGACGAGAAACCCTAAAACGGAGTGCGGCGACTCCTTGACCTAATGCTAGGGTAAAGGGCATTCTTGTCCGCGGCGGAACACCTAGGCAAATTAGGGTTATTGACTCGGTGGTCAAACTACTGGACCTAATCCTTCGGAAGGTTTAATAGTGTAAATGATGAATTATTACATGGCAAGATTAAAACAGATGCAAATATGAAAACAGTAAGAAATGTGCGATGCGACGATCACTCGCGTAAATTACAACCATAAAAGAAGACGGAAATAAAGCGACAATAGCCTCGCATGGTTACAACCATAAAAAATGAAAATACGGTCAACTGTGAAATTAGTAACCAGTTGGGAAATGTTAGAAATTTAAAAATAAATAAATGTTAGAAATTTATTAAGAAAAAGTTTTAATTTTTATTTTAATTAAGAAAAAAAATGTTTCAATTTTAATATAAAAAAATCGTTTTTAATTTTAAAATGGGATTCTTTGGTTAATATAAAAATTTTCATTTTTATTAAAGTTAGAATTTAATTAAGTTTTTATTTTTATTTGAAAAAGAGTTAAGTTTTAATTATAAAAAAGTTTTAATGTTATTTATAAAAATAGAGTTGTATTTACTGACTAAAAAAAATTGATTAGAGAATTTTACTTACCTAATTAACAAAAGTTATTTTTAAGCTAATTAAAAAAATTATATTAATTAATTAACAAATTATATTAACTAGTTAATAGAAGTTATATTAATTAATTAAAAAAATTCTATTGACTAATTAAACAAATTATATTAATTAGTTAAAAAAATGTTAATTAATTAATTAAATTAAATGATATATTAATTAAAGTAATGTAATATAATCCTAAGGTAACTAATAAAAAATAAAAACACAAAGCAGATACAACATTTTAAGGAGAGAGGCCATGAGTTTGTCACTGCGTTGTTTCTAGGTTTTCACTGAAAACCCTTATCTTCTTCCTTGAGTTTGTCACAACGACCATTGTTGACCCGTGTTGGAGCTTCTTCCAATTTTCTTCTTTCCGTCTTATCTTTTCCCCATCCGTTTGTGATATCTACAAAAATGGAAAAATAAAAAATCCTTTATGTGATTGCTCACCTTCAATGAAGGTTTGAAGCGGCTGGAACACAAGAGATTTGCATGCACGGCGACGGTCCGTTCTCACAGTTAGTCATGAGCCAATGATGAAGGATGTTGAGGTCATGGGTGGTCCGTGATTTCTCCGATGGTGACAGTTTGGCTTCTGAGTTCTGGTTTTTTCGAAATAAACTCCTCTTCTTCTTTCGCTTATTGATGAGGATGATGATGATGATCCGTTTTGGATCTCCTGAATCTCATCCCCCTCTTATTTCCGTGGTGATCCTTTATATATTGATGGGTTGTGGGCTTGATTGATCCATGTGGTTACGATTTTGTCGCGTTTTAGCTGAGTATTTTCCGGAAATTTTCGTTGGCTGATAAATTTGTGAGTGTTGCCTTTTTTATGATTGTGATGAGTTCGGACTTTTGACTGGGTTTGCGTTTTTCATGGTTTGTTGCCAGATTCAGTGCTTGATTTGGTTATTGTGATTTTTCTGAAAACATGTTGGGGCTGTTGCGTTTTTCTCGCAGATCCGTTGGCCTTGGAACTTTTCTGATACATTATTTTAGGCCTTGTTTGGTTAAACGGAAAAAAATCACTTTTTTGGAATAAGCACTTTTTGATAATCACTTTTCCGAAAAATCACTTTTTATCTCTCTCTCTCTCTCTCTCTCTCTCTCTCTCTCTCTCTCTCTCGGTTGCCTTAATTTGAACAGATTATTGTCGGTCTAAAGCCAAAGTTGAGAATCGAGTCGGGAGTTGGCGACGGAGCAATCTGTTACCCTCCCGACGATGATGAGAACTTTTTGAGGGTGTCGGAGTCCCTTTTCTAACCGTTAAAAATTATCTGTTTTTTTGACTTTGCAGGTTCGGAGAAAAGTCGGAGACTCGAAGAAATCGAAAGCGGAAGACTAGTTAGAATTCTCTTTAGGATTTTAGAAAAAAAATGTAAATTAATTTTGTCTATTTTTATTTATTTTTTTGGATATTGTAAAGAATTAAATTTATTTATTTTTGATATTATAATAAAATTATTCATTTGTAATGAAATAAAATTATTACTATTTTTGACATAAAAATGAAATAAAACTATTGTTATTTTTTTTTATATTAAAATGAAACAAAACATAATAATATTTTTGATATTAAAATGAAATGAAACATAATAATATTTTTGATATTAAAATGAAACATAATAATATTTTTGATATTAAAATCTCAATCCACCTCATCCGATTAATTCTCGTCTCCGATACAACTTCCGACTAATCCTTCCGGCAACTCAAACGAAGAACCTTATCAGAATAAATCCAAACTGTTCGATTAAACTCAAATGACCCAACTTTTCCGATTAACACCCTCAGCATCGATTCCCACCAATAAATTCAAATGGTTCAAATTCCCTGACTACAACTTAGATTCATAAATTGACAGCCGACTGCGAATACTTCATAAGTTAAAGAGCGTGCAGCGTGATTTTTCCTGCAGAATCAAACAACTACACAACCTGTTAGTGGTTAGCTAAAATGCAAAGCAAAACGAAATGAGATGCGAAATGAACCGATTAATCTCAGGGCAAAATTTAGGTATTACAGACCGCAACAAACAGAGTTAAGTTTCCAAGCAAGTTTCGTCAATGTTGAGACCATAAGTGATGAAATTTGAAGTCGTTGGGACCACATGATGCTTCAATGCGTCTTCAATGGAGTTTTGGAATTGAGACCACAAGTACGACAGAGAAAACAGAAGAGAATGTAGTAGAGAATTAGAGATTTCCTTATTATTAGGGTTTTTATTAACATAGAGTCATGTAAGCATCCACCACCTGTCTTGCCACCTAAACAAATAAAAAACATCTTAGTTAAAAAATATTATTTAATCCACCTGTTTTGCCACGTAAGCATCTATTAGTGGCATTTGACGTTAGAGACTAATTGTTTAGACAACAAAATTTGAAGAGACAATTTCTTGAAGAAATTTTTTGGAGGGACTAAAAACGAAATTTGCTATATTTAGAGGGACCAAAAATTTATTTAACCCTATAAATTATTTTCATAAACTCTCTCAAACAAATAGTCCAATAAAATTTATGCTATTAGATAAACTCGAATAAATAAATACAACCAAATACTAATCTTTTAATTTTTAATCTATTTAAATATTAGTTACATTTTTTATCCATATATATTTAAATGAAAAAGAGTAAATGAATAGGTCAACGAAACCTTAAAAAATCGGTCTTAAGACCTTAAAATAAATATACTACTCCTTTCATTTTTAAAATGATTGTCGTTTTAGCGACTAAATTATTTTAAAATAACTGTTATTCTCACTTTCGATATTTAAATGATTGTTATTTTTTCAATTATATCTTTTAATTATTACTCCCTTTGTCTAATAAAAAGTGTCATATTTGAACAATGTGTAATTTTAAAAAAAAAAAATAGATGAGTTGATTTTAATGAAAAAACTAATATTCCCTCTAGTCCTATTTATAAAAAGAAAATTACTTTTTAGATTCATTGAATAAACAATGTAACTGGATAAAATATAGATCAAATACATTAGTTATTGAATTAATCTAAAAAATAATTTTTTTTTTATAAATATGATTAGTATATTTACTATAATACTTTTATTAATTAGTATTTTATAAAATAATTGAATAAAGTGAAAGTTTATAAATAGAGATATAATAGTGGAAAAATAATAATAATATTGTATTGATGTTGTAAAAAGACAGTTATTTGTGAAAAAAATGAAAATTAAAAATGAGATGGAGGAAGTAGTCTTTATCCTACTTCCAATAAATTAGTAAGACTAATTTAATAAAAATGTAACATTTATAATAATATCACGGCATTTCTTAATCTATATACAAAAATTTTAAACGACAGTTGCAATATAGACTATCAATCAGACCTAACCTTTAAATATTTTAGCATGAATCAAATTTCTCTAATAACTATTAATAAATTCTGAATTTTAATTTTAATTTTAATTTTAAATAATTAATTATTAAATTAAAATGAAATTATTTATAATATTATGTTCTGCGATCATATTTTACATATATTTATTTTTTACTTTTTTATTTTTCAATATATATTCACTATTTTAAATTTGTTTAGCAAATATAGCTCTAAGCAACATTATCTTATTAAAAACAGACATACTACATCAAAAACAGAAGTCTGCTGGATATACAGTGTACCAGCAATGATCCTAGATTATGAAGGTCATTCTTAGTCAGAGGGATGATTCCACCACAAAAGGGAAGCTGGCAGAAATCATGGAGGATCCAAACCTTCAAGTTGGCAAAGTTTACAAATCCCTACAAGAAGATGGGCAGAAGGTAAGATGGACAAACTTGATCTACAGTAATAACGCACGACCCCGCGCTAACTTTATTATGTGGCTGGCTTGTCATGATAGATTGGCAACTAAGGACAAGTTAGCTAGGTTCGGCGTGATTGAAAACACTTAATGTTGTTTTTGTTCGAATGATGAATCTCTAAATCATTTATTCTTCGAATGTGAAACAATGAGAAGTATTTGGAAGGAAGTCCTACAGTGGATGCAGATCCATCGTATCTCGGAGGACTGGCAAGACAAACTTAATTGGCTGATGCAGAACACAAAGGAAAAAGAAGCAAGGGTGGCTGTCATTAAAATGGCGGCATCCGAAACTATATATGAACTTTGGATGATTAGGAATAATTTTTTTTTTGATATGAATGAAGATACAACCATAGTGGGGAAGAAAGTTATAGATATATTGGTATACAGAGGATGGAATACCAAACAAATTAGAAAATACATAGCTATTCTTATATTAGATGGGGGATAATTATCTTTAGTTTTTCTTGACTCTATTAGTTCTTTTGATTTGTGTTAGTGACTGGATCCGGAAGAGGATCGATTGTACTTATTGTTATTTTTTTTGAAATAATATAAAGTTTCTTTTAATAAAAAAAAAAAAGAAAGAAAAGAAATCACTCTTTTTTCTCTCTCAATACATGTACATGTACATGTACATATTGTTAGGGAGAGGGATTGAGTGACTTTAGGGATATGGTAATTTTGTGACTTTCTCTCTATCTCTTTCTAAATCAATTTTTCTTTCTAAAGATATAATGTGTTTTAATGATTCATTGTTCTTTCATTTTGCCTAAAGTCACACAGTTATATACAGTAAAGTCACGGAATCCAATCTCATATTCTTAGACCAACTTCAATGGGAGTTCTTAGAATGAGTTTGCCAACATGGCACTCATATTTGTTGTTTTCAAGATAGAAAAGTTCTTAGATATGCAACGGTTCTTCAATGGTTCTTATATTAAAATATTAATTTTATAATATAAAAACTATAATTTGATATAAAATTTTATTTATTATTTTAATTATCATTTTAATTAAAATTTAAATATTTAAATTATAATTTTAAATAAAATAAATTTAATATAAAGAATATTTTTTAAGTAAAGTGGTGAGACCCAATATGGATTCTTTAGAGTTTCACCATTGGAGTGAAAATTGAATGAGTTGCTTTAAAAGAATGGGTCTCACAAAGAACCTAAAAATGGATTGCACCATTGGAGATGCTCTTAGTATGTACTTTTTAAAGGTTGATCTCTTTCTTCTCTTGAATCAATGGTATTTGTGTTGCATTGAAAAATTAAACATTACTATCTTATAAATTTGTTTATAATCATTTTTCAATTATAAGCCAATTTTATATTTTAAATTCTTTTAAAAAAATTAATTAAAAAGAAATTTCATAATTTTTGTTAAAATTAAAAATAAAAAAAATCAAGGCTAATGAAATTATACTTAAAGTTTATGTTCGGAAAAAAGTTATTTATTTTTGAAAAAAATTTTGAATAAAAAAATATCTATTTTTGAAAAAAAAAAGTTACATCTATTTTCAAAAAAAAATTATATTTGCAATAATTTTTTATTTATAGAAAAAAAATTCTATAAATTATATTTTTTTTATTTTTGGAAAAATTAATTTTTTCTAATTTTTAGATGAAAAAGATTATTTTAAAATTTTTGGAATAAAAAACTTTTTTTTTGGAATATACTCTTTTATTTATTTTGGGAATAGTTTTTTTTTTGCGGAAAAAAATAAAGTCTGAAATATATTTTTCTATTTTCAGAAAAAATATATTTTTTTTCAAAAACAAGTATATATTCTTTATTTTTCAGAATAAAAAGTAATTTTTATTTTTAAAAGAAATTATGTTTTTTAATTTTTTGGAATAATTATTTTAAGAAAAAACAATACTTTTTATTTTGAGGTTTTTTTTCTAAAAATAATATTATTTTTGTTTCTTTGAAAAATGTTTCTTTTTTATTTTTGAAGAAAAATATTTTTAAAAACTTGTAACATTTGTTTTATGTATTTAAATTTAAAAATTAATATTGATTTAAAAGGAATAAAAATTTCAAATTTGTATTAAATAGTGTGATTTATAAACCATAGTCATAAAAATTGTTTGGTTCAAATTAATCTGAAATATGCTATAGGTCAAACTTAATCTATTCCTACAACTACCTCTATTGCATAGATTTGACATGCTATAGGTGAAACTTAATCTAAAACTAGGTCAAACTTAATCTAAAACTTAATCTATTCCTACAACTATTGCATAGATTTGACATGCTATAGGTCAAACTTAATCTAAAACTTAATCTATAACTTAATTTATTCCTACAACTATTTATAGATTTGACATGCTATAGGTCAAACTTAATTTATTCCTACAACTACCTCTATTGTTGCATAGATAATATTATCTCATTAATAAGTGACTCAGTTAATCATTTTATATAGTTTAAAAAATAAAATAAATAAAAAGAGAGAATAATATTTTTAATAAAATATTCTTATCATATGATAAAAGTATATTAATTAAAAGATAAAATTAAAAGAAAATTATTAAAAATTAAAACAATAACACTATTATTTCAAATAAAGGTCGAATGGATGAAATATTAACTTAATTAAAAAATAAAAAATAAAGAGCATGACTCCAAATAATCACGTTTGAGATTTCTTAAGTGTGAATTTAATTTTGCTTATCCAAATAATTTAATTATGTTTGTGATTTCTTAATATGTGAACTTTTTTAGCTTATACACAAATTTTACTTATATCTAGTCTTTACATAGACCATATATATTAATTATATTAATGTATTAAAAAAAATAAAATTTGCGAGTATACCCGTTACGGAAATACCAATTTGTTATAATTTTGATGATGATATATTTACCAATTTATAAAATTCAAAAACTTGAGATAGAGATGTTGACAATTCAGCTGATAAAATGAAGTTAATTACTAGTCACCCAAGCATGTAAAGAGCATAAAATGCCATCTCTTTCAAGTATTTTGTCCTGTTCATTTAGATGAAGATATTTATTGGGTGAACTAGTGACATAATGTCTTAATGGAACCGTATATACACACAATAATATAAGAATTTTGGGATGCAATACAATGGCAATTGGCAACACCTGAGCTTCTTGATCCCTCACACAAGAAGCAATATAAGAGCAAAATAAGATCATTTTATATCAAGACCTAAAAGGTATTATTATTTATGATTTATGAAAAGTAAAACCACAAAAACATTCCGCTAACCTAACCAGCTTTTTCCATGATCTTCAACAAGATCACACATTCTATCCTATTCTTTCCCACCAAATCAATATACAAAGATACTGCGCCCGCAATATATACAACCACAGCTATAACCAGTGTGATTGAATTCTTGAATGCAGATTAACTGATCCTGCAGTAACATGTAGGATTTTGTGTAAGGACACTGACATCATAAGCATTAATAGATACTCCAATTTGAATAAAAGATAGCAAGAGATTAATTAAATGCCGGAGTAAAGCTTATGGTATTTATTGTACGTTGCTGAAATAGATATAAAGTAATTAATGTTGGTGAAGAAATAATTGTAAATCAATTGAAAGTTAACAAAGAGTCCAATCAGAATAATAATGCTACAATACCTGCATTCTTTTCACAATAAGCTTGCACTTAGTAGTCCAACAGGCCTCTCTCTCCCAAAGGATTCATCGCCAAAATCTTCATTTGTTGAATTTTCTTGGCATAACTCTCGAGTAGGGTTCAAGTCAAGAGTCTCCCAAGCCATTGAATTGTCCTCACAAACATTGCCTTCTACAGAAGCAGGATTGACGTCAACACGATCCTCTGCATTCAGCCTTGTATTGTTAGACATAAGTTGGACTGCTCCCTTATCATCTTCAATGCATGGCGGATCCACATTGAGATCAGAGCACAAATCATATCCATTTTGCTCTTCAGTCCCATTACAAGCAACAGTTACTGGTGCCTGATCAGATTGATCAGTAGCATCTTTTTTCTGCCTCTTCCATTTCTTTGTGGACGACGTGCCATCATCCTCGAAATCTTCTTCTTCTCTTTCTCTATGTAAATAAGCCCACAATTTCCTCTCCCCGTCAAATTGCACACAAGGATCACGTTCATAATGCAATCTATCCAAGGCTCCACTAACTACTTGGTTAATTTGTGCATCAGAGACATCTTCAACGATGTATTGAGAATCTCGAATTAATGTACAAACATCTGCTCTAGTACCAGTACTTCCAGGCAACCTAGCAGCTGCATCTCGCACAAGACAGAGAATTGTAACATGTGGTGGGCGATCACGTTTCAACATAAAATGGTCTCTGGCTTTTGAAGTTGGCTTCCCACCACATCTTCTCAAAGGAGCCACAATAGACTTTTTACCATCAGCTGCAGTATATGAGAAAGCTCTGTCGGGAATTGAGTACCTGAGAAGTTCTTCCTTGCGAAAATAAGCCCTCACTTCCTCTGAACTTGGCTTTATGGTGTGGAGACTCTTTTGGGCCCTCAGGTCTCTAAACCTTTCCTTCTCATCAAGGTTGACTTGCATCAATTCCAAGGGTGGTGCAGGGAGCCTTCCTATTTGTTGAAGAGTATCTTGACCACATTTCAACCAATTAGCAAAGGAATCGACCAACTTAACGAGCATCTTATGAGGAAGGCCCCAAGCTTCAGGAGATGCCACTTCCTCAATGGTACCACGGTTAGATGAATTTTGCAAAACTGGACCAGTCCATGACCAACTTCTGGTAGATTTTTCATAAATTGCCAGTACCTTCCAACCTTTTGCTCCTAAAGGTGCCGTTTTGGAAGAAAATATCTTTAGAACGCCTCTGACCAAATCCTGCAGTGGCTCTTGTGTCTCAAGAATACAGGGATCGCCAGGGTTTGATCTCACACGATTGACAATCACCTGAACAGTAAGAGATGGCATATTTAGTTGGTCAGAAGCTTCACCATTGACGGCCACCTTATCGCTAGAAATAACACCATTGAGACTGCCTTCCTGCGTTTTATTCTGTTGTTCTATAGGTTTCCCTGCCTCCAAACTTTCTTCTGCAGGTGGACTAAGCATTGCCATGCGGACTGCAGAGAGAAGATGCATTATAGAAAATGAAAATCCAGTATGGATAGTAGGAGTGATCAAAATAAATGGCTTTTTCTGTGGCATGATTTCCAGTTCCATGTCTGCTGTCACTGTATCAGTAACAAGCAGTTCAGAATTTTCCATTTCAGAAACAACCATATCAGCCCCTGTTTTTTTCTTTGACTTTTTTTTCATAGAAAAAGAAGGCAAATCATCTGTTTTGGGAGGATTGCTTAACAGAAGATTGGCATCTTCATCTCTTCCAAAAGAATCTGCTGCACCGTGCTTCATTTTTCGCTTCTTCAGTGTTGAGTTACAACCAAGTAATGGTGCATCAGATCTTTCATTATGCTCATCCTTATATGCAACATTTTTCTGCCCTTTTCTCCAAAACCTGCCATGTCCAACTCCATTTTCATCCCCCCCTAGCAACCGATTCTCAAGTGATTCTTCCTCATCATTGCCATAATCATGTAAATATTTTGACCTCAAAATAGAATGATCAAGGCCAGTTCTCCCTTTTATCTTATGCTCAGCAGCATATGCAATTGATGATGACACATCAAACCTTTCAACAGGTTCCCCTCGCATTCGTTCATTCTTGCTTTTATATAATTGTCTCCAGTCATCATGACCACCATTTAGCATGTCCGATCCTGAGGGATAGTTCTCTTCAATGAATTTACCAGCAGGGTTACGCAAAGAATTGCCATTGAGTATTTTGCTCTTCTGCTTTGCATTTTTTGAAAGGTAATTCTCTGCTCCATGCATGTTCCCCTGCTCTGCAAAGCTGCCTTTCTTTTTCGATTGTGCTATAACATGTGCCTTCATATCTGTCTTACCAAATTTGGCCTTCTTAGAATCTAGATGAGACTTCAATGATTTTGTCAGAGAACCAGCAACTGTACCAACTGGGTAAGTAAATTTTCTCTGCAATAAAGGATTATCATCCTCATCATCATCCAGCTGTTCTGATGAATCTGATTCAGTTTCTTCACTTCTTAGGAGAATATGGCTAGCCCTCAAAGACTTCATATCTTTTACTCCATTCTGTACAAAATTCCCTCTAATCTTCTCTTGCGATGATTTTGTTCTAAAGTCAGAGGATAAAAGTCTATCACTGACCTGTGGTGAGGAAGACCTATAAGCGGTATAACTGAGATCAGGAGACTCTCTGTCTGCTTTCCGTTTATTGCTTTTTGGATTCCAATCATCATATTTAAGTACTGAATCTGTACCAAATTCCTGTGTTGGTGTTATGTTGCAGAAAACATCATCATGGTATGGTGAGTCAATCATATCAACTTTATGTGATGTCTTTGAACCCCTTGATCTTGACTTCGCCTGAACACTGCCTACAAATTGTTGAACATTTTCAGCATACTTTCCCTTTCTAGGAAAATCATGTGAACCTCTCTTAGAAGGAGGGTTTGCCGTGGACAACTGCATATCAGAGAATTGGTTTGGATTTCTTGAGTATCCATGCAGATCAGTCTTTGAAGACATAGACAGACCCACCAAATTGCCACCCTCTATTTCATCACCTCTCAGAAAGTCGTGCCTCTTTCCCACTCTTGGGGCACTAGACTTGTCCATCAGGCTGCCACGGAATGAATTGCGATCTCGATGGACATCTAGTCCAAATGACATATTCTCACTGTCTTCATTCCACAACGGATCCCTCATTCTGTGGATTGACCCCACATCATATCCAGTTGACTTAATATGTTGAGAACGAGCAAAAGCTGAACCATTAAGCCTGGGGTTCATATCCAAACCATGGTAGACAGAAGACGAGTGACCTGTTGGATTTGCTGAATGAGTCTTTGAAGCAGCCAGCTTGAGTATACCTCTAGGGTTTTGCTTGCTAGACTTCTCCTGTTCCATAACCACTGATTGCTCTCGTGGATGGAATTCTAAACCTGAACCCACACCATGGAAAGGAAATTGACCTAATTTCTGGGCATTTTTCTTTTCCTTGTTCTTCCTACTCCACATACCTTCACCAGACTGTTCATCTGAAGAATCAGCCTCCAAATCTTCCATCTTCTCACACATCAAACTCTTTTGACTGGTCATAATATTCAGGACACGGAGCCTTTCTTCAATACTGTATCCTCTGCAGTTGAGCCAAGCATCCCTTATCTGACAAAGATTGCTAATCATGTTGTTATGATGCTTCCTCAACAAATGATAATGTTGCCGCTTCTGAACGAAATTCAAGCCCTCCCTGTAAAGAGCAACTCTCGGCTCACACAGACCACCTTTCAGCATATCAAATAACTTCTTAACTGGACTCCCAAACTGAAAGTTACAACCAGTAAAAAGCTCTTTCAAAGTCTGAACAAAATTCTCCTGGTCCATGTCAGGAAGATACTTAGCAAGTTCAAATCTCTCCTCCTCGCTCAAACAATCATTCCACACATCCACAGAAAGTATATCTTCAAGCCCCGAAAGATCGTAAAGTTCTAATGGAATGCTGCATGTCTGATTCCCAATCTGACAAAACTCACCCCCAGTCTCCCCCAATTCAAGCAAATCAAAATCATCAGACCCCGCCCCAGAATCAGCATCATCAAACTCATCATCATCTTCATCAGATTCATTAACCGAGTTCCGCCGCTGAACATCCTCTTCATCACCACTAGACATAGTCTCTTTACTCAAAGGCGAACACTCAGAATCAAGCCTTGACACCTTAAAGCTGTTCTTCTCAATTGCCATCAAACATAACAACACCAAACTGCCGCCAAAAAGCGCGTTTGGAAATCCAATTCAAAAAATTCAAACCCCAATCAAACAGATCTCAATCCAAACCCTAACAAAAACAACACCACAAATCAAAACACAATTAAAAAAAACCCTAACAAATCTAATCATATCCAAAACAACAATAATAGTAACAATTAAACACACATCAAAACCGAATTTATAAAATATTAAAAAAAACCACGAAAAGGAATTAATTCGAATGAAAAATACCTCAATCGAGAGAGAGGAAGTAACGTTAATGAAATCGGAGGAGAAATCAGGAAGTAGCGAGAACCATGAAACGATGCGTAAGGTGGCGGAGAGCGATGAAGAATGAAGAATGAAAACCCTAAAAGGGTGAAAAATTGGTTATATAGTGAAAGAGAAAAGAAAGGGGGGTGCGACAGAAAAAGAAGGTGGGGAGGGTATGAAGAAGACGAAGGTGACGTGGGAAGAGATGGACCGTGTGATTGGATTTGAGAAAGGGAGAGAGTGAAAAGACTAAAAAGGCCACCGCAAATAACAGGGATGAACGCAATGTTATGTTGTTCAGAGAGAGAGAGAGGTAACAAAAAAGTGAGAAAAAAAGTTTTTTTTTTTGTTTTAGAGAGAGAATGAAAGGGAAGACGAGAGATAGAAGGTGAGTGAGTCTATTGCTGAGTCATGAAAGCGAGTGACCCGAGTTATTAGTGAGGCCGCTGTGACTCGGATATACTGATTTTTGTTTATGGCCGTTGGATCTGACGCGTCATTTAAATTAACCGATCCTATAATCCTATAATCATGGTGAGTGGATAGTGGATTCCGCTAGTTTTATATGTTTTGTCTTTTTAATTTTAATTTTTTTGTGTGTATTTTTTCTTATAAATTGGTGAAACCAAATGAGAAAATTGTTGCATAATGTTGTTGTACGGTTAGTGATACGGTCGGTGACAACAAGCATCATTGTTTATGCTTAACTCGTTAAGGTTTTTCTTCACTTTCAACTCAAGTACATATAACTATTAAATCATCAAAAAAAAAAAAAGTAAAAGTAAAAGTTCTATTTTTTACTAGGATTTGTCTCTAACTAGAGGTTCCATTTTTCCTATTGTCCTCCCAATTTCAATTGTTCAATTCATCAACTACCACATCTTTGTTGACTTTCATTTTCTTTGTTATAAGATCCAACAACCTATAATCTCATGTCACGTAATATGCTACTAGCATCACTTATTCGCCCATGTCATCACTTATTCATTTTCTTGATTTACATTCGGTTTAGTTTCCGATCAAGCTTCCTTAAGTGTCCTGCCCTTCAATCTCTTTTTAGGATACATATCAACTAGATAGACTAAAATTGATACAACTTCAATGCATATGTATTTTTTGCCCTTCAAATATACATGTATTCTATTGGGGTGGTTTTGAACTTTTGACGCCGTGGAAAAATCGTTGGTTTACAAAATTAACATTTCAATTCGAGATAAAAGTATTGAAGATAATAGATAAAAGATATTGTTTTTTATTTCTCAATTTGAGTGATTTAGACTGATTTATATATTGGAGATACACTTATTACCATTAATTCTCTCATTAATAAAGAGTAAAGTAAATAAAGATAAATAAATGAAAACAATAAAATAGATATATAAAGTCGTGAATATTTAAAATTTATCAAATATATATATCAAATGTCTAAATTGTCTATCAAATGCTTAAAGTATGGGTGAGAATAGGTGAGATCAACTACCGGAGGCCTAAGGCCTAGCCTACACAGACTCAGGTCAAGCTAGACTTTTTTTAAATAGAAAAGGTCTAGACTTTTTTATAAGCCTATTTAGTTTTTAAAAAAAGGTAGGTTAGAAACCATAAAAAAAAACATTTTAAGTCTACCAGACCGACTTATTTAAATAATTATGAATAATTTTATTATTATTATTATATTGTATTTGTATTTTGAATTAAACTAAAAAATAAAGCTTAGTTATATTGAATAACTTATGAAAATAAGTTTTAAAAAATCCTTATGTTTAGTATCATAAGTTGTTTTCATAAGTTCTCTCAAACAAATTGTATCACAAACCTTATGTTAATATGTAAACTTGAATAAGTAAATGTAAATAAGATTTTAGTCTCATTGATCTTTTAATTTGTTAGTCTATTTAAACATTAATGTAATTGTTTATTTACAAATGTTTAAATATAATGGGCTTTTATGTAGGCTAATAGATCAAACAAGCATTCAAAAAGGTCAGACTCAGACCTAAAAATAAGCCTACAATAGGCCATAGGCCAGGCTTAGACTTTGAAAGTTTTAGCAAGCCAGACTCAGACTTGGCACAGCCTAATTCGACCCAGCTTATTCCTACCCCTAGCTCAAAGTTAAGTCTTGTCAAACTTTTGGTCAGGATATTTGAAGTTTGTTGACTTAAAGTCGTGAAAGGTAGACATATGATTGCAGCATCTAAGTTCTCCTTTATGAAGTGTCGATCAATCTCAATATGTTGATTCTGTCAAGTTGAACTGGTTTATGAGCTATACTAATAGCAACTTTACTGTCATAGTTAAAGGAAGTAGTTCCTATTGAGATGTGGACTGAAAGAAAGCAAATTGTCATCCATTTCAAGGTATTTGATTCCGTATATTATAAACATGTACCAGATGCAACTAGAAAAAATTGGATGAAAGAAGCAAGGTCATGTTGCTTATATGTTACCATAGAAATGATGCTTATAAACTTGTGTAATGAACTCGCTGGGGAATACATTCCTGAGGAGCATCATTGTTGTTGCAAAAATGTGAATTCTCAAGTAAAGAGAAATATTTGTAATGCTTTCCATTTACCAAGTCGATAGTTACTGGGGATGGACAAACTGTCTTGAAGAGATTGCCATTTGTCGTTTTGAATAAGATCCTGATCAAAACGAGTTGCTCAAATAAAGAGGTTGCTTGCAATCTTGCATAAATTGTTGAGAAAATCTTGTAATATCGTTGGAGAAATATCCATCTTCAATAGTTATCTTCATAGAGATTCTCTTGGGGAGTCAAAGTGCAAAATAAATGCACGCCCAATCCAATTTGAAAAGTCTGGAGATATCCACAATGTGATTGTCACGGACCGAAATTCAATTCAGGAAATAACTGAAGAGAAACTGTCAAGCAAGACCCGACCATCGAGGTATGAGCTCAAATGGGATGTACTGAAACAACCGTCTTCCACGAGGATCAATCTTCGTGGGGAAACAGAAATATTATGCTTTTTTTGTCTAGGGCTGACAACTCTAATTGGAAGGAGAAGACGCGCCCAGCCACTCGGGGACAAACACGACCAAAGCGACAAAACAAACAAACAAAAAGATGCAAAATGCATATGTCATGTCATCTATCTATATGCTATGCGTATGTTTATGCTGGCAAAACAGACAGAGATGAAATAAACATCTCGAAGCAAACATCTGACCAATCTTCGAAGATAGAAGTACCACTGGGGATAGATGGAGAACCAAATATAGGATTACAATCCTGCTTCAAGGTCTTAAAAATCATATGGGGAATAGAGAACATTCCACTTGGGGGTATAATGTCTTGGTCTCGATTATCTTGTTGGAGTGGATCAAACTTGTATCTGGAGAACTCCATGGAATAAACATCCATTTCGATAAGGAATATTGGATCATCATAGTAGTTGAAAATGTTGTAGCCGGACTCAAAGGGGATGAAATTAACACCCACTCCGCTGGGGAAGATCGATGTAGTAAAAGAATCCACTGGGAGTACAATAACGTCCACTTCATCGGGAAGGTGAAGTTGGTGAAGATCCACTGAGGATTAAATTACCAACTACTTCATTGGGAAAGTGAAGTTAAGCAAACCATTGGGGAGATCTCGGGTTGACAACCAAAGATTTCTTGTATTGAAAAGATTCATCAGAGAAAAGTCATGACCACCAGAATTAAAATTTACTGGGGACATGAAGATTGCTGAAAATTTGTATTGAAGACTGCGTGGTAGTCGCCATTTGAATAATTTGTTGTGAATGGATAAGATAATCTTTACTTATCAGATGCCCCCAGTCATGTGGTTATGAGAAGAAGTCGTTCCAAGAGGATTTTACAGAAAACATGGCGTCCCATTATTTTCAAACTCTTTAGAGAGATTCGCCGAATCTCGACGTAACTGGCCCTGATTGACGGTATTATGACTGAGTCTTCAGAAATAGCTCTTTAGACGAAGTCAAATTTGCACAGAACAAACCACTTAGAAACATAGTTGCCCCTGTCTAGCAAGATCTTCCAGTTCCAATAGAACAAACTTAATGTTGATGCTCGTATACAAAACTTTCTATGACCTCGGCAAAGACCAACACGTATGAAATGTTAATTCTGAAACCGTTAATGCAACATATATGTTTGTCTTGAAGTTTTGAAAAGAGATATCGTGATAACTGGTGACCTAAATCACTAGTTAGGATATAGATTTATTTTTATAAAGCCAACAAAAATTAAGCGTAGCTCATAGGAGTCAGGAAACGTTATCTCACCGAGTATGCTTTCGAAGTAAACCTTGCTTCAATTAGGACTTTAGAAGGGATGTATCTGGGCTTAGTTTACGATTGGTAAAACAAAGGAAATAAGGGTCAAAGCTTATGTACCCGTCCATTTTTGAGAGGTGTTCATTTTTTGAAAGGTTTTAAGTGTTTAATCGAGCTGACTGAAAAATTTCCTGCCCCAGGTTTAAAAACGAGGTTGGAAAGGGTTAAAAAGGATTTAACTTCCTTATGTCTTTGGTGTTTAGGAGGTTTGAAACAATGCCTTACATCATCAATAGGGTTTTATTCAAAAGCATACATCAAGAGACCTTGCGTTTTACTTCGTCATCCTCCTCCCAACTCTTCACCGAAGTGAGGAAAAAATGGATAAAGTTGGCATTATGAGTTGTATATATAAAAAAAATTGAGTGACCACGAATGGGTTTCTTCAAGACAAACATTTATCGCATTACTTATTCAAAATAACATGTTCTTACATGCCAATTATGCTTTTAATCAAAGAAATGAAACACATAAGAAAACGAAGAAAATAACTGATGAGCCCTTCTCAGTATCTCCTGGAGTTTTCACTTATATCAGCGTAACGTGGTTCCATTCACAATTGGCTTTCCTCCTTTGAAAGTCAGTGCTTCGTCATCTATCATTTCTTGAACTTTCTCTTGGAAAACTTTGCACTCTTCAATCGAATGCCCTAACACTCCATCATGAAATTCACAGCTGGCATTCGAGTTGAACCACGGTGGATGAGATTTCATGATTCTAGTCTTTCTGGGTGTCATTACTGAGTTTCTAGTAAAATAAGACCATAGTTGATAGTAAGTCATTGGGATAAAATCAAACCAGCGAGTTTCTTCTTTCGGAATATCCAGAGGTGTCTTCTGATTCTGAAACCTTCTTCGAACCTGTCGATTCTGATGCTGATTTAGAGAAGTTAATCTTCATTTATGAGGTAGTTGTCGTCTGCGCTGAGCAGGCGCCACATACTGATGTTGAGGATAAGGTTCTGGAACCGGCAGGATTTGAGAGGAATCCCAAACTACATTAACATCAATGTTTCTTTCCTCTAGGGAATCATCAATTGAAATTTCTTCCTTAGCTTGATCATTCAAATTATCCTGAATTCTTCCACTTTTGAATGCATTCTCGATGTTTACTCTAACTTCCACGATTTTGGAGAAATCTAATGGCACAACGCATACCATCATAACATAATAAGAGTCTGGCAGTGTTCTTAGAAACATATTGGTTAATTCTTTCTCTTGAAGTGGTGGACGAACTTGGGCTGCCAACTCTTTCTATCGCTGAGCATATTCCCTGAAAGATTCATCATCATTCTTACTCATTCCTTCTAGTTGATCACTGTCTGGAGCCACGTCCAAATTATAATTGTATTTCTTCACGAAAGCATCGGCTAAGTTTCTCCAAGATTGAATACAGTTCCTTTGTAGCTTCATATATCATATCAAGGATGCCCCAGATAAGCTTTCTTGAAAGCAGTGCATCATCAATTCGTCATGGTCAACATAAGCAGCCATCTTTCGACAAAACATCGTCAAATGGTATCTTGGACAACTAACGCCCTTGTACGCCACAAAGACAGGCATCTTGAACTTCGGAGGAATGATTACACCCGGAACCAGACATAGGTCACGAGCATCAAGATCAGATGCATTAGCTTCTTTCACTATTTTCAATTGTTCTTTGAAATCACAAAATTCTTTCTCCATTGCTATAAATCTAGTACGAACATTCTGAGGATTAGGTACAGGCTGTAGAGGTTAGGAAGCTCCTTGTACAGGCTGCAGTTGCATAGGAACACCCACTTGTTGAACAATGTCATCAGAAGGAAGATCAAATAACGGATTAGTCACAATTCTGAAGTCAGTCATAGAATCCATATCTTTGTTCTCTTTATTATCCTTTAGTGGTAGTTCAAGCTTGGTTAGACGGTCGAGATGTCAGCTGGCAGACAAAGACAGAAGACTGGATGAGGACGCAGAAGAGGAGAGACACATGCACATGCAAATGCTAAATGAAGAATGCAAATGCAAAAATGAAAGGTTTCATGGGATTCAAGTTCTTATAAACGCTACAGAATACCATAGAAAATTTATTTGTTATTTTTTTACTATTTTATTATTTTTTTTATTGGATTACAAGGAAACAGCCTTATAAGAGTCCTTACTTAATAGCTAAATAAAAGCTAAGAAAGCCCTAAGGAAGTCCTTCATCGTGCTTGTTGATTTGTTATCTACTTGGATCTTCTTGAATATGAGTTGTCCATGATCAACATCTAGAGATTAGTTTGATAGAGGAAAATAAATCCTCCATCTCTTCTTTTGTTCTTGTTGGAAATAAGGGGAGAATTCCTTGTTCACTTGGATCTTCAATGATAATGAGAGTCCTTTGAACTTCTAATGATCCTCCATGATAACGGAAGTCTCTTGTATTTTGAGTTTCCTTCAATCTGAGCTCCTACTTCATTAGGCCATCCAAGTTAAGATTCTTAAAAGAATATTTCGAAATACTTTCTTTTGTAATCCCTATTGGTTTTTGTAATGTTTATGAATAAAACTGAATTCCATGAAACCTGACGTAATATGATGCTATATGAATGCAATAAACACAAGTAAGAACATAAGGACACACAAAGATAAACAGACAAAGGGAGACCCTAGGTTTGCAACGAGCATGGAGCAAAGGTATACCCATTCCCAAAGGTTGTGGACTAAAGGTTGATTGTACCTGCAGAACAAGGTTCTAATAAGGTTCCCAAAGTTATTAGCCCATCTTTTGGATATTATCAACTTCCCAAGTACTCGGTGGTTAATAATATTCTCAAGAGAGCTTCTTTTGAGTGTGGTATCGCATAGCACTATTTCGGAGGGTACCCCCTTATAGCCCTACACTACATCCTAATAAAGGCCAAATTAGGGTTAAGGTAAATATGGTCCTCAATATCATAGGCTCCAACATCGAATATAGTGCATGTTTTCACAATTAAGAACTCGTTCAACAATACAACTTTCGAGAGGGCCTCAATTGAGCGTGATTTTCAAGCCAGCTTGGTCGGGATTCCACCTCCTATAAGCCTCGTCGAACATATCATTCCTATCTTAAGTTCACTCAAGTCCGGGTGTAGGACTTTGTCTCACCACTCAAGAGTATCAACCCAAAGGTAATAAGCAAACAAGTAAACATTTATACAAATAACAAATATAAAGCAAAAAACAAGTAAAAACAAGATAGGGGGAACCCACTGAGATCCCCAGTGAAGTCGTCATTTCTGTCACGGTGAAATTTGGATACCAAACTATTAATTAGTTTGAATCTTTAATTCAATTTGCAACCAAACTTTGATTTGTCCAAAGGAAGGGATAAAGATCGAAATTCCCACAATGCAATGCAAATGCAAGCTAGATAGTTATAGGTTCGGAGGTTGGTTAAACTTAGGGAAGGTGCTAGCATCCTAAGTTTCTGTAGTACTCTACAGGAACCTCTTGTTTTATGTTTGTTTATTGCTAAGGTTTATCTGCTTAATGGTTGAAAGACCTAGTGGTTTATATCTAAGTATACTCGATAAGATGTCGCATCTTATGCCTACATATCCTTACGGGAGTGGAATCAGAGTATTTTGTAGTTCTTCTAAAGGGTATGAGGAGTTCTTTGACTGTGGTCAAAGTTTTTACGGGTTTAGAGTAGTTGATTGATTGATTTTAGGAGAAGAGATGCGTTGTCATTTTAAGGGAGATTTAACCGCCACAAGGTGTAGGAAAATAGTCTTTGCATCGTCTTAAGAGAAGGGCTCAAGTACTCGGATAGGGATCGACGAGGTACGTCTCTATCTCTCTCAAGGCAAAGTTCCTATGATATTGATTGTATTGATGTGGGGTGGAGATTCTATCTCGCTTAAGATGATTAACATCTTATTCTCTAATGTTTGAATGTTTTGTATTGAGTTGTATTGAGTTGATTGGTTATTTATATCTAAGTTGTAAAAGATAACGGTCCTTCCTATGGGGTAGGATCTATCTTAATTGATCAACTTGAATGGGATCAAGGATCGAGGGAGTATGATGCAAATGCTATGCACTACACACAATTGTTAAATTATGTGTAGGTTTTTCCTTTGGACGGAATGCGGTGCGGAAATATAAATTGCGATAATGTAAAATTGCGAAAGATAAATTACGGAAAATAAAGCCATACACACGCATGAAAGTGCTAAGGTGTGTGAATTGTGAAGGTGGTGTAAGCGTGTACGATTGTTTACGATGGGAGATTGATTTTAATTGAATTGATTTTAAGAGGATTGATTTTGATTATTTTAAGAAAATGTTTGAATTGGTGAGGTTAATTCATTTTACGAAAAATGTTGTATTAATTCATGTGAATTGATTTTATTATTTTTAATAAAAAAAAATTTTGGATAATAGATTAATTTGAGAAAAAGTTATTATTTATGATTTTTTTAGTGATATTAGCTTAGATTAGAAGTGGTTTAAATCTGGATAAATAAAATTGGTTCTTATAAAATAAGAGGTTTTTATTAAATTGAGTTAAAAAAGATTAAGTTTTAGATTTTAAATAAATAATAATTACTATTAAAATAGTAAACAAATACAATTTTAAGTTATAAAGATTTTAAATAAATAGAAGTTAAATTAATAGATTTTTTTTATTATAAGAAAAGGGGGGTAATTAAATTATAAAAAAAGGTTGATTATAAATTTGTTTTAATTACTTATTAGCAAAAAGGTTAATTAATAGTTGAATTAATTAAAAAACCTAACGATTAAATTAAAAAAAGGCAATTAACGGTTGTTAATGAGTGGTTAATGAGATTAGTGGAGGGATTAAGGGATGCGCTCATGTTTGTTTGTGGTAGGGCCTGCGAGGGTTTAGCATGGGCGTGCAATGTGAACCAGTGGATCAGATCCGTTGGAGATCTGAGTGTCGTGAATGGTGGGTGCGTGATAGGGTGTGTGTACTGCGTACATCAGATTACATCACCATAACAAGAAAAAAAAACCAGAAACCCTAGATTTCCCTTCTCCGCCGATTACCCCATCCTTTCTTCTCTCTTCGTCCTTCGTCTTCTCACTCTCCGTCTTCCCTCTCTTCGTCTTCTCTCGTTCTTCTTTTGTCTTTCGTCTCCACTTGCCTCATCTTCCTCTCTTCTTTCCCGTCCGCAATTCCTCTTTTCTACCTTTTCGATTTTTCTACACAAATCAAACAAAATAAAGAAACGTCAAAGTGTTAGCAAGAAAAGAACCTCACGGTTTGATGATTTTTTTTCCAAAGGGGTTTCGATGGCGGATCGGAGGTGGGCGTCGAGGGAAAGGCGACTCGCGTCGGAGCGGTTTTCCGATGGGGTACCGGTGATGACGGAAGGGATTGAGGTTCGCGGTTGATGGTGGATTCGAAGAAAGATAAGTCTCTCGAACTTTAGGCTTTCTAGGGTTTTATTTGGGGATTTTGGGATTTGAGGATTTATGAAAACTAGAGTTCAATGTTCTGCGGATTCCCCTTCTTCATCTCAATTCTTGTTCTTTTATAGGTGCTCTGAGCCCTTCAAGTGCTAATTGGCAATTAATGTGCTTTCCAAATCCGCCTGAATATGTCTGACAGCTGTTTTGGAAAGCTTTGAATATGCTGAGGATCCTGTCGGTGGGAGTGTTTTGGAAGGAAACGGACCACTGCAAAACATGGTAATAACTTTGTTTCCTTTTAGACTAAAACATGTTCAGGCATGTCTCTCATTAATTCTTTGAAATCTGGTTTAATGTTGTTGTTGTCTAACATGGTAATCTACTGATACTGATTTGTAGGATAATCTTCTTCAATTTCAACATAACATTTCCTTTCAAGTACCTCTGGAATGACCCCTCACGCTAGATACCTCATGAATTGGAAATTTTCTGTTGGAACCAACCCCTTAATTCGGCCTATCAAACATTTTCTGCTTCAGCTTGTGTTGTTGAGCGTGTATTTCTCGATAAGAGTTTCATGATTTCTTGGTTACCTTTAGTCTCTCATGACTATGATGTTAATTATATTCATTTGGACTAAAGTTCTGTCGTTCGTATACTTCTTTCAATAGGTTCTTGCATCTATTCTAGGAGGAAAAACAAGAGGTAGTTGCTCTTCAAGATGGCGCTAACGTGAAGGCATTCTACAGTTAGTCTCTGTCATTGCGGCATCGCAACGGTCCTCTGCTGAATGGTAACATTACCTATACTCTTTTCAACTTGAAGTGCCATTAGTTGTCTTTTGTAATTCTCCAAATTCTATCCGAATAAATAAGCTTCACCTGTAATGACGGGAAGTCTTTGCTTTTGCGGTTGCAGGCTACCGAGATGGGTTCCTGATGGGTTAAAGAGTTGTGTTTGACATCCAAAGAAATGCATCACCAATGGTGGTGATATTTAATATGGTATGAACTTAAATCCTGGACCGTTGTTGTTTGTGTGTGTTTATGGTGTATAGAATGTGTTTTGGATTTGCGTTTTCCTTCCCATCATCTCCTGTTATTTGATTCAAACCATGTTTGTGTATGTGGTTTTTTATTCCCAGATGTTAAGCTAATCGGGAAAGAATGTTTCTTGCTTGAAGTGCGTTTGGAACTGATACCGTTGACGCTGCCGTCGAGGTTGTTGACGTGAGTACTTCTTGCGAGAACTAAAGGCTCAGCTTCAGCGGTGGGTCTGTTTTATCGGTCTTCTTCTAGTAGAACAACAAGGTTCACACATGTAGTCACCGATTCGCTGTTGTAGTGCTCCCGTTGGTGTTTCCGTAAGTTAAATGCTCAACCATGGAATTGACATGTGATTCGAACTTTAGCTGCGATGAAATCCGATCTTAACTGAAACCGTGTGCAGGGACAACTATCACTGTGACCGTTTTGAGACCAACGACCTTCTCGCAGGAATCAAAAGGCTAATAATTTTCGACTCTTGTCTTCAAAGTGATTTTGATGGTAAAGTCTTTTATCTTGACAGAATCACATTCCTACTCTCTTCAAAATTAGATGACCACGCTTGCGGTTTGGTTTATGTGGGTGGAGGATACACTCTAAGCTGAATGATTATTTGACTCCTTATCATTGTGAATGCAGGTTGCGAAGACATGTTGGCGCGGTTCCGTCTTTCCTGTTTCTTTCAGTCTCGGCTTGGTCTGTGAAGGATCTCTCGGTTTGCGGCAAATATTTATTTCCAAATAGGCTGCTGACTTCGTTTAGAGTGGTAACTCAAGAACATCCAACCGAGTTTGATGATAAGGTGAGGATTACTCGGAAATGAGTTACTTATTAAAAGAAGCTGTGAATTAGACTGTGTTCTGCTGTTAATTAATGGATTTCAAATGGCAGGCTCCTATTCTGTTTCAGCCCTAACATACTCAGCTGGTTTTAGGTGATGTTTGGTGATACGGTTCCTGCTAACCTTTGAACTTGCCCAGAACATACCCAATGACGGTAGGCTTTAACATCGAGTATTGTTGTGTGCTCTCCTTGCCTTTAAACTTGTGGTTTTGACCAATTTCATCTCTTGATTTCTTGAATGTAGGTCGTTGTTGCCAAAAGTCATATGTTAGGAACACTTTCTGGTGTTGAAGAATTACAGGGACCGAGATTATGCGTAGTTCAAAACTTTGCCCGCTTGTTTCTTTATTGTTTATTTTCCGCGAATGACCGTCTTCAATTTGTAGGGATTTGTATAGAAGTCTTGCATCTTGGTTTGTAAAATGACTTTTAGAGATTAATGTAATATATTCACTCAAATCTCAAATCTTGAATTGGGAATTTTTTAATGAACTCGGATTGGTGGTAAGTTGAAGCTATGAAAATGGTTTGTGGTTGAAGTGATTAATCTTAGAATCTTGGATAAGCCTGGAACCTTGAATATCTTGTAAGATAAATAATAAGGGATTTAAGATACAGAATTTTGGCCGGTTCAATAATTTCCTTGCGGCGGTCCTTGTTTTTTTTTTCAAATACCCAAAATGTCTTATGGACCAATGTTGTATAAAAAAATTTGACTTCTTATGAACAAATAATCTCAATTCCCTCCCATCAAGGGCAATGTGTTGGTAAGAGACAAACTTCTAGCATGAACACCGTATCACCTTAAATAAATCTCTCAAATTGTACGAATCTGTTATGAAGAGGCTACTAACACCTTTGTACCCAGGAACTTTAAAGCAATGAATCAGGCTTAAGTTCTCTAATGAAGTTTAAGTTAAAGTGAACCATGTCCTTGCAATTGAGGATGCATGCTATCTATATTTGGAATTACTGTAAGGTGCACAAGTTGGTTAGCCGTAAAAACATAAATATTAAATTAACGTCAAACAACAGAAAATGCGCAAAAAGAGGTGGGACCTTGTGGTAAAAAATTAGGGTGCAACAGATGCCCCTATTTAAGTTACTTCTATCCGGAGATATGGAGATTTGAATCTCTGTCTCGACGAGATAGGAGGGACTTAAATACAAACATTGCACGAATTTTTGGCCCGAAGATGCCACCAAATGCACATGATATGCAATGATATGAAATGCAAGACAAAGGATCCTGTGGAGAAATGGCGCCACATGGGAGAAACACAACACACGGGAAGAACAGGCTCAACCAAGCGAGACTCTGCGGGGAAGATTAACAATCACAAAGTATCTATAAATATGTTATGAAGAACTTGCAAGAAAATCCACTTAAAGAAACTGTCGTATAGGTCGAATGTAATTTATTCAAGATATCATCAGTAAAAGTCTACTGTCAAGACTTGTAACTTTTTCGAGAATACTTTTGCCAAAGTCTGTGCTGTAAAAAAACTTTTAAGGAATCTGCTACCGAGATTCTGTGTTGAAGTCTGTTGGAGATATACTTCTGACGAAGTCTTCTGGAAATCTACTGCCGAGATTATCCAGGAAAAGAGATAGAACTACCCATTGCCGAGGTCTTCTGGGAATCTACTGTCGAGATTAACCAGGAAATGTAAGATGTTCGAATGATTGTTGAAAAGGATGAAAAACCTCCCCGAGCGTCATAGTATGCGAACCGTGAGCTGGTCTTAGTCTCTGATGTAGAACCTCCCCGAGCGTTATGATATGGGAACCATGGGCTGGTCTCAGTCTCTACTCAAAATATTGAAAAATTTTGCAGATTGTAGAATCATTGTAGTTTGTAGTTGTCGTTGTAGACTGTAAATGTTGTTGTAGATTGTAAATGTTGTTGTAGATGTTGTAGAACTTTGTAGATATAATTTGTAGATTTTTGATTGTAGATGTACTTTGTCAATGTAGGTGTAGTTTGTCGTTGTAATGTAATGGAGACTGTAAAGCTTCACCGGGGATCTTCGGAAGAGGTGTGAGCTGGTTGAATTGTAAAGTATGTCTTCTCAAATAAAGAGAGACTAATGTGGTAAACTTCCTCGACTTCTCTGGGGAGATGTCGCTTGATGGAAATAAACTTGTGTAATGTGTAGTGAACTCGCTGGGGAATACATTCCTGAGGAGCATCCTTGCTGTTGCAAAAATGTGAATTCTCAAGTAAAGAGAAATATCTGTAATGTTTTCCATTTACCAAGTCGATAGTTACTAGGGATGGACAAATTATCTTGAAGAGATTGCCATTTGTCATTTTGAATAAGATCCTGATCAAAACGAGTTGCTCAAATAAAGAGGTTGCTTGCAATCTTACATAAATTGTTGAGAAAATCTTGTAATATCGTTGGAGAAATATCCATCTTCAATAGTTATCTTCATAGAGATTCTCTTGGGGAGTCAAAGTGCAAAATAAATGCACGCCCAATCCAATTTGAAAAGTCTGGAGATATCCACAATGTGATTGTCACGGACCGAAATTCAATTCAGGAAATAACTGAAGAGAAATTGCCAAGCAAGACCCGACCATCGAGGTATGAGCTCAAATGGGATGTACTGAAACAACCGTCTTCCACGAGGATCAATCTTCATGGGGAAACAGAAATATTGTGCTTTTTCTGTCTAGGGCTAACAACTCTAATTGGAAGGAGAAGACGCGCCCAGCCACTCGGGGACAAACACGACCAAAGCGACAAAACAAACAAACAAAAAGATGCAGAATGCATATGCCATGACATCTATCTATATGCTATGCGTATGTTTATGCTGGCAAAACAGACAGAGATGAAATAAACATCTCGAAGCAAACATCTGACCAATCTTCGAAGATAGAAGTACCACTGAGGATAGATGGAGAACCAAATATAGGATTACAATCCTGCTTCAAGGTCTTAAAACTCATATGGGGAATAGAGAACATTCCACTTGGGGGTATAATGTCTTGATCTCGATTATCTTGTTGGAGTGGATCAAACTTGTATCTGGAGAACTCCATGGAATAAACATCCATTTCGATAAGGAATATTGGATCATCATAGTAGTTGAAAATGTTGTAGCCAGACTCAAAGGGGATGAAATAAACACCCGCTCCGCTGGGGAAGATCGACGTAGTAAAAGAATCCACTGGGAGTACAATAACGCCCACTTCATCGGGAAGGTGAAGTTGGTGAAGATACACTGAGGATTAAAATACCAACTACTTCATTGGGAAAGTGAAGTTAAGCAAACCATTGGGGAGATCTCGGGTTTCCAACCAAAGATTTCTTGTATTGAAAAGATTCATCAGAGAAAAGTCATGACCACCAGAATTAAAATTTACTAGGGACATGAAGATTACTGAAAATTTGTATTGAAGACTGCGTGGTAGTCGCCATTTAAATAATTTGTTGTGAATGGATAAGATAATCTTTACTTATCATATGCCCCCAGTCATGTGGTTATGAGAAGAAGTCGTTCCAAGAGGATTTTACAGAAAACATGGCGTCCCATTATTTTCAAACTCTTTAGAGAGATTCGCCGAATCTCGACGTAACTGGCCCTGATTGACGGTATTATGACTGAGTCTTCAGAAATAGCTTTTTAGACGAAGTCAAATTTGCACAGAATAAACCACTTAGAAACATAGTTGCCCCTGTCTAGCAAGATCTTCCAGTTCCAATAGAACAAACTTAATGTTGATGCTCGCATACAAAACTTTCTATGACCTCGGCAAACACCAACGCGTATGAAATGTTAATTCTAAAACCGTTAATGCAACATATATGTTTGTTTTGAAGTTTTGAAAAGAGATATCGTGATAACTGGTGACCGAAATCACTAGTTAGGATATAGATTTATTTTTATAAAGCCAACAAAAATTGAGCGTAGCTCATAGGAGTCAGGAAACGTTATCTCACCGAGTATGCTTTCGAAGTAAACCTTGCTTCAATTAGGACTTTAGAAGGGATGTATCTGGGCTTAGTTTACGATTGGTAAAACAAAGGAAATAAGGGTCAAAGCTTATGTACCCGCCCATTTTTGAGAGGTGTTCATTTTTTGAAAGGTTTTAAGTGTTCAATCGAGCTGACTGAAAAATTTCCTGCCCCAGGTTTTAAAACGAGGTTGGAAAGGGTTAAAAAGGATTTAACTTCCTTATGTCTTTGGTGTTTATGAGGTTTGAAACAATGCATTACATCATCAATAGGGTTTTATTCACAAGCATACATCAAGAGACCTTACGTTTTACTTCGTCATCCTCCTCCCAACTCTTCACCGAAGTGAGGAAAAAATGGATAAAGTTGGGCATTATAAGTTGTATATATAAAAAAAAATTGAGTGACCACGAATGGGTTTCTTCAAGACATACATTTATCGCATTACTTATTCAAAATAACATGTTCTTACATGCCAATTATGTTTTTAATCAAAGAAATGAAACACATAAGCAAACGAAGAAAATAGTTGATGAGCCCTTCTTAGTATCTCCTGGAGTTTTCACTTATATCAGCGTAACGGAGTTTCATTCACGATTGGCTTTCCTCCTTTGAAAGTCAGTGCTTCGTCATCTATCATTTCTTGAACTTTCTCTTGGAAAACTTTGCACTCTTCAATTGAATGCCCTAACAATCCCTCATGAAATTCACAGCTGGCGTTCGAGTTGAACCACGGTGGACGAGATTTCATGATTCTAGTCCTTCTGGGTGTCATTACTAAGTTTCTAGCAAAATAAGACCATAGTTGATGGTAAGTCATTGGGATAAAATCAAACCAGCGAGTTTCTTCTTTTGGAATATCCAGAGGTGTCTTCTGATTCTGAAACCATCTTCGAACCTGTCAATTCTGATGCTGATTTGGAGAAGTTAATCTTCGTTTATGAGGTAGTCGTCGTCTGCGCTGAGTAGGCGCCACATACTGATGTTGAGGATAAGGTTCTGGAACCGGCAGGATTTGAGAGGAATCCCAAACTGCATTAACATCAATGTTTCTTTCCTCTAGGGTATCATCAATTGAAATTTCTTCATTAGCTTGATCATTCAACACTTTTGAATGCATTCTCGATGTTTACTCCAACTTCCACGATTTTGGAGAAATCTAATGGCACAATGCCTACCATCCTAACATAATAAGAGTCTGGCAGTGTTCTTAGAAAAATCTTGGTTAATTCTTTCTCTTGAAGTGGTGGACGAACTTGGGCTGCCAACTCTTTCCATCGCTGAGCATATTCCCTGAAAGATTCATCATCATTCTTACTCATTCCTTCTAGTTGATCACTGTCTGGAGCCACGTCCAAATTATAATTGTATTGCTTCACGAAAGCATCGGCTAAGTTTCTCCAAGATTGAATACAGTTCCTTTGTAGCTTCATATATCATATCAAGGATGCCCCGTATAAGCTTTCTTGAAAGCAGTGCATCATCAATTCGTCATCGTCAACATAAGTAGCCATCTTTCGACAAAACATCGTCAAATGGTATCTTGGACAACTAACCCCCTTATATACCTCAAAGACAGGAATCTTGAACTTCAGAGGAATGATTACACCTGGAACCAGACATAGGTCACGAGCATCAAGATCAGATGCATTAGCTTCTTTCACTATTTTCAATTGTTCTTTGAAATCACAAAATTCTTTCTCCATTGCTATAAATCTAGTACGAACATTCTGAGGATTAGGTACAAGCTGTAGAGGTTGGGAAGCTCCTTGTACAAGCTGCGGTTGCGTAGGAACACCCACTTGTTGAACAATGTCATCAAAAGGAAGATCAAATAACGAATTAGTCACAATTCTAAAGCCAGTCATAGAATCCATATCTTTGTTCTCTTTATTATCCTTTAGTGGTAGTTCAAGCTTGCAGACGGTCGAGATGTCAGCTGGCAGACAAAGACAGAAGACCGGATGAGGACGCAGAAGAGGAGAGACACATACACATGCAAATGCTAAATGAAGAATGCAAATTCAGAAATGAAAGGTTTCATGGGATTCAAGTTCTTATAAACGCTACAGAATACCATAGAAAATTTATTTATTATTTTTTTTACTATTTTATTATTTTTTTTATTGGATTACAAGGAAACAGCCTTATAAGAGTCCTTACTTAATAGCTAAATAAAAGCTAAGAAAGCCCTAAGGAAGTCCTTCATCGTGCTTGTTGATTTGCTGTCTACTTGGATCTTCTTGAATATGAGTTGTCCATGATCAACATCTAGAGATTAGTTTGATAGAGGAAAATAAATCCTCCATCTCTTCTTTTGTTCTTGTTGGAAATAAGGGGAGAATTCCTTGTTCACTTGGATCTTCAATGATAATGAGAGTCCTTTGAACTTCTAATGATCCTCCATGATAACGGAAGCCTCTTGTATTTTGAGTTTCCTTCAATCTGAGCTCCTACTTCATTAGGCCATCCAAGTTAAGATTCTTAAAAGAATATTTCGAAATACTTTCTTTTGTAATCCCTATTGGTTTTTGTAATGTTTATGAATAAAACTAAATTCCATGAAACCTGACGTAATATGATGCTATATGAATGCAATAAACACAAGTAAGCACATAAGGACACACAAAGATAAACAGACAAAGGGAGACCCTAGGTTTGCAACGAGCATGGAGCAAAGGTATACCCATTCCCAAAGGTTGTGGACTAAAGGTTGATTGTACCTGCAGAACAAGGTTCTAATAAGGTTCCCAAAGTCATTAGCCCATCTTTTGGATATTATCAACTTCCCAAGTACTCGGTGGTTAATAATATTCTCAAGAGAACTTCTTTTGAGTGTAGTATCGCGTAGCACTATTTTGGAGGGTACCCCCTCATAGCCCCGCACTACATCCTAATAAAGGCCAAAGTGGGGTTAAGGTAAATACGGTCCTCAATATCATAGAATCCAACATCGAATATAGTGCATGTTTTCACGATTAAGAACTCATTCAACAATACAACTTTCGAGAGGGCCTCAATTGAGCGTGATTTTCAAGCCAGCTTGGTCGGGATTCCACCCCTTATAAGCCTCGTCGAACATATCACTCCTATCTTAAGTTCACTCAAGTCCGGGTGTAGGACTTTGTCTCACCACTCAAGAGTATCAACCCAAAGGTAATAAGCAAACAAGTAAACATTTATACAAATAACAAATATAAAGCAAAAAACAAGATAGGGGGAACCCACTGAGATCCCCAGTGAAGTCGCTATTTCTGTCGCGGTGAAATTTGGATACCAAACTATTAATTAGTTTGAATCTTTAATTCAATTTGCAATCAAACTTTTATTTGTCCAAAGGAAGGGATAAAGATCGAAATTCCCATAATGCAATGCAAATTCAAGCTAGAGAGTTATAGGTTCGGGGGTTGGTTAAACTTAGGGAAGATGCTAGCATCCTAAGTTTCTGTAGTACTCTACAGGAACCTCTTGTTTTATGTTTGTTTATTGCTAAGGTTTATCTGCTTAATGGTTGAAAGACCTAGTGGTTTATATCTAAGTATACTCGATAAGATGTCGCATCTTATGCCTACATATCCTTACGGGAGTGGAATCAGAGTATTTTGTAGTTCTCCTAAAGGGTATGAGGAGTTCTTTGACTGTGGTTAAAGTTCCTACGGGTTTAGGGTAGTTGATTGATTGATTTTAGGAGAAGAGATGCGTTGTCATTTTAAGGGAGATTTAACCGCCACAAGGTGTAGGAAAATAGTCTTTGCATTGTATTAAGAGAAGGGCTCAAGTACTCGGATAGGGATCGACGAGGTACGCCTCTATCTCTCTCAAGGCAAAGTTCCTACGATATTGATTGTATTGATGTGGGGTGGAGATTCTATCTCGCTTAAGATGATTAACATCTTATTCTCTAATATTTGAATGTTTTGTATTGAGTTGTATTGAGTTGATTGGTTGTTTATATCTAAGTTGTAAAAGATAACGGTCCTTCCTATGGGGTAGGATCTATCTTAATTGATCAACTTGAATGGGATCAAGGATCGAGGGATTATGATGCAAATGCTATGCATTACACACAGTTGTTGAATTATGTGTAGGTTTTTCCTTTGGACGAAATGCGATGCGGAAATATAAATTGCGATAATGTAAAGTTGCGAAAGATAAATTACGGAAAATAAATCCATACACACGCATGAAAGCGCTAAGGTGTGTGAATTGTGAAGGTGGTGTAAGCGTGTACGATTGTTTACGATGGGAGATTGATTTTAATTGAATTGATTTTAAGAGGATTGATTTTGATTATTTTAAGAAAATGTTTCAATTGGTGAGGTTAATTGATTTTACGAAAATGTTGTATTAATTCATGTGTATTGATTTTATTATTTTTAATAAAAAGTTTTTTTGGATAATAGATTAATTTGAGAAAAAGTTATTATTTATGATTTTTTTAGTGATATTAGCTTAGATTAGAAGTGGTTTAAATCTGGATAAATAAAATTGGTTCTTATAAAATAAGAGGTTTTTATTAAATTGAGTTAAAAAAGATTAAGTTTTAGATTTTAAATAAATAATAATTACTATTAAAATAGTAAACAAAATACAATTTTAAGTTATAAAGATTTTAAATAAATAGAAGTTAAATTAATAGATTTTTTTTTATTATAAGAAAAAGGGGGGGTAATTAAATTATAAAAAAAGGTTGATTATAAATTTGTTTTAATTACTTATTAGCAAAACGGTTAATTAATAGTTGAATTAATTAAAAAACCTAATGATTAAATTAAAAAAGGCAATTAACGGTTGTTAATGAGTGGTTAACGAGATTAATGGAGGGATTAAGGGATACGCTCATGTTTGTGTGTGGTAGGGCCTGCGAGGGTTTAGCATGGGCATGCAATGTGAACCAGTGGATCAGATCAGTTGGAGATCTGATCTGAGTGTCGTGAGTGGTGGGTGCGTGATAGGGTGTGTGTACTGCGTATACATCAGATTACATCAGCATAAAAAGAAAAAAAAACCCAGAAACCCTAGATTCCCCTTCTCCGCCGATTACCCCATCATTTCTTCTCTCTTCGTCCTTCATCTTCTCACTCTCCGTCTTCCCTCTCTTCGTCTTCTCTCGTTCTTCTTTTGTCCTTCGTCTCCACTTGCCTCATCTTCCTCTCTTCTTTCCCGTCCGCAATTCCTCTTTTCTACCTTTTCGATTTTTCTACACAAATCAAACAAAATAAAGAAACGTCAAAGTGTTAGCAAGAAAAGAACCTCACGGTTTGATGTTTTTTTTCCAAAGGGGTTTCGATGGCGGATCGGAGGTGGGCGTCGAGGGAACGACGACTCGCGTCGGAGCGATTTTCCGATGGGGTACCGGTGATGACGGAAGGGATTGAGGTTCGCGGTTGACGGTGGATTCGAAGAAAGATAAGTCTCTCGAATTTTAGGCTTTCTAGGGTTTTATTTGGGGATTTTTGGATTTGAGGATTTATGAAAACTAGAGTTCAATGTTCTACGATTCCCCTTCTTCATCTCAATTCTTGTTCTTTTATAGGTGCTCTGAGCCCTTCAAGTGCTAATTGGCAATGAATGTGCTTTCTAAATCCGCCTGAATATGTCTGACAACTGTTTTGGAAAGCTTTGAATATGCTGAGGATCCTGTCGGTGGGAGTGTTTTGGAAGGAAACAGACCACTGCAAAACATGGTTATAACTTTGTTTCCTTTTATACTAAAACATGTTCAGGCATGTCTCTCATTAATTCTTTGAAATCTGGTTTAATGTTGTTGTTGTCTAACATGGTAATCTACTGATACTGATTTATAGGATACTCTTCTTCAATTTCAACATAACATTTCCTTTCAAGTACCTCTGGAATGACCCCTCACGCTAGATACCTCATGAATTGGAAATTTTCTGTTGGAACCAACCCCTTAATTCGGCCTATCAAACATTTTCCGCTTCAGCTTGTGTTGTTGAGCGTGTATTTCTCGGTAAGAGTTTCATGATTTCTTGGTTACCTTCAGTCTCTCATGACTATGATGTTAATTATATTCATTTGGACTAAAGTTCTGTCGTTCGTATACTTCTTTCAACAGGTTCTTGCATCCATTCTATGAGGAAAAACAAGAGGTAGCCGCTCTTCAAGATGGCGCTAACATGAAGGCATTCTACAGTTAGTCTCTGTCATTGTGGAATCGCAACGGTCCTCAGCTGAATGGTAACATTACCTATACTCTTTTCAACTTGAAGTGCCATTAGTTGTCTTTTGTAATTCTCCAAATTCTATCCGAATAAATAAGCTTCACCTGTAATGGCGGGAAGTTTTGCTTTTGCGGTTGCAGGCTACCGAGATGGGTTCCTGATGGATTAAAGAGTTGTGTTTGACATCCAAAGAAATGCATCCACAATGGTGGTGATATTTAATATGGTATGAAATTGAATCCTAGACCGCTGATGTTTGCGTGTGTTTATGGTGTACAGAATGTGTTTTGGATTTACGTTTTCCTTCCCATCATCTCCTGTTATTTGATTCAAACCATGTTTGTGTATGTGGCTTTTTTATTCCCAGATGTTAAGCTAATCGGGAAAGAATGTTGCTTGCTTGAAGTGCGTTTGGAACTGATACCGTTGACGCTGCCGTCGAGGTTGTTGACGTGAGTACTTCTTGCGAGAACTAAAGGCTCAGCTTCAGCGGTGGGTCTGGTTTATCGGTCTTCTTCTAGTAGAACAACGAGGTTCACACATGTAGTCACCGATTCGCTGTTGTAGTGCTCCCGTTGGTGTTTCCGTAAGTTAAATGCTCAACCATGGAATTGACATGTGATTCGAACTTTGGCTGCAATGAAATCCGATCTTAACTTAAACCGTGTGCAGGGACAACTATCACTGTGACCGTTTTGAGACCAACGACCTTCTCGCAGGAATCAAAAGGCTGATAATTTTCGAATCTTATCTTCTAAGCAATTTTGATGGTAAAGTCTTTTATCTTGACAGAATCACATTCCTACTCTCTTCAAAATTAGATGACCACGCTTGCGGTTTGGTTTATGTGAGTGGAGGATGCACTCTAAGCTGAATGATTATTTGACTCCTTATCATTGTGAATGCAGGTTGCGAAGACATGTTGGCGCAGTTCCGTCTTTCCTGTTTCTTTTAGTCTCGGCTTGGTCTGTGAAGGATCTCTCGGTTTGCAGCAAATATTTATTTCCAAATAGGCTGCTGACTTCGTTTAGAGTGGTAACTCAAGAACATCCAACCGAGTTTGATGATAAGGTGAGGATTAGTCGAAAATGAGTTACTTATTAAAAGAATCTGTGAATTAGACTGTGTTCTGCTGTTAATTAATGGATTTCAAATGACAGGCTCCTATTCTGTTTCAGCCCTAACATACTCAGCTGGTTTTAGGTGATGTGTGGTGATACGGTTCCTGCTAACCTTTGAACTTGCCCAGAACAGACCCAATGACGGTAGGCTTTAACATCGAGTATTGTTGTGTGCTCTCCTTGCCTTTAAACTTGTGGTTTTGACCGATTTCATCTCTTGATTTCTTGAATGTAGGTCGTTGTTGCCAAAAGTCATATGTTAGGAACACTTTCTGGTGTTGAAGAATTACAGGGACCGAGATTATGCGTAGTTCAAAACTTTGCCCGCTTGTTTCTTTATTGTTTATTTTCCGCGAATGACCGTCTTCAATTTGTAGGGATTTGTATAGAAGTATTGCATCTTGGTTTGGGAATTTTAGAGATTAATGTAATATCTTCACTCAAATCTCAAATCTTGAATTGGGAATTTTTGAATGAACTCAGATTAGTGGTAAGTTGAAGTTATGAAAATGGTTTGTGGTTGAAGTGATTAATCTTAGAATCTTGGATAAGACTGGAACCTTGAATATCTTGTAAGATAAATAATAATGGGATTTAAGATACAAAATCTTGGCCGGTTCAATAATTTCCTTGTGGCGGTCCTTGTTTTTTTTTTCAAATACCCAAAATGTCTTATGGACCAATGTTGTATAAAAAAATTTGACTTCTTATGAACAAATAATCTCAATTCCCTTCCATCAAGGGCAATGTGTTGGTAAGAGACAAACTTCTAGCATGAACACCATATCACCTAAAATAAATCTCTCAACTTGTACGAATCTGTTATGAAGAGGCTACTAACACCTTTGTACCCAGGAACTTTAAAGCAACGAATCAGGCTTACGTTCTCAAATGAAGTTTAAGTTAAAGTGAACCATGTCCTTGCAATTGAGGATGCATGCTATCTATATTTGGAATTACTGCAAGCTGCACAAGTTGGTTAGCCGTAAAACTTAAATATTAAATTAACGTCAAACAACAGAAAATGCGCAAAAAGAGGTGGGACCTTATGGTAAAAAATTAGGGTGCAACAAATATGAATAATTTTTTTATTATCATTATGTTATGTTTTATACTTTGAATTAAAATACATAAATAGAAATTGATTATCTTGAAGAACTTATGAAAATAAGATGAAAACACCTTATGAACAATGTTATAAGTTGTTTTCATAAGTTATCTTAAACAAATAATCTCACAAAACTTATGTTAATAGATAAGTTAAAATAAGTCAATGCAAACAAACTTTTAGTCTCATTGGTTTTTTAGTTTGTTAGTCTATTCAAATATTATATTAATTGCTTATATACATATGGATAAAATAGTAGGCTTTTATGTAGGCTAACAGGCTAACAGGCTAACCAAGCCTTAGAAAAGGCTAGGCTCAAGTCTAAAAATAAGTCTATGACAGGCTACAGGTCAGACTTACGCTTCAGTTTTTTTGGTAGGTCAGGCTTTGGCTTGACAAAGCCTAGCTCGACCTAACCTATTTCCACCCTGTTGCGGTGAGAATAAGATATCAAACAATCAATTAGTTTGAATCACATCTTTGATTCACAAACAGTCTTTGATTTATCTGAAGGAAAAGGTCAAAAGAAGGAATACCTAATTTTTGCATCGTAAACAATGCGGGGAGAGATCTAGGTAAGGGGTTGGTTAAGCTTAGGGAAGGTACTAGCACCCTAAACTTCTGTAGTACTATACAAGAACCTTTTGTTTAAAGTTTACTATTTGCTTTAATTATATGCTTAAGGGTATATGTGCTAAGGGTTAGAAGGTGAGAATAAAGCCATAAGGGTTAGTCCTAAGTTTACTCGCCAAGACTCGTATCTTGTGCCTACGTATCCGAGGTAGGGGATGAAATCAGAGTAATCGTAGTCCCCCTTGAAAGGGAGGTTAGAAACTTCTTGACTGTGGTCAAGGTTTCAATGGGGAATAAGCGTTCTTAAGGAAGCGCTTACGTGGAGTGCGGCAACTCCTATTTCTACGTTGAAATAGTTGGATTGAAATTAGGGTTAACTAGGTATTCCACGGCGGGAAACCTAAAACGGAGTGCGGCGACTCCTTGACCTAATGCTAGGGTAAGGGTAAACTCGTCCACGGCGGGATGCCTAGGCAAATTAGGGTTTTGAAATATTCAAAGGTTAAGGCTATTGACTCGGCGGTCAAACTGTTAGACCTAATCCTTCGGAGGGGAAATTAACGGTAAATGATGCACATGACATGATTAGACAGCAGATATTGCAAAAAGGGAAAGTACGAAAACAATAAAGGACGTGCACAACGACGATATACTCGCATAAATTACAAACCGAAAATGAAACGGAATTGAAAGCAATAGCGACGATGGCCTCGCGTAAATTACAACCATGAAACGAAATACGAAACATAAAATATTACAAACTGTACAACCGAGAAATGTGAAAGGACCGGCATAAGCGTTACACAAAGTTAACGGGGCAATAAACGAGCAAATTTAATTTGTAACGGGAACTGAAATGTGGCGCCATTGGATTAGACATGTCTTGGGAAAAGATTAGGATTAGCAAAATAGTTTTAATTAAAAGGGGAAAATTCATTAAAATTAGTAATTTCTAAAAGTTTTAATCTTTAAAAGTTAAATTTTGATTGATTTTAAATTACTTTTTCTAAAAAGTAGAAATTAATATTTACAAAGTTCCATCTAGAAAATTAAAAAACGAAACTAAATTAGATTTAAAAAAGGTTAAATTTCTTAGATTTTTAAATTAAAATTTAATATAACTTTAATTTTAATTTTTTCATTAAGTTTGAAGTTTAAAAAGAAGTTTAAATAAATTTTTTAAATTATGATTTTTTCAAAAAAATGTTTGATTTACTAAATCGATTATAATTCCTAATTTACAAAAAAATCATTAAACTAAAGGAAAAATAATAAATAAGAAAATGAAAAAGAATGAAAGGTTAAAAGGCCGGTACATGCTGTTGCAAGTTAGCTGAAACTTTTAGGGTTCAAGGATCCTTTCTCCTTCGCGGCGCGGAGGATACCCATTTTTCTTTCCTGAAATTTCATCTCTTTTCCTCTTCCGTCCATGGCGCGACCTCCATTGTTAGGCGCAGAAGCTTTTCCGTCTTTCCCGCTTGCTTGCATGTTGTTTCCGTCTTCCTCCTTTGATACCTGCGAAACAAAAAACACAAACGACATTGGATAGTTGCTCACCTTCTTATGAAGGTTTGAAGCGGGGGATCCGTGGGCTTTTCGTTGGGATCTGTCAGAGATATTGAATCTTCTGTGATGAGTTTCCTTGTTGACAGTGGCCGATGATGTTACTCGCGTGACTGAGGCTTGGTGGTTCTTCGCCGTTAGTTGAGTTTGATAATGATGGTGATGAACTTTTTCCTTCTGATCTTCTCTTTCCGAAAAATCTCCCCTTGATGAATTTCGAATTGATATTTTTATATTGTGATTATTCTGGGCCTGGGAATTGTGATTACAATTTAGGTCACGAATTTGCAGGAGTTTGTGACTGAACTCTTTGCAAAAATTGCTGGCTTACTGCGTTTTTTCGGTTGCTTTTGTTGGTTGTTGCTGTGTTTACGTCTTCTTACGACTTGTTATCGTTTGGCTTGCGATTTTTCAAGACCTCGTTGGCTTCGGTGTTACGAAATTCATGTTTTGTTAGTTGGATTTTGGGAAATGTTTAAGATCTTGTTTGGCAAAACCATTTTTTAGAAGAAAAGTGCTTTTTCCAAAAGTGCTTTTTCAGAATCACTTTTTTCTAAAAATCACTTTCTCTCTCTGGATGGAATTTGAACAGGTTCTGCCAGTCTTGTGCCGAGGTCGAAAAATAAGTCGGGAGCTGGCTTCAACTTTGTCGTTGCCCTCCCGACACACCCGATGATGAGACTTTCCTGATGGTGCTGGAGTTCGAAAAATCGACTTTAACTAACTTTAATATTTTCATTGTTGTTGATTTTCTTGCAGGTTCGGAGGAATAAAATTGGCACTCGAAAAATCGGAAGCGGAAGACTTTTTAGGACAATTTTAGGAATTTAAGAAAATATAATTTAATTTGTAACCTTTATTCTTTTCGGATATTGTAATAAAATAATAGCATATATAAAAATTCTATTTCATTATTTGGATATCGTAACAAAATAATAAAATAAAAATTCTATTTTCTATTAATGTGAATTTCTCAATCCAATTTACCCGATTAAATCCCATCTTTGATAAAATCTCTGACTAACTCATTCGGTAACTTAAACGAATAACCTCATCAGAATAAATCCAACTTGCTCGATTAAACGCAAATGACCAAACTCTTCCGATTCAAGCTCATTCAAATAAATTCCACTTGATTAAATCCATCTTGTTCAATTAAATCCAAATGACTAAAATCTTCCGATTTAAACTCATCCGAATAGATTCCATACGAACCGTAATTCCACCGTTTTCTTTAAAATTGATTGATGAGCAGCAGACAGCAGGAACACGTGCGTCTGTCAAAACAAATGCCTCAAAGCACATTCTCACCCCGATTTGACCTGAACCCACTGATACCTCAACACATTCAGCTCCAGATGGCTTATTACTCAAACGACATTTCTGAAATCTTCCTGACGACTAAAACTCGTCCCTTGAATAAAATGCACTGTATTACGAGGAACCTGACGTCAAAACTACCGTGAAATCCTATTCAATCTCAAATAAATCACCAGGCTCGATGATGGAAACCCTAATCACTTGAGGAATTCCTAAAGACAACTCAGCTTCATAAATTGCCAACAGGCTGCAAATTAATGACCATTTTACCCTTCTCCAATTAAATTGCGCACAATGTGATTTTTTCTGCAAAACCAACGGACTGAGCAAACTGGTTAGCGGTTAGTGATAATGCAATGCAAAATGAGATGGAATACGAAATGAAACGACTAATCTAAGGGGGAATTTAGGGTATTACAGTTGCCCCTATTTAAATAGCTTCATCGGATGATTTGAGCGACGTAGGCTCGAGAAATCATGGTGAGAGGGATTTAAATATAGATAACCGAAAATTTTGCCCTTAGATGCAGTGATATGCAATGCTATGGACAAAACAAAAAATAAACTATAATGCTGACAATGTCATGAGTCTAGTATGGTGCGTATGATGAAAATGCTAAATGCAAGGATGTAAACGACACGACGACACAGGGGATAGACGCGACGAATAAACCAAATTGGGGAATATGACGCACTGGGGAAACAACATGACACTGGGGAATTCTAAAGTGATGGCCAACTGGTGCCAGCACGATCAATTGTCACTTTAGAAATAAACGGTAAGAAAGGGGGTCCTCCATGGAGATGGCACCGGCGAGATGGCCTCCATTGGGGAATTATCTAAGAGTAATTGTTTAACAGGTTCAGGCGTGACCGACTGATACTCTAGGATAAAAGGTAAAAACTGGATCCGCACGGCTGTAGGACGAAGTAAACAGAATGCTGGAGCATTGAGCAAAGAATAACATCCGAGCTTCTAGAAACTTTCCTCGTGACGGGATCGAACGGAATTTTCGGGAATCCGTAGAAAATATACAGGGTAAAACCGGTTGTATGCCAAAATAAATGGGCTTTAATGGGAAATGCCCTGATAAGTTTTCTCGAGAGAGAACTGTCACTTATCGTTGGAAGGGACTTATATGCCAAAATGGATAAGCTCTCAAATAAAAAGAATATTGCTTATCTGGGGATAGTAGACGAAATGATTGATAAGCTCCACTGCAGAGACTATCGCTCACCTGATAAAAATAAGCTTCCATGAGCGAAACATGATCCGGCTTCTTCTTTTACTAAAGGATAAAATAAACTTCCCCCATACTTCAAGGTCTGCACGCCATGAACGGGTCTCGGTTCCTTCTTTTACTAAAGGATAAAATAAAATCCCCCCATACTTCAAGGTCTGCACGCCATGAACGGGTCTCGGTTCCTTCTTTTACTAAAGGATAAAATAAACTTCCCCCATACTTCAAGCTCTGCACGCCATGAACGGGTCTCGGTTTAAAACTCCGCGCTCTTCAGGATGAGAGAGCAATGGGAACCAGCTGCTCGATGGAGGTGGCCACATGCTGCAAGTCATGACGAAGATAGGATAAGCTTCTCAGGCAAGAAATACCGCTTATTTGCAAGAGTAACAATGATAAGCTTCTCGAGTAAGAATTGCTTGTAGAGGTTGTAGAATGTATTGTAAGGTTGGAATGAAGATTGTAATGAAGATTGTAACGAAGATTGTAATAAAGATTGTAATGAAGATTGTAATATAATGATAGTTGTAATGTACTGATAAGCTTCTCGGCAGAGAACAGTCGCGAATCGGGGTTGAAAAATGTAATAATGATAAAACGATGGGCTTCTTGAAAGATAGTGCAAAATAAATGCACGTCCAGGTAGGTTCAACGACTGTCGGGACTGAAGTTCAATCTGACTTTGAGCTAGAAAAGAACTGTCAAACAAGGCTTCCATTGAGGAAATAAACTCAGATGGGGATTATCTTATCCTATCGCGAAAAGATAGCTGAAATAACCATTGTCCACGAGGATTGAGCTCTGTGGGGAAACTGGAAAGAGTGTGTATTTTATGCCTAGGGCTGACGAGCTACTTGAAGAGAGCGGACAAACCCAATTACTCGGTGGTAACGATGAAGGATGACAAGGATAGAAAAACATGCAGATGTTGATGCTTGTGTCAATGTGTATGTTAATGTGTATGAAAATGTTATGAATATGTTCATGCTTAGGCTTATGCATATGCCTACGCTGACAAGACAAACGAGGGAGGAGACAGAAGATGAAATAAACATCTCGACGGGATACCCGGAGACCTCTACAAAAGTACATCTATCAAGAGATAAGAAAAGTTGATGGTAAAACCGAATTTGGATTCAAAGTTCTACTGCTCTAGGGAGAAAATATCCACTTGAGGATACGGTGTCATGACTTCTACATAGGGATATGATGCGACTTCACCGGAGAGTATGATATCATGACTTCACTGGAGGGATTGTTATCATGAATCATAATTAGCCAAGGAAAATCTCAGGACCAGAGAATTTCGGGAATAAAATAAATATCCGCTTCATGGGGAAGATGAGGAGCTAGGCAGCTTTATAGAGAAAGCGCATCGACTTCCTGGGAATAATACATCGGCTTCCTAGGAGAAAGGTGCATCTAACTTCCCTGGGGATAATATCTCAAACTTCCCTGAGGAGAGTCCATCAGACTTACTAGGGAGAATTCACCAAACATCCCTGGGGAAAGTATCTTGACTTCTTTGGGAGAATATAGCAATCTCCTGGGAAGTATTTCCTGAGAAAAGTAAGGCAGCTTTGCTGAGGAACAGATGATTCCACTGGGAGTGGGTCTTCAAGGACACAGAACATATGGAGGATACCGAGGATATCTCTACAGTCTTGAGAGTCGTTGGAGATTTATCGGGTTAATCTAAAATGTTGTCAGCTTAAAGTCTCGTTGAGGACCACGTCAGCTTGAAGTCTCGTTGGGGACTGTGCTGGTAATGTTTTAAAAGTGCCTATCCAACAATGAGACTCACCGGGGAACGAAGAGATCCTTCAGAGATTTCCACAAGTCAAAGCAACTTTTATTTTTCAAATGCATTTTTCAAGCAAATAGTTTTGAAGTTTGAAAAACACCTTTCTCTTTCAAAATTTTATTAACAAATGGCAGTTTGCATAACAAAAATGAAATAGAGATAATGTGAACAAGAAAATTTAATAGCAAAAGGTAAATTTTATTGAAGAATGGTAGCTTGATAAAGGCATAGCTCCATGGAAAATTACAATTCGAAATTGGCAATATGGGAAAGGTTACATTGAATCCAACGACCTACTGACCCTAATGACTAAGACTACCCAAACATCATGCTTCTGACAAGAGCGATTGGATTGGAATGGATTTTTGTAAGATGTATCTGCAATGCTCGGTGTCATCCGATGCAGTGAAATGCCTTTGTCCCTAATTTTTTCCTGGACCGCCCTTTCGGGTTTTCAATCCACCGGGACGCTTATTTTTGCCTAAGCTGCCCTTTCAGGTTTTCAACTTAGCGAGTTGTATATTTTTTTTTTCCTTTTAGGCATAATATTTTCGGACTACATCAGAGTTCACAGGATGTGCGAGCTCTTCACCATCCATTGTTGTAAGAAGTAGCGATTCTCCAGAGAGGATTGTCTTAATAACGAATGGGCCGTCGTAATTGGGCATCCATTTCCCATGCATGTCTTTGTGAACTGGCAAAATATTCTTAAGTACAAGTTCTCCTTGGCGGAACTCACAGATTCAGACTTTCTTGTCGAAGGCTCTCTTCATTCGATTCTAATATAACTGACCGTGGCACATAGCTGTCAAGCGCTTCTCGTTGATGAGATTCAACTGGTCAAATCTGTCTTGAACCCAATCGACTTCATCTAGCTTGGCTTCCCTCAATACCCTTAAGGAAGGTAGCTCAACTTCAATGGGGAGGACGGAGTTCATTCCATATACCAATGAGAAAGGGGTTGCCCCTGTTGAAGTTCGCATTGTGGTTTTGTATCCATACAAAGCGAATGGTAACATCTCATGCCAATCCTTGTAAGTCTTGACCATCTTTTGCAGGATCTTCTTGATATTTTTATTCGCAGCTTCAACCACTCCATTCATCTTAGGACGGTAAGGAGAAAAATTGTGATGTGCAATCTTGAAGCTGTCACACAACTCTTTCATAGTCATGTTATTCAGATTGGTACCATTGTCAGTTATGATTCAGCTCGGAATTCCATAATGACATATGATTTCCTTCTTGATGAAGCGGGCCACTACTTGCTTGGTCATGTTGGCATAGGAAGCAACTTCTACCCATTTGGTGAAGTAGTCAATAGCAATGAGGATGAATCAGTGACCGTTGGAAGCTTTCGGCTCAATTGCCCCAATCATGTCAATGCCCCACATTTAGAAAGGCCGCGAGGAAGTTAAAACATTCAATGGTGCCGGAGGTACATGCATTTTGTCGGTATAGACTTGTCACTTGTGACATTTCCTGGCATATTGGATGCAATCTAATTCCATAGTTAACCAGTAATACCCAGACCTCAAGATTTTCTTGGATATGGCGTAACCGTTGGCATGAGTTCCGAAAGTCCCTTCATGAATCTCCTGGAGTAACATGTCTGCTTCACGTCTATCAACACATCTAAGCAGAACCATGTCGTAATTTCATTTGTATAACATGTCATTGCTGATGAAGAACTTGGATGTCGGTCTTCTCAAATTCCTTTGTCAAGATGAGTAGCATCAGCTGGATACTCTTGCGTGAGCAAATAATTCTTGATATCATGAAACTAAGGCTTTTCATCAGTCTCATCTTCTTCAATCACCTGATAATAGGCGGGCTCGACCCTGCGTTCGATTCGAATGAATGGCGATTCATTGATAAATCTGACCTTCCACATGGATGCTAACATGGATAAGGTGTCAGTAATATGATTCTCAGATCTCGAAACATGTTTGAACTTGGCCTCATCGAAGTATTTAATCAATTCAACAATGTAGGCTCTGTAAGGGATTAACTTCTCATGTTTGGTCTCCCATCCACCTTTTACTTGATAGATAACCAAAGTTGAATCTCCACTTACTTCGAGAAGTTTGATTCGGAGGTCAATAATTGCTTCAAGGCCAAGAATGCATGCCTCATATTTGGCGATATTGTTCGTGCATTCGAAGTCTAACCTTGCTGTCAAGGGAGTATAGCCACCTTTTGGATTCATCAAAACGGCGCCTATGCCATGTCCACTGTAATTTGAGGAACCATCAAACATCATCTTCCACCAGAGACCCGGCTCGAGACCTTCCTCGGGACCTGGTTCTTCGCATTCCTTCACTAACATAATGTCTTCGTCAGGAAATTCGAACTTGAGAGGCTCATAATCTTCGACTGGCTGGTCTGCAAGATAATCTGACAAGATACTTCCTTTGATAGCTTTCTGAGGTACGTATTGGATGTCATATTCTAATAACAACATGTGCCAACGGGCAAGTCTCCCAGTCTGAGCAGGCTTTTCAAAGATGTACTTTATTGGATCCATCTTCGAAATCAACAAAGTAGTATGACAAATCATGTACTGCCTGAGATGCCTAGCAGCCCACGCTAGTGCACAACAAGTTTTCTCCAAAAGTGAATATCTATTTTCACAATCGGTGAACTTCTTGCTTAAGTAGTATATGGCATGTTCTTTTCTTCCAGTCTCATCGTGTTGCCCAAGTACGCAACCCATAAACTTCTCAAGAACAGTAATGTACATGAATAGTGGTCTTCCCGGAACAGGAGGAATCAAGATAGGAGGCTCTTGCAAGTAATCCTTGATCTTTTCAAACACTTGCTGACAATCAGGATTCCAATCAATAGTCTGACCCTTACAGAGCAACTTGTATGTCGGCTCACAGGTAGCCGTCATGTTAGAGATGAATCTAGAGATATAGTTCAAACGTCCGAGAAAACTTCTGACTTGTGTTTCAGTCCACGGAGAAGGCATGTCTTGAATGGCTCGAACTTTATCAGGGTCTACCTCAATTCCTCGTTGGCTGATAATAAAACCAAGTAGCTTTCCAGATCTAACGCCAAAGGTACACTTAGCAGGATTTAGTTTCAACTGGTACTTCCTGAGTCGTTCAAACAGTTTCAACAGATGATCCAAATGTTCCTCTTTATTCTGAGATTTGGCAATCATATCATCCACATAAACTTCGATCTCTTTGTGCATCATGTCATGAAAGAGAGTTTTCATGGCATGCTGATATGTTGCCCCAACGTTTTTCAAACCGAAGGGCATGACTTTGTAGCAGAAGGTTCCCCAAGGAGTAATGAATGTAGTCTTTTCTCTGTCAGCCGGATTCATCTTGATCTAATTGTAACCGGAGAACCATTCCATGAAGGAGAAGAATGCAAAACTAGATGTATTGTCAATAAGTGTATCGATATGTGGCAAAGGGAAATCGTCTTTCAGACTAGCTTTGTTCAAATCCATGTAATCTACACACATTCCGACTTTACCGTCCTTTTTGGGCACTGGAACAATGTTTGAAACCCAATCCAGATACTTTGCAACTGCAAGGAAACCTGCATCCAGCTGTTTCTTCACCTTATCTTGAATCTTCAAAGCCATGTCAGGTCTTGTTCTTCGAAGTTTCTGCTTGACAGGCGGACATTCTGGCTTAAGTGGCAACTTGTGAACTACAATATCTGTGTCTAAACCGGGCATATCTTGATACGACCATGCAAACACATCAACATATTCTTTCAAAAGCTTGACCAATCTCTGTTTGACCTCAGCCCCAAGTACTGCACCAACCTTGACCTCTTTCTTGTCCTCATCTGTGCCAAGATTAACCAAATCTACCTGCTCCTTGTGCGATTGAAGTTCTGTGTACTCGTACTCAGCCAATTTTGTCAGTTCGGCGGGTACTTCAAAATCTTCTTTAGCCTCCTCTTCAGCTTGATAAATGGGTGAATCCCAGTCAGGAGAGACAAGAGAGTCATTGGATTCAACAAGGTTTGTAATGTCATTTGAAATGGGAAAAATAATAGGAATCTCTATAGCCTCACAGTTACTCAAAGATGCATCTCTCTTGAATACCAGGTTGCTCAGGTCTTCGTCTTCATCATAGCCATTGATGGCATTAACTTGAAAACCTCTGCTGACAAACACTTCTTGAAAAATCTTTGGACGCCCTTCGACAGTTGTAGAAGCTTTATCATGAGTTGGTCTGTAACCCAGCCCATGTTGATCAGTCTTGGTCTTGATGTTGATTACTGTTGCACCCCAAAATTTGACCAACCGGTTCCTATATCTGGTTTATGTTTCGACGCATTTTGCATTCGCATACTGCATGCATTGCATTTTCTCAGTCAGATTGATTTTATCGGGATTACAGCCCCTGGCGTTTCAGGCAGTTCAGGCCGGTTCGAATAAGTGTATTTGAGAATTTGTGCTCGTCCCGGTATTTTCAGATTGCGCTGTTGTTTTTAAGGACATTTCGGTGTCCGACTTTTATCGTCTATTTCGTTATGGTTGCGTAATTGTTCTCTAATCGATTTAATCGACTTCCTGGTTTTTTTTAGAAGTTTCTCTTTTATTTTCTAGATTTTTAATGCATTTTAATAGATTTTTAATAGATTTACTTGAGTTTGTAGATATTAAATAGGTTAATTTTTTTTTAATAGAATTTAATAGTTTTTTATAGATATTTTCTTATAGGATTAAATATATTTTTCTAGGTTTTTTAAATAGATATTCTCTTTTTTAAATAATTTTAATAGATTTTTAGCATGTTAGATATTAGTTCTTTTATTATTAAATAGAATAGTTTTTTAATATAGATTTTAAATAGTCTTTTTAGATCTTTTTAAATAGTTTTTTTGATATGGTTTTAAAAAAGAGTATAATAATGTTAGATTTTAGTTTTAATAAATAGTGATAAAAATTTTTGATATAGAATTTTAATAGGTTTATTATTTTTCTAGGTTTTAAATAGAATTTTAAATAGTTTTTAATAGATATTAATAGATTAATAGAATTTAGCTAGATTTTATTTTTAGGTTTTATATAGATATTAATTAGATAGACATTAATTAGATTAGGGTTTAGTTTTAATTAGGATTTATTTTGGTTTAATCATTAACTTATTAGTCAGCTTTTATTAATTAGATTAGTTAATTGTGTAGTTAATTAGGGCTTTATTCTTTTTGTTTTATTAGCAGTTTAATTAGCATTTTCGTTTTCTGTTAATTGTTGATTAATTAGTATCATTTTCCATTAAGTCCATTAATTACGTTAATTCATTAAGTCCAGTATTAATTCACATTTAATCTGAGTCATTAAGGTCTAAGTGGGTCATTATCCAATTCAAAGCCCAGTCTAAAGTCCAATTTCCGCCAGGTGTCCCATATATAAGCCTGCCACGCGTTCCATTTCTGGCTTTTGCACCTCACAATTTTCTGACACCTCATTTTCCACTCAGTTCCCACTTCCTTTCTCTCTCCCACGTGTCCCTCTCTGACTCCACCCTCCCACGCGTGTCTCCCTCTCTCCTCCACCATCAAGCCACGTGTCCCACTCATTCTCTCTCATCGCTGCATGCGTGCCAGCTGTATTCCACCCACTTCCCTCCATCGTCGGCCATGCAACCACCGTCGGAGCAGCCGTAACGGTGCCGGAACGCCTAACAGCTCGCCGGAAACTGCAATTTTCCAGAATCACCAAGAATCTCTCCCAATCTTCTTCACCAATCTTCATCAGCCCCTCGCCGGAAAATACATCCTCGCCGGAATCTGCCATATTCATCAACGATCTTCATCTGCATCTTCCTTCCAGCATCAATCTTCCATCATCATCATTCATCAATATTGTTGTTCGTCCACTTTTTTCCCCCAGAAACCTTCAAACGAGCAAGAACATTCATCATCTTCATCTCTAGATTTCATCCGGTTTCAAGATCTCGAGAACCTTCAACAGATCTTCATCAACGACTTCAAGAAATTCATCACGCGTTCATTCTGAGTTCTCCAGAACTTCAAGATCGGCTTCGTTCATCATCAAGTTAGCAAGATCTTCATCAGTCCCTCGCAAGAGCTCCACCAATATTGAACATCTTCAACCAGGAATCTCCAAAAGTTGCTCCTTCCAATTCTTCGTAAGCTTCGCCAAGCTTCATCTCAAATCTCCAGAAGCTTCATCGCCTTCATCCAGGTTCCTACTCTGAATCCATCCTTTATTGTAATTTTCTTGTTGTTAGCTGAGGATCTAGGTTAGTTGAGTGTTAGCAAGAAATGAGTGGAACTGATAGATTGAACGGTGTAGTTTGTGTGGAATCTGGGTGGACGTTTTGTGGTTTGAGAGAATTAGAGAGGGAGGATGGAGAGAGTGGAAGGGGCGCCGTTAGGGTTTCAGTAGGGGAAGGAGTGAACAGTAGAGAGGGGACTGAGATAGAATTAGGTTTTGTTGCTGAGGATGAATGGATTGGACTCGGGCCTTAGGCCCATGGTTTTGCTAAGCGTTCCTCCGTTTTCCCCATGGCACCCCCCTCTCCATTGGATTTTCGTTTTGGGCCTAGACAAGATTTACTAATCGCACCCCCAAGTTGAAGGCCCAGTGAGAACAATGCGAATTATTTGCTATTCGCCACAAGTTTTTTTTCCCATTTTTCCCTGATTTTTCTAAGTATTTTCTGATTTGAGTTTGGGCTCAGCGTGTTTTGATAAGCGCACCCCCTCCTGAGCCCAACTTTTGTTTTGAACTGTATGTAATTGCTATTCGCCACGCCAGGTTGTCTTTTTTAGGTGATTTTCTTTTATTTTTCATGTTTGCATATAGGTTAGTAAATAATTCATAACAAATTGAAAAATAATCATTTTAGGATGATATTTTTTTTCCTAGTTCCCTTAGGACCTCTAGAAAATTGTGAAATAATAAAAATATTAATTTCATGCATTTTATATTTTTGGTATATTTTACAATTTGGTTGTTTTTATTTTGCATTTGTTTGATACTTAATTTTTTTGAATTTAGTATGAGAGATTGGTGCATGATTTTTGATTTATTCTTGTGAGGATGATTATATTAGGGAAGTATGTACCCTTAGGAATTTTTTCATATTTTTGTGACTAAAACTTAGATTAATTTGAGAGGTAGATATGAGATGTATCAGAATTAGGGTTTCACAACACTTAGGTGTAGTTTAGGGCATAGTTTTGGGGTTTTAAATTTGATTTAGGCCTTGGGGTTTATATGGGGTATAGGGTATATATTTAGGTTCCCTTAGAAATTAATCTAGAATTTTATAATGAATATTACTATTTTAGTTGATTTTTGCAATTTGGTTGATATTGGTGTGTTTCCCACTTGGGATGTTGTTTTGTTTGTGGGGTTTGGGTCATTTCAATTGGGTGTTGGGCTTAGGCTTTGCTTGTTGGAGCTAATGGAGACCTTGGAAATGATTGAAGTCAAGGGATAGAGCTGGATGCATGAAGATTCCTCTCCTTGAAGATGGTTTGTGAAGGCTTAGGAGATAGGAGAAATAGGGAGAGCTTTAGATTAGAATGATTTCTTCTTGCAAACATAGAAAGCATCTTGTGCTTCTATTCCTCCCTATGACATAAAGTCCTTCTAAGGTATTCACATCCCTCCTTTGGAGGTATAAGTGGCTTATTTTAGAAGTAGAACTTTGAGGGAACATTTCTCTTATAATGTTAAATACTTATAGGCTTCCTTTGGTTGTCAATAAGCTGTTTAGCATCTCAACTTAATCTGACAATTGATTCTCTTCTGGAGTGCTTGCCTTGAAGATATAAACCTATTGAAGATATGAAGTTCATTGAAGATAAAGCTTGTCCCTGTCAAAGAAAGTTATCGGTTGAAGCTAGGGTTTTGTTTCTGTTTGAGGCTGTCTATTTGTTGGGGTTCATTGCTTGCCAGGGCTTGGAGATTTTGAAGACAGGAGCTTATCTAAAGCTTGGGGGTCATTGAAAGGTGAAGATAGGATCTTGCTTGAAGTTGTTACTGTCAACCTTTCGTTGTTGTTTGAGCTGCTTGCTGTAGGAGCTGGTGTTGCTGTCAGAGCTGGTGTTGGGTTTTATTTTCTTTTTCCGTATTGTTTGTTGGCTTGTTCAGCTTACCCCTTAGGTTTGAAGTGAAGTGTTTTCACTTTGCCTATTGTTTTCCCAGGTTCGAGGTTGAGTGGGACTCCCTTGCCTCGCTTGTATTGCTGCATCTCATGCATTTTACTGTTTACTGTATATATCTGTTTCTTTTCCGTTTATCCCCTAGGATCTCTGTTTTTCTCTGTGCAAGAGAGAAATATGACAGACATTAGGTGTTAACCCATGCATGATAACATTAGGGTAGTTTTGATTCCCATTTTTAACCCTAGGTCTTTAGAGTGTCGTTTCTCTTCTCATCTCGAAACAATCAAAAACACAATAATCTTTCAAACGTCAATAAAAAACAGTTCTTGCGTAAAAGACTGGAAACCAATCAAAAACGTCATTTTTGTCCGCTTGGACCCGTAATCAGGAGAAAACCTTTTTCAGAAGGATAAGGTGATAAAAAACAGTCAGATAACTCTGTGTCTTCTGTAGCCCGAACTACGTTTGCTCTAATCTTTCATGCTGTATGAAAGTACGTAGGCATAGGATGCCGTATCCTAGAGAGCAACCTTCCCCTCCTTTCTCGTAGGTAGGCGAACTACGTTGACTCTGATTTCTCGTTCCAGACGGGAATACGTAGGCATAAAGTGTGATACTTTGCCGAGTCATTTTCTTTTCTTTGTAACCCTTAACCCTTTAGAATAGATAGAATAACAATCTGTACTAGAAAAACAAGTGTGGATCCCCTCGAGTACGACGGACGTGAGGGGTTCTAATACCTTCCCCTTGCGTAACCGACTCCCGAATCCAGGATTTGGTTGCGACGACCATTCCTTTCCCGTTTTGCGTTAGGTTTACTCTGGGCGTTTCCTTTCCCTCTTGTGGGATAAATAACGCACAGTGGCGACTCTTCTGTCATAGCCAGCGCCGATTTTCACAGTAGCGACAGCTGGCGACTCTGCTGGGGACTCCAATGGTTCCCTACGCGAGTTAATCCTAGCGCTTGTTTTCCCGTCGTGGGTTTTGTATGGATTTACATTTCTGCCTTTATTTTTCCGCATTTTATTGTCAGCTTTATATTGTTATTGCTGTTGTGGGGATGGGGTGATCTATTGAGAGATAAGCCGGACCTGGGCTTGAGTGCACCTAGAATTAGTTGTGGAAAGTAGTGGGCGCGTGCATGCTTTGCATGTACTAGTGTCCCGCAAAATCTACGCTCGGACGAGGTTCTTCTGGTTGACTTCTTTTTCAACCCTTTGGGTTGAGGGGGTTGTTGGTTAGTTGGATTGTCGACTCCGGGGACCGATCATTTGGAAGTTGGCTAAGTGAGGCCTCTTCAGGACATGATAATGCTACACCTTCTGGGTATTGTATCATCAGTCTTGAAAGTCTGTGACGCCGACGACCGCATAGGATGCCTTACCTCGAGTCATTTGATAGGACACCCACCTGTGAGAGGGATTGGGGCATGCAGGTAACTTGACCTCCAGATCACCGGTTTTCTTGATTGAGGACAGTGTTATGGGTCTGTTGAGACCAGGATGGAATAGTATTGTGGGACTGTTGAGACAGATATTGTGGATGGATCTCTTCAGCAATATATCACTTGATCCCTGTTGCATACTGCATTGTTGCATACTGCATTGTTGCATACTGCATTGTTGCATACTCATTCTGCATATCATTAACGTGTGTCTGTGCTGCAGGTACATTTTCATACTCCTGATTCTAGTTGCCCGGATTTCTGTTTGCCGATATTATGGATACCCTGAAGAAGACTGTGGCGTACAGGTTGCCTACTCCAGATGTTTCTTCTTTGCTTGGTTTGATATCTCTAGCTGATGATGATGTGAAGAGAAGCTTCAGGAAGAGCTATGGGAAGTTACTCAGACTGGTTTATAAACCATCCATGTATGAGCGTAACGGATTGTACGCGTTGATGCAGTTCTACGATCCCCTGCTGAGGTGTTTTACTTTCCCTGACTTCATTCTGGCTCCGACTATGGAGGAATATGCTGAGATCTTAGAGTTGACCATCCAGAACAGGGTACCTTTCATTCATATGGATGCTGAGCCCAAACTGGAGGATTTGGCTGCTGCCTTGCAGTTAGACTCCTCAGAGTTGCTGTTAACCTCGTGGAATGGAGTGTCTCGTTTTTCTCTCAAGTTCCTGGTTGGGAAAGCACATGAATATGCCAAGAGTGGATGTTGGACTGTGTTTAATGCTATTCTTGCTCTGTGTATCTACGACATTGTACTGTTCCCGAACCTGCCTGACTTCGTTGATCTGGATGCGTTCTATATATTTGCTTCAGGCAATCCTGTGCCTACTTTGATTGAAGATTTCTATCACTCACTGCATTATAAGAACGAGAACAGGAGGGGCAAGAACGTCTCTTGTTGTGGGCCTTTACTGTATATGTGGTTTGAGAGTCATCTGCCCAAGAGGGGTATCTTCGCTGAGTCTGCAGATACGGTGGATTGGTCTGAGCATCTGATGGGACTTTCTTCAGAAGACATTGTCTGGTTTAATAAAGATTTGCTGGGATCTGTGATCATCTATAGCTGCGCTGGATATCCTAACGTTCCTCGAATTGGAAGAAAAGGGTGTATTAACTACAATCCTGCATTGTTGATCAGGCAATTCGGGTATGCTTTGAAAAGCCCGCCAAAAGAGGAGGAAGTGCAGGAATCTCTGTACTTCACAGGTGATTTGAAGGGAAAACTACTATCCAATCTTCAACATGCTTGGAGAAACATCAACAGAAGGGGTAAGCCATTGTTGGGTAAGAATGATTGTCAAGCCTATCCCTCGTACAGAGTCTGGATCCAAGATCGAGCAAAGCAAGTGCGGATGCCGTTTCCTGCAGTGTTACCTCCTGCTCCCCTCGTGGTTGAGGAGCCCACTACTGTGCCTATTGAGAGGTATGAACAGGTTGTGAAGGAGAAAGAAGAGCTAATGAAAGCCAACGAGAAGCTGGAGGAAGAGCTAATGCAACTCAGGAGCGAAAGGAATGAGGACGTATATTCCTTCGAGCAGCAAACAAAGCTGGTGAATCAACTAGGCACAGAATTGACTGAGCAACGAAAGAAGCGTGAGCGATTGGGGATAGATTTCAAGAGCTCTCATGATATGCTGGAGTCTAAGAAGAAAGCACTTGATATAGCCTACCGGGAGATCTCTGCATTCAACAAAACCTGGAACGCCACGCTGACCGGCAATAAGGAAAGAGAAGACAAACTGAAGCTGCAGATCTCTGAGCTGGAAGGCTAGTTGAAAGCTAGCCGGAAGAGGTTGGAAGAAGAGGTTACGCGGAGGTATGATGTCCAGAATGCCTTGAACAAAGTTATCAAGCGCAAGAAAGAGTCTGCATCCCAGAAACGGAAGCTAGAAGATTGCTTTGGGGAAGGTGTTTGGGAGGAATCCATTGGTGATCTCCAGCGTGTTGTCAGGCAAAGAGACTCGTTCGTCGAAGGGTTGCTTGCTCAGCCAAATCATCCCAAGACTAAGAGATTATTAGAGGAGTACCAGGCATATGGTCGCTGTTGCGGTTAGAATATGATATCAAATTATTAATTAATTTGAATCGCATCTTTAGTTCACAACCGCTCTTTGATTTATCCGAAGGAAAAGGTCAAAAGAGGAAAACCTAATTTTGCATCGTAAAGACAATGCGGGGAGAGATCTAGGTAAGGGGTTGGTTAAGCTTAGGGAAGGTACTAGCACCCTAAACTTCTGTAGTACTCTACAGGAACCTTTTGTTTATTGTATGCTTTTTTTTTTTATATCTGTTTGAAATATATTGCTAAGGGATAGAGTGACCTAAAGACCTAAGGGTTAGTCCTAAGTTTACTCGGCAAGACGTCGCGTCTTGTGCCTACGTATCCTGGATAGGGAATGGAATCAGAGTAATCGTAGTTCCCCTCGAAAGGGAGGTTAGAAACATCTTGACTATGGTCAAGGTTTCAATGGGGAATAAACATCTCTTAAGGACACGCTTACGTGGAGTCTTTGAAACTCCTATTTCTATGTTGAATTTGTTAATTGAAAATTTAGGGTTGAAATTAGGGATTCCACGGCGGGAAACCCTAAAACAGAGTACGGCGACTCTTTGACCTAAAACTAGGGTAAAGGGTATTTTTGTCCACGGCGTGACACTTAAACTATTAGGGTTTGAAACGGTAAAAAATTAGGGTTATTGACTCAGCGGTCAAACAGCTAGACCTAATCCTTCGGAAGGATGATTAACGGTAAACATGCAAACATGGCGGAATATTATACGGCAGAAGTAAAATGCGGAAAGTAAATAAAGCATCGCGACGATCACTCGCATAAATTACAAGTCCCAAAAAAAATGCAAAATAAAATAACCGCGACCATGGCCTCGCGTAAATTACATCCATGGAACAAAAACGAACAAATGAAATAATAACGAGTTGAAACAAACAAATTAACGAGGGTTAGACAAAAATGAAACAGCTAAATCAAAACTTATTTCTTTTTGAGTTTTTATTGAGAAGAGGAGAGGAGAATTAATTTCATGCTTAAATGGAGAAACTATTCTAATTATTTACTAAAAATTTTAATAAAGAAACTGGTTTTAATTTTAATGAAAAAATGTCTTGAAAAAAAATGTTTTAATGTTATCAAAAATAAATGTTTTAAATTTTAATTAAAAAGTGTTTTAAATTTTAATGAAAAAATTTGATTTAAATTCAACGAAAAAGGTTTTAATTTTTGTTTTAGTGAAAGAAAGGTCATTTTTTAATTTTTGTGTTAACTTAATGAAAAATGGTTTTAGTGGAAAAAAGATTTAATTAAGAAAAACTGTTTTATTTAGAAATATGTTTTTAAATAAAAAATGGTTTAATTTTTGAAAAAACTTTTTAGAAAGATCTTAATTTTTAAAAAACTGATTACGTTATGTTTTTTTTTGTTGTTGAAATAGCTTACCTAAACTTAATTGCATTATTAATTACAAACTACATAGTTAATATAAATGAAAAAATAAACAATTGAATAATAAAATAAAAAAATGAAACGTAAATAAAAAGGCTTCTGCCGTTTTCTCCCTGGATGACTATCGAAGCTTTTCCTCTCCTTCAATCCTTGCATGTCATCTTCTATTTATTATTCCCATTAATCTACAATCAATGAACAAAACAACACACAAAAATCATAAAATACCGTAAATCAAAGGAAAGAGAAAGCTTACGGTAACGACAATGATGTTGAACGAACTGAGCCTCCGCCGTTGGGACTTTTTGCTCGCCGGTAGCGCTTGGCCGATGATGAATTCAAACCTTTTAGGATTCTTCCAAAAAAATTCCCTCTTTTGATAAATCGTGAGAACGGCCGCCGTTTTTCTTTTTTTCCCTCCTTCTCCTTTTATCAAATGCAACTCATGTTTATATAGGTAACAAATTAGGGTTAACTCTAACCTAATGCCTATTTTAAAGCCCAACTTAAATAATTAGTCAAAACTAAAAAAACAAACTAAAACAAACTTAAAAGAATAAAATCTTTTCTAATATTTTTAATTTTATGATTTTTTGATGTTTTTATGAGTAATATGGAAAAAAGTGAAAAAATAATATTTTTTAAAAAATAATTTAAATAAAATACGAAAATAATAATTAAATAATAAAAAAAAAACTATTTTGTTATTTTTTTTTATAAAAATAGAAAAGTTAGAATAAAAATAAAAGAAAAACAAAAAGTGAAGAAGGTGGGATTTGAACTCTCGACCTCTCACACTCACAACTCCTTACACACGGTCTCTTGCCAATTGTGCCATTTTATTCATTCAAAATAAAGTGGCACTAGAAACTATGTAAAGGTAGGACAAATTTGGGGTGCAACAGATGCCCCTATTTAAATAGCTTCACCGGATGATTTGAGCAGCGGAGACTCGAGAAATCGCGGTGAAAGGGATTTAAATATAGATAACCGGAAATTTGGCCCCTAGATGTAGTGATATGCAATGATATGGACAAAATAACACGAACTATAATGCTGACAATGCCATGAATCTAATATGATGCGTATGATGAAAATGAAAAAAATGCACGGATGCAGACGAAACAACGTCACAGGGGACGGCGCAACGAGGAAATGCACTGGGGAAGAAGACACGCGGTGGTGACAAGGTAACATATGATCCACACGGAGGCAGGACCAGGTAAACGACAGACGCTAGAGTTTTCGGGACATTCCTTGAAGAGATCGAGCGGGATCTTCAGGACTCACCAGAAAACATATAGGGAGAGACAACATCAGAACATTTCGGAAGAACATCGAAAAGGAGACACGTCGTATCTGGAAGAACGTCAGATAGACATGACACGAAATAGTCGATGGGTGCCAAGTAAACTGGACTTTGTCCACAAGGTAAGACGCGGATAAAACACGACCTCGGGGAGAAAAATGCGAATGGGGATAAAACACCCATGCTGCCAAGTAACTAAATTCGTCCACAAGGTAAGACGCAGATAAAACACGACCTCGGGGAGAAAAATGCAAATGGGGATAAAGCACCCATGATGCCAAGTAAATAAATTCGTCCACGAGGTAATACGCGGGTAAAACACGACCTCGGGGAGAAAAATGCAAATGGGGATAAAGCACCCATGATGCCAAGTAAATAAATTCGTCCACAAGGTAAGACGCGGGTAAAACACGACCTCAGGGAGAAAAATGCAAATGGGGATAAAGCACCCATGATGCCAAGTAAATAAATTCGTCCACAAGGTAAGACGCGGGTAAAACACGACCTCGGGAGAAAAAGCAAATGGGGATAAAACACCCATGATGCCAGGTAAATTGGACTTCGTCCACGAGGTAATACGCGGGTAAAACACGACCTCGGGAGAAGAAGCAAATGGGGATAAAACACCCATGATGCCAAGTAAATTGGACTTCGTCCACGAGGTAAGACGCGGGTAAAACACGACCTCGGGAGAAAAAGCAAATGGGGATAAAACACCCATGATGCCAGGTAAATTGGACTTCATCCACGAGGTAATACGCGAGTAAAACACGACCTCGGGAGAAAAAGCAAATAGGGATAAAACACCCATGATATGCACATGTATAAGAATTATGCTATGATATATGATCACATGCAAATGCAGATGTCAATGACAAGGCTCGACTCTGTTGGTGAGATGACAAAACTGGAAAACTGATTCCTCAACCCGGAGATCACTGTCACTTGCTAAATTGTAATCAGGTTGATGATCCTCGTAGGAAGGATGGAAAGCCGCTTGGAGATCTTTCAAGTAAACTGCCCCAGATTAAATTGTCCATTACAGATGAACTGATAATTGCTTCAGCTTGTCTAATTCTGAAAATGACTGTTTTACTGTACCCTCGGAAGTTTTGCCCCAGTCTGAGTATTGAAAATCTCATGGATAAACCAGATCTGAGAAGACTTTGCCCCTGATAGGATCACTTGACCAAGTTTCTCGATTGTTTAAAATTTCCTTAGAGGAAAGCCAGTTTGCAAACAAAAATATTCATACAAACATGGTAATGCAAAGTTCATGCAACTTTTGAAATCAAAATTATTTTTGAAAGATGAAAAATAAATGAGTCATCGATTAGAACGCGGCGGTCCAGGACGCTCAAAGTTTAATACAGGTATACGACCAAAATAAATGATTCACAAAGATCTTTAGGAGTCAGCTTACGCAACCTTGATGTAGCATGCTTTCAAAATATCCTTGTTTCAATTAGGTCTTTTGAGGATTGTAACATGGCCTGGTTCACGGTTTATGAAACAAAGGATAAAGGCTCAAAATTTGTTTGTTCCTACCCAATCTACGTGATAATCTTCAATCCTACGCTCAGTTAACTCATATTATGCATTCAGGTTCCTATAGGTTAGGAATTGCACTGATGGTAGTAATGATGGTTCGAAAGTCAAGGGACTCTTGAGATGGTCGTCACTACTTTCCTATAACATTTGGTTGTTTTGACATTTAGGATTTTTAGGGTAAGGATTTAAAACTCCTCTCTGCATTATCCCTAAATTTTGCCTGAGCTGTTTCTTGTGAAGATTACAGTCAGCGGGATGCCCCAGTTTTGCCTAAGTCTCCTTTATAGGTTTTGACTTAGCAGACTTTTTTTTTTTGAAAGAAAGTGACTGCCTAGCTTAATGATCACGATGAACCATCATCGGCTTTTGAATTGGAAAACATCTTCGACACTTACTTGCTGTGTACGAAGGAAAACTTGTGAATTCAACCTTTATATGAAAGGTGTATTGCATGAAAGCACAACCGAGTTAACTGAGAACTACCCATCCCCAGGCTAAGATTGCGGGTTTTTTTGTAAAGAAAGAAACTCCAACTTCTAGGCTCGAAGGGGGTGACAAGGGGATAACTTCCTTATTTCTCCAGTGTTTGGGAGTTGAAACAATGCCTCACATCGTCAACAAGGATTGATTGAAAGCATACTGACAGCAGTTATGGGTATAACGTTTTCGTCATCCTCCCTCCAATCTTTGCATACCAAAAATTCGGACAAAGGTAAATATTTGAAAGATAAAGCATAGAGATAAAAATAATAGATAAAATTAATTAAATCAAAAGTTGCAATGCTCAGTTCACCGATATAAAAGTACAAACATAGTTCGAAAGAAAACAGCTAATAAAATAAGGAAAATACAAACAATGAGAAACAAAGGTCTGTGATTAAAACAATACAAAGATAAACTGTCATGTCTAAAACAAATAAATAGCCTACTGAGGTTAGCCTGAAGCTTCACTTCTGATGCCCTGGCAAAGGATTCTTCTGGATGTTTGGAGGATTGTCTGGAAAATCAAGTATCCCTGCTCTCATCAGCTCACGCACTCTGGCTTTCAGTGCAAAACAATGCTCCAAGTCATGGCCTAAGGCACCCTCATGAAAAGCGCACTGGAAATCAGCCCTAAATCCAGCTGGAGGAGGATTAGGAGGAGGTGGTAAAGCCCTTGTAGTGATCAGCCCTTGTTGAACCAGGTAAGGATAAAGTTCTGTGTAAGTCATGGGAATAGGATTAAATTGATTCCTATTTTGATACTGGTCTTGTCTAATAACTGGACGTTGAGGATTCTGAGCTGGCTGCGGAGCAACAACAGGTTGAGATCCCTGGCGAGACTTTCTTGATTCAGTCATGACAGCATTGGTCTGCTCGTCCTTCCTCTTATGGAAATTCCCATAGGATTTCTTTGCACCATTAGAAGATTCGGCAGCTTTGGATACCTTCCCATTTTTCAAACCTTCTTCTAACCTTTGGCCAATAGTCACCAGATCTGTAAAGCTTGAAGAGACGCTCCCAATCATCTTTTCCCAATAGAAAGGAGACAAAGTATCCATGAATATTCCTGTCAGTTCCTTCTCTGCTATAGGGGGTTCGACTTGAGAAGCTAACTCCCTCCAACGCTGAGCATACTCCTTGAACAACTCTTTTTCCTTCTGAGACATACTTTGAAGCTGACGACGATCGGGAGCCATATCCAAATTGTATTTGTATTGCTTCATAAAAGCGTTGACGAGATCTTGGAAGCAGTGGACACTGTTATGCTGTAAGTTCATATACCATTTAAGAGAAGCACCACTCAAACTATCCTGAAAGCAATGAATGAGCAACTTCTGATTGTTGGTGTAAGCTGCCATCTTTCGGAAGTACATGACTAGATGGGCTCTTGGACATGAATGACCTTGATACTTCACGAACTCAGGAGTCTTGAACTTGGCAGGCAAAACAAGACCAGAAACTAGACACATATTATCGGCATCAACATTGAAGAAATCAGTACCCTCGACAGCTTGGAGTCTCTTGTTTATGATCTGAAACTGTTCCCGGGTGATCTCAGGCTCAACAAAATCTTCTTGAACATCGGCAACATTGTACTCATAGGGAGGATTCTCAACGGGAGCTTGGATAGTTTGATTAACCGTGTGGACCACAGGTTGGGCCTCGGTAAGGATAGGAGCTTGAAAAACCGATCTGACAGCCTGACCAATCATAGCAGCAGATGCAATAGGTGGAGAGTAGTTAGGAGGTAAACCAAACTCAGGCCAACTAGAGGGCGGCACTGAAACAAGAGGTGGATCAACACTTGAAACTTCCTGAATGACAGTCCTCTGAGGTGGCTCTCCTCTAGCAATCAACACTTGAAGCATCTCGGTAAGCCTGGTCATGCCTGCTTTCAACTCATCAATCTCCATTCGGACCTCCGCATTATGTTCCTCTTGTTCTGACATTTGGCGTCTATAGTTAGCTCTAGTCTGATATCTGTGTCGAGGAATCAGCTTGACGACTCAAAGGTACACTGGAAGACGAGAGAACCGAGAATGAGAAACCGGGGGAAAAATGCAATGCAAAAATGTGATGCTAATGCCATGTAATGGTTCCAAGAATTTCAACGGTCGATTGCAAATATTCCCTTTTAGGAAAGTTGGAAAGAAATTTTTTTTTTGACTCTAAAATGTAGGACCTTTTTGAATTTGCAAAAGACTATTGAATTCCTTGAAACTGGAAATGATATGATGCTTTATGGATGCAAAGCACAAATACACACACAAAGGTCCTAGGTTAGAGGACAACGAATGGAGTTAAGGTCTACCATTCCCAAAAGGTAAGTACTATAGGTTAATTGTACCTGCAGAACAAGGTTCTAAAGCGGTGCCCAAAGTCATCAATCCATCTTTCGGATATTATCAACTTTCCAACTAACTCGGAGGTCGATAATATCCTCAAGAGAACCTCATTTGAGTGTAGTATCGCGTAGCAACTATTGTAGGACTACTCCCACATAGTTCCCGCACTACGTCCTATATAAGACCAAGGTGGTGTTAAGGTACTACGGTCCCCAGTATCACAGACTCCAATTGAAAATAGTAAAAGTTTTCACGACTGCACTCGATCAACCGAACCATTTTCGAAAGGGTCTCAACTGAGCGGTGATTCTCGAGTTGACTTGGTCGGGACTCACTCCCGGCAAGCCTCGTCGAATATCTCACCTTCCTATAATAAGGTCACTCAAGTCCGGGTTAGGACTTATCTCACAATAACAGGTATCCCCACAAGGTACAATGATATATAAAAATAATTAATAAAATATCACACAATAAACAAAATAGGGGTAACCCTTAAAAATTAGGAGGGTCCCCAGTGAAGTCGCCATTTTCTGTTGCGGTTAGAATATGATATCAAATTATTAATTAATTTGAATCGCATCTTTAGTTCACAACCGCTCTTTGATTTATCCGAAGGAAAAGGTCAAAAGAGGAAAACCTAATTTTGCATCGTAAAGACAATGCGGGGAGAGATCTAGGTAAGGGGTTGGTTAAGCTTAGGGAAGGTACTAGCACCCTAAACTTCTGTAGTACTCTACAGGAACCTTTTGTTTATTGTATGCTTTTTTTTTTTTTTATATCTGTTTGAAATATATTGCTAAGGGATAGAGTGACCTAAAGACCTAAGGGTTAGTCCTAAGTTTACTCGGAAAGACGTCACGTCTTGTGCCTACGTATCCTGGATAGGGAATGGAATCAGAGTAATCGTAGTTCCCCTTGAAAGGGAGGTTAGAAACATCTTGACTATGGTCAAGGTTTCAATGGGGAATAAACATCTCTTAAGGACACGCTTACGTGGAGTCTTTGAAACTCCTATTTCTATGTTGAATTTGTTAATTGAAAATTTAGGGTTGAAATTAGGGATTCCACGGCGGGAAACCCTAAAACAGAGTACGGCGACTCTTTGACCTAAAACTAGGGTAAAGGGTATTTTTGTCCACGGCGTGACACTTAAACTATTAGGGTTTGAAACGGTAAAAAATTAGGGTTATTGACTCAGCGGTCAAACAGCTAGACCTAATCCTTCGGAAGGATGATTAACGGTAAACATGCAAACATGGCGGAATATTATACGGCAGAAGTAAAATGCGGAAAGTAAATAAAGCATCGCGACGATCACTCGCATAAATTACAAGTCCCAAAAAAAATGCAAAATAAAATAACCGCGACCATGGCCTCGCGTAAATTACATCCATGGAACAAAAACGAACAAATGAAATAATAACGAGTTGAAACAAACAAATTAACGAGGGTTAGACAAAAATGAAACAGCTAAATCAAAACTTATTTCTTTTTGAGTTTTTATTGAGAAGAGGAGAGGAGAATTAATTTCATGCTTAAATGGAGAAACTATTCTAATTATTTACTAAAAATTTTAATAAAGAAACTGGTTTTAATTTTAATGAAAAAATGTCTTGAAAAAAAATGTTTTAATGTTATCAAAAATAAATGTTTTAAATTTTAATTAAAAAGTGTTTTAAATTTTAATGAAAAAATTTGATTTAAATTCAACGAAAAAGGTTTTAATTTTTGTTTTAGTGAAAGAAAGGTCATTTTTTAATTTTTGTGTTAACTTAATGAAAAATGGTTTTAATTGGAAAAAAGATTTAATTAAGAAAAACTGTTTTATTTAGAAATATGTTTTTAAATAAAAAATGGTTTAATTTTTGAAAAAACTTTTTAGAAAGATCTTAATTTTTAAAAAACTGATTACGTTATGTTTTTTTTTTGTTGTTGAAATAGCTTACCTAAACTTAATTGCATTATTAATTACAAACTACATAGTTAATATAAATGAAAAAATAAACAATTGAATAATAAAATAAAAAAATGAAACGTAAATAAAAAGGCTTCTGCCGTTTTCTCCCTGGATGACTATCGAAGCTTTTCCTCTCCTTCAATCCTTGCATGCCATCTTCTATTTATTATTCCCATTAATCTACAATCAATGAACAAAACAACACACAAAAATCATAAAATACCGTAAATCAAAGGAAAGAGAAAGCTTACGGTAACGACAATGATGTTGAACGAACTGAGCCTCCGCCGTTGGGACTTTTTGCTCGCCGGTAGCGCTTGGCCGATGATGAATTCAAACCTTTTAGGATTCTTCCAAAAAAATTCCCTCTTTTGATAAATCGTGAGAACGGCCGCCGTTTTTCTTTTTTTCCCTCCTTCTCCTTTTATCAAATGCAACTCATGTTTATACAGGTAACAAATTAGGGTTAACTCTAACCTAATGCCTATTTTAAAGCCCAACTTAAATAATTAGTCAAAACTAAAAAAACAAACTAAAACAAACTTAAAAGAATAAAATCTTTTCTAATATTTTTAATTTTATGATTTTTTGATGTTTTTATGAGTAATATGGAAAAAAGTGAAAAAATAATATTTTTTAAAAAATAATTTAAATAAAATACGAAAATAATAATTAAATAATAAAAAAAAAAACTATTTTGTTATTTTTTTTTATAAAAATAGAAAAGTTAGAATAAAAATAAAAGAAAAACAAAAAGTGAAGAAGGTGGGATTTGAACTCTCGACCTCTCACACTCACAACTCCTTACACACGGTCTCTTGCCAATTGTGCCATTTTATTCATTCAAAATAAAGTGGCACTAGAAACTATGTAAAGGTAGGACAAATTTGGGGTGCAACAGTCGCACTTGACTATCTCATGTATTGATGTGTATGCTTTACTTGCATTGTGCTGGCCATCACCAGGATTGTTGGTTGAGGTCAAGCCTTCCTATTGTACGCTCAGTAATATTGTATTCCTGACTTGATGGGCTTTTCTGCAATATATGAGATGTTTTTCTATGATTGGGTTTCGAGCTTCTTATTGCTATCACTGTCACTGCACTGGCACTTTGGCACTAGAATCAGGGGTTGATCTCCCTAAACGCACAGACACATATTGCATCTGCATATCCGTTTTGCATTGCTAGTTACTTGTTGAACTTGTATCTCATTTCCTGCATCTCCAGGTTGTCCAGGATTGACGAACAAAGAGTCCACTGCTACTCAACCCGAAACAACTGCAAGAGAATCATGGATCAAGTCCAAGTGGAGATGCAGGAAATCCGCGAGAAGCTGAATCTGTTCATGCAAGCAATGGAGAACATCGCTAAGGGCCAGGAGAGTCTCCAGACTTTGGTACAGCCGCTGCTGACGCGGGCTAATGGGAACGGCAACAATGACCACAATTCTGCGCACGTTGATACTATTCCGGAGGATGGGCCCCCTACGCCTGTGGTCCCACCTATAGTGACCCCACCTGTTGTGATTGTAAACGATGGCGCTGGCGCTGACAATGGCAACACAGGGAATGGAAATGAGACTGTTGTTAACAATGTTGGATTTGGGGACGCCAACCAAGGCGGTGGTAACAACAATGGCAGTAATGGGTTCGACAACAATGGTTTCGTCTACAATGATCAGGGATTTGATTACGTCAATCAGGATGGGAAGTTCGGCTTCAACATGCAAGGTTTCGGTTATGATGGTTTTGGCAACGTTAACCAGGGGTATGGTGGATTTGGTAATATGAATGGTGCTGGGGTGATTCCTGTCAATACTGGGTTTGGACCTGTTAGGGTCAACCAGGGTTTCAGTAACGGGGGACGAGGTCCCATGATCAATCAGCAAGGGTTGGGTCGCAACACTGGTTACAACGGATATGGAAATGGAAATGTGAATTAGGGCAAAGACTGCCAGAAGGACGCCTTTTCTGGAAGAGGTGTGGGATTTGAAGGACCTGTTGATCCTGTGCAGAAGATTAGAATGCTTGAAGAACAGATGAAAGGGGTAGTGAATCAGAACTCCGCCGGTTTAGATATGACTACAATGGGCTTGGTACCAGGGCTGAGGGTGCCGTTGAAATTCAAGGCTCCCACTTTTGACAAATACAAAGGGGACACCTGCCCTAAGGTCCATGTTCGCTCTTATTACAGGAGGATGTCCGTGTATTCAGATGATGAAAGGATGCTCATGCATTTCTTTCAGGATAGCTTGTCAGGACCTTCACTTGAATGGTATATGGGGCTGGAGCCCACGCATATCAAAACCTGGAAGCAATTGGCTGATGCTTTCGTGACCCATTACAAATACAACAGTGATCTAGCACCAAACCGGGTCCAATTGCAGGGTTTGTTGCAGAAGAACGGTGAAAGTTTTAAAGAGTATGCGCAAAGGTGGCGCGATATGGCAGCGAGGGTGCATCCTCCTTTAATTGAAAGGGAGATGAATGATATGTTCGTTGGGACATTTACGGGGGTGTTCTATGAAAAATTGTTTAGTGTGTCATTGAGCAGTTTCTCAGATTTGATTCTTATGGGGGAGATGATTGAGAACAGGATTAAAGTTGGAAGGTTCCAAGCAGGTGAGTCTACTTCAGCAGGAGGTTCCAGAAAAGCATTTGGTGGTAGACGACAGGGTGATACTAGTGCCGTGTTTGGTGGTAGGGGCAGGGGCAGAGGAAGAAATCAGTATGTTCAGCCGCAACAGATAGCTAGTGTCACTATCCCGCTTCCTCAACAAAGATAGCCACAACAACAACAACCACAACAACAGCAAGGACAGAATCCTGGTCAGAGAAGGGTACAGAACGCGAGAGCGAAAAGAGTGTTTGACGCACCTCCTTCCACGTATGCAGAACTCCTCCAGACCCTGCTAGGGTTGAACTTGGTTGAAAATAGGACTTTGGCACCACCTACAGGGGCAGTACTTCCTTACGGATATGACGCCAGCAAGCATTGTGAATTTCATTCCGGGGCACCCGGGCATGATATAGAAGCTTGTCAGGCATTTAAACACAAAGTTCAGGATTTATTGGATAGCAAGGCTATTAACTTTGGACAGGTGGGTCCAAATATCGTACAACAACCTATGCCCAATCACGGGGCAAACGCCATCTTGACAGAAGAGAATCTGAATCTAGTGATGAATGTCAATGAGCTGAAGACACCGTTGGGTGAGATTAAAAGCACGCTGTTAAAGGGGGGTGTATTCCCGGGTTGTGATGAGTTTTGCTTGGATTGTTGGACCCAGCCAGAGGGTTGTAACGAGTTGAGGCAAGGCCTTCAGGCTATGATGGATAAGGGTACCTTGCAATTTGATAGAACCGCGGTTGAAGAGCCTGTAGAGGCGTTGTGTGATGAGTCAAACGATGTTGCTACAGTGACGATTCCGAGGAAAACATTAACGATAACGGCACCTGCCAGACGGCCGACGATCACAATTACTAAAGCATGACCAGTTCCTTTTGAGAGTACTAAGGCAGTGCCGTGGACTTACGGGTTGGAGGTATATTACGATGGTAAGAAAATTGAAGTCAATGGACAACCAGCTGGGGTTGTAGATAATGTCGTCGGAACAGGAGGTATGACCAGAAGTGGAAGAATCTTCACATCACCCGAGGTAGAGGCAGAAAGATTAGCCAAGGGCAAGGCCAAGGTAACTGAGGGTGGTCCTTCTCAGTCGAATGAAAAGGAAACGTCACTTAAGGATGTGGAGGAGTTTATGAGGCTCATTCGTAAAAGTGACTACAAGATCGTGGAGCACCTCCAGCAAACACCGTCAAAAATTTCCATCCTATCCTTGTTATTATGTTCCGAGGCCCATCGGAATGCTTTACTGAAGATTCTAGACACGTCGTTCGTTCCTCAAGAAGTTTCTGTTAATCAGTTAGAAGGGGTGATGGGGCATGTCAATGCGGGGCACAGTTTGGGCTTCACAGACTTTGATTTGACTCCGAGAGGGCGAGAGCACAATATGCATTGCATGTGTCAGTCGAATGTCGGGGCACGGTCATGTCCCATGTTTTAGTAGACACTGGATCTTCCCTGAATGTGCTACCGAAGAAAGCCTTGATGAAGTTAGATATCAGGGGGATTATCTGCACGCCCAGTGACTTAGTGGTGAGGGCGTTCGATGGAACGAGAAGGTTAGTTTTCGGATCAATAACATTACCGTTGCAGGTGGGGCCTGAAATATTTGAAACTGAATTCTATATAATGGACATCCAGCCAGCGTATAGTTGTCTCCTTGGGCGCCCATGGATCCATGCTGTCGGGGCAGTCACATCCACATTACACCAAAAGCTGAAGTATATGGTTGGGGATAGTGTCGTCACTGTTTGTGGAGAGGAAGATATTCTGGTTAGCCATTTATCTTCGTTCAAATATGATGAGGTCGACGGCGAAATACACGAAACACCTTGTCAAGCCTTCGAGGGGTTGCGAATTAAAGACAAAGCTCCGGTGCCAAGCAAGATATCAGATGTAGCAGTGTCATCCTACAAAGAGGCTCAAGCTCTAGTGCAGGCAGGCAAAACCAAGGGCTGGGGGCAGGTATTGGAAATTCCCGTGAAGAATGACAGGTTCGGGCTTGGATATCATCCTTTGTTGTCAACATCCTCTTCAGGAGCGCCCAAGTTCAGAGGACCGATAACCATTACACCAAATGGGATGAGCTTTGAGACTATCAATGCTGTTTCCGATTCTGAAGAAGGAGATAGCGACTGTGATATGGACGCGTGGATCAAGCCAAGCGTGCCAGGACAAAGTCTCTGCAATTGGTCTATCCGGGAAACTGTTCCTGTGACAACTAAACAATAATGATTTGTTTTCTTAATTGTTGAATAATCATGTGTCCTACCCGGGGAATAATGATTTTGCTTAGGGCCATTTGGTTATGTACATTACATTGTTTAATCATGAAATAAAGGCGTTTTTCATATACAAATGTTGTGATCCCTATTTTTCCTGTTTTTATCTTTTACAATAAAATGGCAACGTGGTTATTTGCTTTGTATGCGTTTTGAAGCATTTAACCATTTTCTTTGCAGGATTACTATTTCAGATGACATCTATGAACCACCTATGACTCACTTCGACTTCGAGCACCCGGTATTTCAGGCTGAAGAAGAGATTGTGGAAGATGGCGACGTACCAGAAGAGTTGACCTGGTTATTGAAACAAGAAGAAAGAATCATTCTGCCTCATGAGGAAGTCATTGAGATTATCAATTTGGGGTCGGGAGAGGTTGTGAGAAACATCGGTATAGGAGCTGCACTGCAGAGCGACATCAAGCAAAGGTTGGTTGAGATGCTCAAAGAGTACAGTGATATATTTGCTTGGTCGTACGAGGATATGCCTGGGTTGGATACGGATATGGTTGTTCACCGTCTGCCACTGCGAGAGGAATGTCCGCCTATTAAGCAGAAACTCCGAAGAACCCGACCGAACATGGCTGTAAAGATCAAGGAGGAAGTTCAAAAACAGTGGGATGCTGGTTTCCTAGCTGTTACAAAGTATCCCTCATGGGTCGCTAATATTGTGCCAGTGCCAAAGAGAGACGGTAAAGTGCGAATGTGTGTAGACTACCGTGATTTGAATAGGGCGAGCCCAAAAGATGATTTTCCACTTCCTCACATCGATGTACTGGTTGATAATACGGCTCAGTTCTCCGTATTTTCCTTCATGGATGGCTTCTCAGGCTACAATCAGATCAAAATGGCTTCAGAAGACATGGAGAAGACTACCTTTATTACTCCCTGGGGAACATTTTGTTACAAAGTGATGCCCTTCGGATTGAAGAACGTTGGGGCAACATATCAGCGTGCTATGACGACTCACTTTCATGACATGATGCATAAAGAGATCGAGGTTTATGTTGATGATATGATTGCCAAATCCCAGACGGAGGACGAGCATTTGGTTAATCTGCTGAAACTGTTCAAGAGGCTTAGGAAGTTCAGGTTGAGGCTGAACCCTAACAAGTGCACTTTCGGAGTGAGATCGGGTAAGCTACTGGGGTTTATCGTGAGCGAAAAAGGAATAAAGGTTGATCCTGCGAAAATAAAAGTAATACAAGAGATGCCGACGCCTAAAACAGAAAAAGAAGTACGCGGGTTCTTAGGGAGGTTGAACTATATCGCCCGGTTCATATCTCACCTAACTGCGACATGCGAGCCGTTATTCAAGTTGTTGAAAAAAGATCAGGTTGTGGCCTGGAATGAAAATTGTCAAAAGGCGTTCGACAAGATAAAAGAATACTTGCAGGAACCTTCTGTCTTGATACCCCCAGTGGCCGGGAGACCATTGATTATGTATTTGACGGTTCTTGAGGAAAGTATGGGTTGTGTTCTCGGTCAACACGACGAGACAGGGCGTAAAGAGCATGTGATCTACTATTTGAGTAAGAAGTTTACCGACTGTGAGTCCAGATACTCAATGCTCGAGAAAACGTGTTGTGCGCTAGCCTGGGCCGCCAAACGTTTGAGGCAATACATGCTAAATCATACAACCCTGCTAATTTCAAAGATGGATCCAATCAAATACGTGTTTGAGAAGCAAGCACTCTCCGGAAGAATTGCCCGATGGCAGATGGTGTTAACCGAATACGATATTCAGTATGTCTCGCAAAAGGCTATTAAAGGTAGCGTTTTGTCAGAGTACCTTGCGGAGCAGCCAGTTGAGGGCTACCAATCGATGAGGTTTGATTTTCCTGACGAGGATATCATGTACCTGAAAATGAAAGATTGTGAAGAACCGTTGCCGGATGAAGGACCAGAATTGGGTTCCAAATGGAAGTTGATATTTGATGGAGCTGTAAATTCCTATGGTAGCGGAATAGGCGCGATTATCACTACTCCTCAGGGGTCGCACATCCCCTTTACTGCCCGATTGACCTTTCCCGTTACCAATAATGAGGCTGAATATGAGGCTTGCATCATGGGTCTGGAAGAAGCTATTGAGTTGCAAATCAAACATCTGGACGTATACGGAGACTCAGCTCTAGTGGTGAATCAGATTAAAGGAGAATGGGAGACACGTCAGCCCAATTCGATACCGTATAAGAATTATGCAAGGAGATTGTTGCCTTTCTTTGACAAGGTGGAATTGCATCATGTGCCGCGAGCAGAAAATCAAATGGCTGACGCCCTGGCGACATTGTCCTCGATGTATAAAGTTAACTTCTGGAACGAGGCTCCCCGGATTGTTATCTCTCGGCTTGATAGGCCTGCATTCATATTTGCCATTGACGAGGCTCCCGATGGTCAACCCTGGTACTTTGACATCCAAAATTTCCTGAAGAACAAGGAGTATCCGGCTGGGGCATCCAGTCGAGATCAGAAGACTCTCAGGAGATTGGCTGACAATTTCTATTTGAATCCTGACGGTGTCTGTAATACCCCAAATTTTACCCTTACATTTAGTCAGTCATTTCGCATAGCATAGCATCCGTTAATCACTAACAAGTCATAAAGTGAGTTTGTGTTTCAGGAATCACTCCAAGGGCTTTTGGTCATTTTACGTTGGTTCTAACAGATTCTAAAAAATGGTCTTTAGTTCCTGAGGCGTTCAAACCATCATATCCGATACAGTTGTTTATCATATGGTTTGAGTATCATCGAAGGCGTCGACTCGGTTTGAGTGTTGTTGAAAAAGCTGTCAGAAGCATATTTGAATTTGGGTCGTTCGTTTGCTTATGGTTTGTTTTAAGATATTCTGAGCAGTCCTCCGTTTCATGGATAAAGTGCAGTTTTGGATATAAAATAAGTGGAGTTTAGTTTGAATCTATTCAGATTTAATCAGGTTGCGACAAGATCATGAAAGGAGTAATTAATTGGGATGAAAATGTGTTGGATCTTGCTCAATGCAAAAGAGAGGTAAGTTGGAATATTTGTTGAGTTAATTCATTTACAAATAAAGAAGTGAATTTAAATATTTTTGAATTTCATTCATGAATATTTATAATTTACAACTAAGTGAATTTGAACATGCTTGAAGATTCATAATTTACACACAAAAAAGAGGGAAATAAAAGTACATTTCATCCTAAAAATTCTAAAGGCCCTAGATATCTAAAGGTCTTCGTGCCATTCCTTTGAGTTCTTCCTACAGCTTCTGATCAACCTGTACAACAAAAAGAAAACAGAACAGAATAGGGAAAATGTTAGAAGTTGTTTGACACTCTCAGAACGATTGTCATCATCGAGTGCCGGGAGGGCACAACCGAAGTCGCATCCTACTCCCATTATCGATCCGTGCCATGGGCATCATATCAGGTGATTATATTTGTTCTTATCATACGGGACAACCGAGAAAGATGAAGAGTAAAAGAATTAGGGACTGATTCGATTTGCCAAAAGAGTTCATGCAACCTTGGATTCCAAATTAGAACACCATTCATCAAGTAAATAAGTTTTGGGGACATTATCAAGTAAATTCATGCTCAAGATGCCACCGTCAGAAGGAGGTTCGAATTAGGGGGCTGAAACTCAAAAGGAAGCATACCATCTGCATAAATTCACAAGACAACATCATTACCCCAATTTCCTAACAGAGTGTAAGGCCAAAGCTAACTGAGATGTATCAGAAAAATCCACAACAGAATATAGTTAACCAAAGCAAAAAACATATTGGGCTTAAAGCAATCCGCTTCTGAGAACAAATACAATCCAAAGTCACAAGAACAAACCGTATCAGGAAGAGTCATCATGAAAGTCTGAAAACAATCAACAAAACAAATGAAATCACCAAATCACACATGTAAACAGGACCATACCAGAAAAGAAAGATAAGCTCGCGTAACCATCACACATCAGTTCAGAGTATACCCCAACTAAAGGTACAGTCACACATGGAAAAAATCGAACAAGGCAAGTGTAGGGCTCAGCTATAAAACCTCATAGCCCAAATTCACCAACCATAACCAAAGGGGCATTCAACGAGTCTGTCACCTGAATTAACAAAGACAGGTTGTGTCAGTATAAACCAATTCAACTCAAAAGGCGATCGAAACAAGTCCATGACCATGCCAGTCGCAGTAAACCCCAATCGAATGCGAAGGTCGCAGTGGAAAACCGAAGGTGTAGAACCTGGGCTCAGTTCAAGCATCATAGCCCAGTTCACCAAAGCTCACCAGAGTAGAGGCTGAATAAGCCAATAACAGGCAAGATAGACAAACAACATCAGAAAAGGAAAACAAGTCTCCAAGTTCGAACCAAGTGAACCAGTTCGCATCCGAATGGTGCTAGAATCCATATCTGAAAGAATAGAAACCAATTTCACATCAATCACAACGAAACCAGGTTAACCAAAGTGAACCAAATATCCAAAGTAAAATCAAACATCAATCAATCCAATCTGGAGGCAAACCATATCAGAAAAATAGAGAGATTTTGATTTGATAATTAATCCCAAAGTAGATCAAAGCAAATCAGTTCAGACTAATAAAAGTGAATCAAATCAGGAAATCATATCAGCTCAATCAGGTTCTAAAAGAGGAAATAGAATATGATTCGATCTCACCAAAACCTCAATCAGGATTCCAAGAGAAGAAACGAGATCCCAGTCGTATCAGAAAGCCCCTATTGGAACTCAATCTGGAAAAACCAAAGGAAATCAAAATCAAATAATATCAACACAAAATCAAATCAGATCAAGTGCATATCTCAGAAAAAACGCAAGTCCAAGGCCCAGAAGTTAGTTATAAAAAGGAAGGTACAACCTGATGAAAGGAGGAGCCGTGAGAGGAGTTGAAACCCTAGACGGAGAGTACCAGAAGCGGCGAAGAATCCACATGCAAAAACCCTAAACGACGCGAGCTCAGACGAAGCAATCGTCATCATCGCTCCAAGAACCACCAAGCGTGATCAACAATACTCAGGGGGAAGTCCACCAACACCGTTCCATTTAAACGGCGGGCAAACAACCATTGAGGCTCAGATTATAACATCATCATCGCCTTCATCATCGTTAACGATCACCGTAGAACCATAAACGTAAGCCACAACGTTTTCCTCATAATTTTTCATGCTCTGTTTCCAGATTAGAAAGAAAGATAAAGAGATCGTGGGAGAGCATGAAGCAACGCGAAAAGAACACGAAGAAAAAAATGAGGAGCGCCGCTGATTGGATCAAGAGCAAACCCTAACATTTCTGTTTGCAAGCCGGGTTGGGTCCGGATGTGGTGACCGGCCCAACCCTTTTCCCTTTTTATTTTTTTTGTTTAGTTTTTTATTAATTTGTTTTATGTTTTAACAAAAAAAAACTTTTCTTAACATTTTAATATTATAATTTAAAAAAAAAAATATCTTTTTCATTTTAATCCTTTTTATTAAGAATAAATTAAAACTTTTTTTAATGAAATTAAACTTTTGTAAATATAAAATGGAAAACTTTTTTTTAAAGTAAATAAAAGCTTTTCTTGAAAAACATAAAAATAAATTTTTTTTTAAATTTCTCTTTTGCAAACTAACATTAAATTAGTAAGATTTTTAAATAAACATTAGTAAAGTCTCAATTTATGTCTTCTCGTAACTCATTGCTGCCTAACTCTGCCTACTAACGGGTGTTCGCTTTTGCAGTTCATTACGTATTTCATTTAAGTTCCTTTATATTTGTATCTGTTTCTCATATGTAACCCCGCGAACCTAATAATCGCGCTTTAAATTTCTGCCTTTTAATTTCTGTTTGTATGGCTTTAACTGCTGTCTTTATTTTCTGCTCGTATGATTAATTTCTCACACATTCATCAATATTCTGTTACATTACACACATCCGAAGGTTAGGTCTAGCTTTTGGTCGCCGCGCCAATAGTCCTCAACTTCAAACCCTTACAACCTCACAAATCCTAATTTTCACAAGTGCCTCGCCGCCGGCTAATTACAATTTTACCCCTAGCATTAGGTCAAAGAGCCGCCGCGCTCATTTTAGGGTTTCCCGCCGTGGAATCCCTAATTTAACCCTAATTACAACTTAACAATTCAACGTAGAGATTTGGAGTTTCTACACTCCACGTAAGCGTGTCCTTAAGATGCGTTTATTCCCCTTGAGACCTTGACCACAGTCAAGAAGTCTCTAACCTCCCTTTTGAGGGGAACTACGATTACTCTGATTCCACTCCCGTAAGGATACGTAGGCACAAGATGCGATGTCTTGCCGAGTAAACTTAGAATTAACCCCCTAGGTTTATTTTCTCACTTTTTAATTCCTTTGTACATATACCTTAAGCAAATAAATAAAGCAAATAGTAAACATCTGAACAAAAGGTTCCTGTAGAGTACTACAGAAGTTTAGGGTGCTAATACCTTCCCTAAATTTAACCAACCCCCGAACCCTAGATCTTTCCCCGCATTGTGTTTACGATGCAAAAATAGGTTTTCCCTCTTTTGACCTTTTCCTTCGGATAAATCAAAGAGCGGTTGTGAATTGAATTGCGATTCAAACTCATTAATAGTTTGTGATCCTATTTCCACCGCAACAGAAAATAACTAACATTAAATTAGTAAGATTTTTAAATAAACATTAGTAAAGTCTCAATTTATGTCTTCTCGTAACTCATTGCTGCCTAACTCTGCCTACTAACGGGTGTTCGCTTTTGCAGTTCATTACGTATTTCATTTAAGTTCCTTTATATTTGTATCTGTTTCTCATATGTAACCCCGCGAACCTAATAATCGCGCTTTAAATTTCTGCCTTTTAATTTCTGTTTGTATGGCTTTAACTGCTGTCTTTATTTTCTGCTCGTATGATTAATTTCTCACACATTCATCAATATTCTGTTACATTACACACATCCGAAGGTTAGGTCTAGCTTTTGGTCGCCGCGCCAATAGTCCTCAACTTCAAACCCTTACAACCTCACAAACCCTAATTTTCACAAGTGCCTCGCCGCCGGCTAATTACAATTTTACCCCTAGCATTAGGTCAAAGAGCCGCCGCGCTCATTTTAGGGTTTCCCGCCGTGGAATCCCTAATTTAACCCTAATTACAACTTAACAATTCAACGTAGAGATTTGGAGTTTCTACACTCCACGTAAGCGTGTCCTTAAGATGCGTTTATTCCCCTTGAGACCTTGACCACAGTCAAGAAGTCTCTAACCTCCCTTTTGAGGGGAACTACGATTACTCTGATTCCACTCCCGTAAGGATACGTAGGCACAAGATGCGATGTCTTGCCGAGTAAACTTAGAATTAACCCCCTAGGTTTATTTTCTCACTTTTTAATTCCTTTGTACATATACCTTAAGCAAATAAATAAAGCAAATAGTAAACATCTGAACAAAAGGTTCCTGTAGAGTACTACAGAAGTTTAGGGTGCTAATACCTTCCCTAAATTTAACCAACCCCCGAACCCTAGATCTTTCCCCGCATTGTGTTTACGATGCAAAAATAGGTTTTCCCTCTTTTGACCTTTTCCTTCGGATAAATCAAAGAGCGGTTGTGAATTGAATTGCGATTCAAACTCATTAATAGTTTGTGATCCTATTTCCACCGCAACAGAAAATGGCGACTTCACTGGGGACTTTCTAAAAATTTTGAGGGTTATCCCTAATTTGTTCATATTTATTATTATTTGTCTTGTTATTCATTTGCATGTATATATTGTACTCTGATTTTGGGATGGTTCCTTGTGTTGTGAGATAAGTCCTACGCCCGGACTAGTGACATTATTATAGGATGGGGATATATTCGATGAGGCTTATAGGGAGTTGAATCCCGACCAAGCTGATTCGAGAATCTCCGCTCAGTTGAGACCCTTTCGAAAATGGTTCGGTTGAACGAGTAATCGCGAAAACTTTTTCCATGGTCGATTGGAGTCCGTGATATTGAGGACCGTAGTACCTTAACACCACCTTGGCCTTATTTAGGACGTAGTGCGGGAGCTATGTGGGAGTAATCTTACAATGGCTGCTACGCGATACTGCACTCAAAAGAGGTTCTCTTGAGAATATTATTAACCCCTGAGTCAGTCGGAAGGTTGATAATATCCGAAAGATGGGCTGATGACTTTGGGCACTTTGTAGAACCTTGTTCGGCAGGTACAACTAACCTATAGTACACTCCTTTTGGGATGGGTAGACCTTGACTCCGCTCACGTTCCTTTAACCTAGGACTTTGTGTGCTTTCATGCATTGCATCCATAAAGCATCTCATTGCATTGTATTTCATGGAGTTCAAATACCATTTATGGATATCGCGGGATACCATAAATAAAAAATAAAATGAAAAAACAAGAAAAAGATTTCCTTGGTACCCCACGACATTCGTAAATGTTTGAATTCCATGAAATCTTCATTTACATTCACATTTTAGCATCATACTTTTGCATTGCATGTGTCTCCCGATTTCTCACACTCGGTTCTCTCACCTTCCAGTTTCGTCACCCTGAGTTCCCGGCACCAATACAACACCAGAGCTCAAACTCGGAAAAGAATGGAGGATCAGGCAAAAGAGATTGATCGCCTTAGCAATGAACTTGAAGACCTTCGAGGGGGTATGGGGCGTATGATGGAATTGTTACATGTCATGAATGCTAAGATGGATACCCAGCCCACTGTTGTTTCTGAGATTACCGGCGTTACTGTGGACCCTCCACCAAGTGTGACCATAGCAAGGGACCCACCTTATGGTCTTGCTCCAGGTTTTGTGCCTCCTCAAGCCACTGTTCCGATTAATCAACCTGTTCAGCAGGCCGTGCCCTTGTTTTCTGAAGTTTCTAGGGGGGCTCCTATCTTTGCACCACCTGTTGTACACACTCGTGCGCAACCGTACTTCAATGAGACAGTTTTTGAAAATCTTGATGAGAATGTTGAGGGTTATGAGAAACATGACAAGCTTCGTGAGGAAGTGAACACCATCGTCCAGAGATTGAAAAAGGTAGAGGGTGATCAAATTTTTGGGACTGCTGCAAGGGATGTTTGTTTGGTCTCGGGTTTGGTTATTCCCCCGAAGTTCAAAACTCCGAACTTAGATCGTTATGAAGGTGCCACCTGCCCTAAGAGTCATCTGATCATGTATTATCGCAAAATGGCCGCCCATGTTGAGAATGATAAATTGATGATCCATTGTTTCCAAGATAGTTTGAAGGGTGCTTCCTCCAAGTGGTATTTAACTTTAGACCAGTCTCGCGTTAAGAGCTTTCAAGATTTATCTGACGCTTTCATCAAACACTACAAGTACAATATGGATCTGGCTCCTGACCGAAGACAGTTGCTGAGTATGTCACAAAAGAATTCTGAGTCATTCAAAGAGTATGCCCAAAGGTGGAGAGAGACTGCTTCGCAGGTAGAACCTCCTTTGACCGAGAAAGAGTTAGCTGATTGGTTTGTCGACACGGTCCGTCCAGAATTTTACGAGAGAATAGTGGGTAGTGTGACTTCAAATTTCTCCGACATCGTTGCTGTGGGTGTCAAGATTGAATTGGGTATGAAAAGTGGTAAAATGACAAATAATCATGGTACTTCTAAGGATCGGCCGAAGAAACCTCCGTATAGCTCCCAGAAAAAGAAGGAGGGTGAGACTAATGCTATATCCTCTGGTAGACCAAGAGAACGCTTTTATCGACATCCGCAAGGTTATGCTCAACCTCAAGGGTACCCGGTCCAATATGCTCAACAACCCTATGTGGCAGCCATTACACCTTCTTTCAATCAACAGGTCCCCATGTATCAACCTATGCAACAACCTCCTGTTTATCCGCCTCCTGTCAACTACCTACAGGCGCCCAATACTCCTGCTCCTCAACAACCAAAGAGTCCGGCTCCTCGCCAGAATGTTCCGAACAGAAGAACGTATAAGCCTTGTCCGCCGATTCCGATGACCTTTACCGAGTTGTATCCTTCTTTGGTCAAGCAGGGTCTCATCACTACTCGGGCTTTGGGTCCGCCTCCTAATCCTCTACCCGCTAATTACAACGCCGCCGCTCATTGTTTATTTCATGAGGGTGCACCTGGTCATGATCTGGAGAATTGTTATGCTCTCAAAAATATTGTCAGGGATCTGTTGGAAAAGAAGATTTTGTCATTTGAAGATCCTCAACCAAATGTTAAGAAGAACCCTTTTCCTAACCATGAGAGTGTCAATGCCGTTAGTGTTGATTCGGGGGAAGGTTATGCCCTTGACGTTGAACAGATTAAGACTCCTCTCAAGATGTTCCATTCGAAACTGTTTGAAGCTGGTTTGGTAGATACTTCCCACGTTGCATGCGTAAGTTGTGAAGCCAGTACTAAGGGTTGTGTGTTGGTTCAGAATGATGTTCAGAGGCTGATTAATGAGGGTGTTTTACAAGTGACAAGCCAAGCCAAGAAAGATGTAGTCGCTGTGGTTGAGCCTGTCTTCCATCAGCCTGAATCAAAGGGTAAGGTACCAGTGTTTAATCTATCGGGGGCAGGCTCCGCCAATCTCGTGTTCGATATACCGAGGTCGTATATCCCTGAGGTGAATCAGCCTAAGCCTATAGTTATTCGAAGACCGAGTCCGTTTCCTTTCAGTGATCCTAAAGCTGTGCCTTGGAAATATGACGTGACAATGATTGACAAGGAGTCTGGGAAGGTTATTCCAAATGAAGAGGCTAAGGGCACGGTGACCAATATCGCGGAGGTAAGCAAGATGACTCGCAGTGGCCGTGTGTATACTCCTCATTCCAATGAGGTCCCACCTAAGGAAACGATTAGCACCCCGGTGCCTGCCAAAGACAAAGGTAAAGGAGCCGTCACGAATGATGAAGATGCCGAATTTTTGAGGATCATCAAGAAAAGTGACTATAAAGTTATCGATCAACTTCATCAGACTCCTTCCAAGATCTCGATTTTATCTCTGTTAATGAGTTCACCCGCTCATAGGATGGCCTTGCAGAAGGTTTTGACTCAAGCACATGTGGATCAAGATATTAGCACCAGTCGGTTTGATAGTGTGATTGCCAATTTAACCGCCTGTAACACCCTTAGTTTCAGCAATGAAGAGTTACCGAAGGAGGGTCCGAACCATAATCGTGCTTTACATATATCGGTGAAATGTCAGGAGGACAATTTAGCGAGAGTGCTAGTGGACACCGGGTCTTCTCTGAATGTTCTACCCAAGAGGGTTCTTGATAGGCTGGCTTGTAAGGAGACTGCGTTGAAACCTACTCCTTTGGTTGTCAAGGCTTTCGATGGTTCCCGTCGATCGGTAATGGGGGAGGTTGAGCTTCCTATTCTGATCGGTCCGCAAGTTTTTAATATCACGTTTCAAGTCATGGACATTAATCCCAATTACAGTTGTTTACTGGGAAGGCCGTGGATCCATGCCGCTGGGGCAGTGACCTCAACGTTACATCAAAAGATGAAATTCGTGATCGATGGAAAGTTGGTTATTATACACGGTGAGGAGGATCTGATGGTCAGTAACCTGTCTTCTTTCCGTTACATCGAGGCCGATGAGAATGCTTTAGACATCTCCTTTCAAGCACTTGAGATCGCCAATGCTGTTCTACTGGAAGTCGGAGAGACAGTGGGTCAGGGTAATCCATCTTTTGCATCTCTGAAGAGTACCAGGGCAACAATTGACAGGGGCATTCCTGAAGGTTGGGGAGAGGTGATCGATGTCAAGACCAAGACTGATCGCTCTGGGTTGGGTTACAAACCAACTCAGAATGGAGCTACCACAACTGTCGAAGGGTGCCCTAAGGTTATCCAAGAGGTATTTGTCAGCGGAGGTTTCCAAGTCAATGCCATCAGCGACTGTGAGGAAAATGAAGAGCTGAGCAACCTGGTGTTTAAGGGTGATGCAGTTTTGAACAACTGGGAGGCTGTAGAGATCCCTGTTATCTTTCCCTTGTCAAAGTAATTGTTTTTTAAAGTTTCATTTGCATTTTCAAATAAAAATCCGTAGCTCTGCCCAAGGCTATAGGGTCTTTTTATTGGGCCACCTTCCATTTCTAAAAAGATATTAATAAAAGCATTTTGTTCAATTCCACTTTGGTTCATTTGCGTTTTTCGTTTTCACCTTTAAAAATGAAATTGGCAACTTTTTTTTTCAAAAAAATAAAAATAAAAAAACAGCATTTCATTCTTACATATCTTCGAGCATTTTAATTAAGTAAGCCTTCCATCATGCAGAGACATCATAAACCTTGTTGGATCCGATGACCTTACTGACACTCCTGACTGGGATGCACCCATCAATCAAGCTGAGGACGAGGGTGAAGAAGATTTTGAAGTACCCGCGGAACTGACAAGATTAATTGAGTACGAGTACACAGAGCTTCAACCGCATAAAGAGCAGGTGGACCTAATTAATCTCGGTACAGATGAGAGCAAGAAAGAGGTCAAGATTGGTGCAATGCTTGGGACGGAGATTAGGCCGAAGTTGATTGAGTTGTTAAAAGAGTATATTGATGTGTTTGCGTGGTCGTATCAAGATATGCCGGGCCTGAACACAGATATTGTTGTTCACAAGTTGCCACTTAAGCCAGATTGTCCACCTATCAAGCAGAAACTCCGAAGAACGAGACCCGACATGGCTTTGAAGATTCGAGATGAGGTTAAAAAGCAGTTGGATGCAGGTTTCTTGGCAGTCGCAAAATATCCAGATTGGGTTGCCAACATCGTGCCAGTGCCTAAGAAGGACGGTAAAGTTAGGATGTGTGTAGACTACAGGGATCTGAACAAAGCAAGTCCAAAAGACGACTTCCCACTGCCACATATTGACACACTGGTAGACAATACGGCCAGTTTTGCGTTGTTCTCATTTATGGATGGTTTCTCTGGCTATAATCAGATCAAGATGGATCCCGATGATCAAGAGAAGACTACTTTCATTACTCCTTGGGGAACCTTCTGCTACAAAGTCATGCCCTTCGGTTTAAAGAATGCAGGAGCAACTTATCAACGCGCTATGACCACTCTTTTTCATGATATGATGCACAAAGAGATTGAGGTGTATGTGGACGATATGATAGCCAAATCTCAGAGTGAAGAGGAGCATCTAGACCATTTGGTGAAATTGTTTGAACGACTCAGGAAATATCAGTTGAAATTGAACCCTGCCAAATGTACCTTCGGTGTCAGATCTGGAAAGCTGCTTGGTTTCATTGTTAGCCAGCGAGGGATTGAGGTGGATCCTGACAAAGTCCGAGCCATTCAAGATATGCCGGCTCCGCGAACCGAGACGCAAGTTAGGGGTTTTCTGGGACGTCTGAATTACATTTCCAGATTTATCTTTAATATGACCGCCACTTGTGAGCCGATATTCAAGTTGCTTTGCAAGGGGCAGACAGTTGAGTGAAACCCTGATTGTCAGAAAGCGTTTGAGAAGATTAAGGGTTATTTGCAAGATCCCCCTATTCTGATCCCTCCCGTACCTGGAAGACCGTTGTTTATGTACCTTACTGTTCTCGAGAAGTCTATGGGTTGTGTGCTTGGGCAACATGATGAGACTGGGAAAAAGGAACATGCGATTTATTACCTGAGCAAGAAGTTTACCGATTGCGAAAACAGATACTCACCATTGGAGAAAACTTGTTGTGCATTGGCATGGGCCGCTAAGCGCCTTCGGCAATATATGGTCTGTCATACCACGTTATTGATTTCTAAAATGGATCCGATCAAGTATATTTTTGAAAAACCTGCTCAAACCGGGAGGCTAGCCCGTTGGCACATGTTGTTATCCGAATATGACATCCAGTATGTACCCCAGAAGGCGATTAAGGGTAGTATATTATCTGATTACCTTGCAGACCAGCCAGTTGAAGATTATGAACCTCTTAAGCTCGATTTTCCTGATGAGGATATTTTGTTGATTAAAAGAGATTGTGAAGAGCCAGATCCGAGCGAAGGTCCAGAACCAGGTCTTTGGTGGAAGATGATGTTTGATGGCTCCTCGAATTTTAATGGGCATGGTATAGGCGCCGTTTTGATGAATCCAAAGGGTGGATTCACTCCATTTACAGCGAGGTTGGACTTTGAGTGTACTAACAACGTCGCAGAATATGAAGCATGTATTCTTGGCCTCGAAGCAGCGATTCACCTCCGAATCAAACTTCTTAAAGTGAGTGGTGACTCAGCCTTGGTTATTTACCAGGTACAAGGCAAATGGGAGACGAAGAATGAGAAGCTGATCCCTTATAAGGACTATATTATTGAGCTGGTCAAACATTTCGACGAGATAGAATTCGAGCATGTTCCTAGATCCGAGAATCACGTAGCTGATGCATTAGCCATGTTAGCATCTATGTGGAAAGTTAAATTCGTTAATGAAGCACCTCTTATCCATATTGAGCGCAAGGTTGAGCCCGCTTATTGTCAGATGGTCGAAGAAGTTGAGGTGGATGAAAAGCCTTGGTTTCATGATATCAAGAACTATCTCGTCAAGCAGGAATATCCCGATGGTGCTACTGGTCTGGACAAAAAGACATTGAGAAGATTGGCGTCCAAATTCTTTATCAGTAATGGTGTGTTGTACAAGAGAAATCACGACATGGTCCTGCTCAGATGTGTTGATAAACGGGAAGCGGACATGTTACTACAGGAAATTCATGAGGGGACCTTCGGAACCCATGCCAATGGTTATGCTATGTCCAAGAAGATGTTAAGGGCTGGGTATTACTGGTTAACCATGGAAGCCGACTGCATCCAATACGCTAGGAAATGCCATAAGTGCCAAATTTATGCTGATAAAATGCACGTACCTCCGTCACCGTTGAATGTGTTGTCTTCACCATGGCCGTTCTCTATGTGGGGCATTGACATGATTGGGGCAATCGAGCCGAAAGCTTCCAATGGACATCGGTTCATCCTTGTTGCCATTGATTATTTCACCAAGTGGGTAGAGGCTGCCTCCTACACCAACGTGACCAAGCAAGTGGTTGCCCGTTTCATCAAGAAAGAGATCATCTGCCGTTATGGAGTCCCAAGCCGGATAATAACTGACAATGGCACCAATATGAATAATAAGACTATGAAAGAGCTGTGTGATAATTTCAAGATCACTCATCATAATTCTTCTCCGTACCGTCCTAAGATGAATGGAGCCGTTGAAGCTGCAAATAAGAATATCAAGAAGATCCTGCAAAAGATGGTTGTGACTTACAAAGATTGGCATGAGATGTTACCGTTTTCTTTGCATGGATACAGAACCTCAGTGAGAACTTCGACAGGGGAAACACCTTTCTCACTGGTATATGGAATGGACGCCGTGCTCCCCATCGAAGTAGAGATACCTTCGCTAAGAGTGTTAATGGAGGCTGAACTTGAGGAAGCTGAGTGGGTTCAAGACAGATTGGATCAGTTGAATCTCATTGACGAAAAGCGTTTGACAGCCATGTGCCATGGGCAATTATATCAGAAACGGATGAAAAGAGCGTTTGATAAGAAGATTCGTATCCGCGAGTTCCGTCAAGGAGAGCTCGTACTCAAAAAGATCTTACCAGTACATAAAGATATGCGCGGAAAGTGGATGCCCAATTATGAAGGCCCATTCGTTGTAAAGACTGTCTTCTCCGGAGGGTCTCTAATACTTACGACAATGGACGGTGAAGAACTAGCACATCCCGTGAATTCTGATGCAGTCCGAAAATATTATGCCTAAAAACCCGCTAAGTCGAAAACCTGCAAAAGGCGACTTAGGCAAAAGTAAGGGTTGGAAAAAGAAAAAAAAAGAAATAATAATAAAAAGCTCGCTAAGTTGAAAACCCGAAAGGGCGGCTTAGGCAAAAAAGAGCGTCCCGGTGGATTGAAAACCCGAAAGGGCGGTCCAGGCAAAAGCTAGGGACAAAGGCATTTCATTGCATCAGAGGACACTGGTTATCTCGAACACACTTTCCGCATAAGAGCCATGTTTCAGTTCTTTCATCCTCGCCCAAAGCAGGATTCTGGATTAGTCTTAGTTATTAGTGTCAGTAGGTGTCATTGGATTCGATGTAACTTTTTCCCATGTTGCCAATTTCAAAACGTAATCATCTGTGGAGCTATGCCTTCAGCGAGCTACCGCCCTTTAAATAAAAGAAACCATCTCGTTACTTACATTCTTTGGTGCATTGCTCTTTGTTTTCTATTTGTTATGCAAAATGCGTTTATTCCTAAAATTTGAAAATGAAAGGTGCATTGTAGATTTTTCAAAACTGTTTTTCAAAAACAAAACAAATTTGGAATGTAATAAATTACTTTGACTAGTGGAAATTCCGAAAGGATCTCTTCATTCCCCGGAAATATCATTATTGCAGAAACACTTTCAAACCATTGCTCTAACACAGTCCCCAGCGAGACTATAAGCTGACAACTTTTTCTTGGGTAACTCAAAAGTGTCCCTCAGGTTTTCTTCTCCCCAGGTGAAGACATGATACTGTGCACTCAAGCAGATTACCCTCTCCCCAGAGAAGTCAGAATTCTGAAACCAGATGTGGTCCTACCATTTCTTCCCATGATTGACGTATTGGTTGCAGAGAATGCAGGGTATCTCCGTCGAGATGTTTATTTCATCTCTCGTCCCGTCTCTAGTCTGTTTCGTCAGCATACGCGAGGGCATAAGCATCACATGCCTGTTTCAGTACATATTCATTACATATTCATTACATACTCATTACATATTCATTACATACTCAGTACATACTCATGGCACACTCATTTCATAACATCTTGCATATTTAACTACATAGACATTAACATACATTCACATTAACATAGCATTCACAGGTTCATTGTGTTTTGCCATCATTGGTTGTTACCGCCGAGTAACTGGAGTTTGTCCATTCTCTTCAAATAGATTGTCAGCCCTAAGCATAAAATACTTACTTGTTTCCAGTTTCCCCACAGAGCTCGATCCTTGTGGATGACGGTTACTTCAGCTATCTTTCCTCTCCAGGATAAGATATCTACTCTTCGAGATCATTCCCTCGATGGAGTCTTGATTACCAGTCTTCTTTCTAGCTCGATCCTAGATTGAATCTCAGTCATGTCGGTAGTCAAGCCCAACCGGACGTGCATTTATTTTGCACCATCTAAAGATTGTCACCATACCATGACAGATGTTCGACTGTTCTCGCCCGAGAAGTTTATCACTGTACCCGGACGTGCATTTATTTTGCACTACCTTTCAAGAAAATCAACCACAATCCTCTACAGATACACGCCAGTTCGCGCCTGGAAAATATATCAGTACAACACTTTACAACCCTACATGTTACAACCCTTCACACTTTACATTTTACAGCATCAGCATACGACATTTCTCACCTAAGAAGTCGATCCTATCCTCATTATGACTCGCAGCAAATGGCCATCTCCATGGAGCAGTTGGGCTTCCATTTACCTGCCGTCTTGGGGTATGAACCAAATCGTATTCAGGAGAGCACGATCCTGAGTTACGGGGAGGTTGAGCGAAATCAATATTCAGGAGAGCACGATTCTGAAGTTATGAAGAAGTTCATTTATCCTTTAGTAAAAGAAGGAGCGGAATCATATTCAGGAGAGCACGATTCTGAGTTATGAGGAAGTTCAGTTGGCCGTTTTTCAGGAGTGCACGATTCTGAAAAATGAGAAAATTTCAGTCATCCAGTTTCATATTCAGGAGAGCACGATTCTGAAATATGAGTATCTTCAGTCATCCAGTTTCATATTCAGGAGAGCACGATTCTGAAATATGAGTATCTTCAGTCATCCAGTTTCATATTCAGGAGAGCACGATTCTGAAATATGAGTATATTCAGTCATCCAGTTTCATATTCAGGAGAGCACGATTCTGAAGTATGAGTATATTCAGTCATCCAGTTTCATATTCAGGAGAGCACGATTCTGAAGTATGAAGAAGTTCAGTTTACCCGTTTCATGTTCAAGAGAGCACGATCTTGAGGCAGTTTATTTATCCTTCAGTAAGATAAAAATCAGAATCGTATTCCAGGCGCCGACCTTAAAATGCGAGAAGATTTATTTATCAGATAAGCAGCAGCCTCTTTATTTGAGTGCTTATCCATTTTTGCATATAAGTCCCTTCCAACGATGAGTGACCATTCTCCCTCGAGAAGCTTATCAAGGCATTTCCTATTAAAGTCCATTTATTCTGGCATGCAGTCGGTCTTTACCCTGTATATTTGATACGGGTTTCCGAAAAATCCATTTGATCCTGTCATGAGAGATAATTTACAGAAGCTTGGATGTTATTCTTTGCTCAATGCTCCAACATTCTGTAAGCGATCTTGCAATCGTACGCGATCCAGTTTTTTATCCTTTAGATTCCCCAGTGGAGGCCGTCTCGTAGGTACCATCTCCACGTGAGGATCTCGTTCCTTTTCTAAAAGTGACAATTGGTTATTCGCACCAGTTGACTATCATTTTTAGATTTCCCCAGTGTCGTACTGTGTCTCAGCGTGTCGTTTTCCCCAGTGAGTTCTCCTCGTGGCGCCTGTCCCGGTGTCGTCATGTTCGTCAGCATTTTTTCGCATTCATACGCATCATACCATATTCATGGCATTGTCAGCATTAGTCTGTTCTCGTTTTGTCCAAATCATTGCATATCGCCACATATAAGGGCAAAATTTTCGGTTATCTATATTTAAATCCCTCCACCATGATTCCTCGAGTCTCTGTCACTCAAATCATCCGGTGTAGCTATTTAAATAGGGGCAACTGTAATACCCCAAATTTTACCCTTACATTTAGTCAGTCATTTCGCATAGCATAGCATCCGTTAATCACTAACAAGTCATAAAGTGAGTTTGTGTTTCAGGAATCACTCCAAGGGCTTTTGGTCATTTTACGTTGGTTCTGACAGATTCTAAAAAATGGTCTTTAGTTCCTGAGGCGTTCAAACCATCATATCCGATACAGTTGTTTATCATATGGTTTGAGTATCATCGAAGGCGTCGACTCGGTTTGAGTGTTGTTGAAAAAGCTGTCAGAAGCATATTTGAATTTGGGTCGTTCGTTTGCTTATGGTTTGTTTTAAGATATTCTGAGCAGTCCTCCGTTTCATGGATAAAGTGCAGTTTTGGATATAAAATAAGTGGAGTTTAGTTTGAATCTATTCAGATTTAATCAGGTTGCGACAAGATCATGAAAGGAGTAATTAATTGGGATGAAAATGTGTTGGATCTTGCTCAATGCAAAAGAGAGGTAAGTTGGAATATTTGTTGAGTTAATTCATTTACAAATAAAGAAGTGAATTTAAATATTTTTGAATTTCATTCATGAATATTTATAATTTACAACTAAGTGAATTTAAACATGCTTGAAGATTCATAATTTACACACAAAAAAGAGGGAAATAAAAGTACATTTCATCCTAAAAATTCTAAAGGCCCTAGATATCTAAAGGTCTTCGTGCCATTCCTTTGAGTTCTTCCTACAGCTTCTGATCAACCTGTACAACAAAAAGAAAACAGAACAGAATAGGGAAAATGTTAGAAGTTGTTTGACACTCTCAGAACGATTGTCATCATCGAGTGCCGGGAGGGCACAACCGAAGTCGCATCCTACTCCCATTATCGATCCGTGCCATGGGCATCATATCAGGTGATTATATTTGTTCTTATCATACGGGACAGCCGAGAAAGATGAAGAGTAAAAGAATTAGGGACTGATTCGATTTGCCAAAAGAGTTCATGCAACCTTGGATTCCAAATTAGAACACCATTCATCAAGTAAATAAGTTTTGGGGACATTATCAAGTAAATTCATGCTCAAGATGCCACCGTCAGAAGGAGGTTCGAATTAGGGGGCTGAAACTCGAAAGGAAGCATACCATCTGCATAAATTCACAAGACAACATCATTATCCCAATTTCCTAACAGAGTGTAAGGCCAAAGCTAACTGAGATGTATCAGAAAAATCCACAACAGAATATAGTTAACCAAAGCAAAAAACATATTGGGCTTAAAGCAATCCGCTTCTGAGAACAAATACAATCCAAAGTCACAAGAACAAACCGTATCAGGAAGAGTCATCATGAAAGTCTGAAAACAATCAACAAAACAAATGAAATCACCAAATCACACATGTAAACAGGACCATACCAGAAAAGAAAGATAAGCTCGCGTAACCATCACACATCAGTTCAGAGTATACCCCAACTAAAGGTACAGTCACACATGGAAAAAATCGAACAAGGCAAGTGTAGGGCTCAGCTATAAAACCTCATAGCCCAAATTCACCAACCATAACCAAAGGGGCATTCAACGAGTCTGTCACCTGAATTAACAAAGACAGGTTGTGTCAGTATAAACCAATTCAACTCAAAAGGCGATCGAAACAAGTCCATGACCATGCCAGTCGCAGTAAACCCCAATCGAATGCGAAGGTCGCAGTGGAAAACCGAAGGTGTAGAACCTGGGCTCAGTTCAAGCATCATAGCCCAGTTCACCAAAGCTCACCAGAGTAGAGGCTGAATAAGCCAATAACAGGCAAGATAGACAAACAACATCAGAAAAGGAAAACAAGTCTCCAAGTTCGAACCAAGTGAACCAGTTCGCATCCGAATGGTGCTAGAATCCATATCTGAAAGAATAGAAACCAATTTCACATCAATCACAACGAAACCAGGTTAACCAAAGTGAACCAAATATCCAAAGTAAAATCAAACATCAATCAATCCAATCTGGAGGCAAACCATATCAGAAAAATAGAGAGATTTTGATTTGATAATTAATCCCAAAGTAGATCAAAGCAAATCAGTTCAGACTAATAAAAGTGAATCAAATCAGGAAATCATATCAGCTCAATCAGGTTCTAAAAGAGGAAATAGAATATGATTCGATCTCACCAAAACCTCAATCAGGATTCCAAGAGAAGAAACGAGATCCCAGTCGTATCAGAAAGCCCCTATTGGAACTCAATCTGGAAAAACCAAAGGAAATCAAAATCAAATAATATCAACACAAAATCAAATCAGATCAAGTGCATATCTCAGAAAAAACGCAAGTCCAAGGCCCAGAAGTTAGTTATAAAAAGGAAGGTACAACCTGATGAAAGGAGGAGCCGTGAGAGGAGTTGAAACCCTAGACGGAGAGTACCAGAAGCGGCGAAGAATCCACATGCAAAAACCCTAAACGACGCGAGCTCAGACGAAGCAATCGTCATCATCGCTCCAAGAACCACCAAGCGTGATCAACAATACTCAGGGGGAAGTCCACCAACACCGTTCCATTTAAACGGCGGGCAAACAACCATCGAGGCTCAGATTATAACATCATCATCGCCTTCATCATCGTTAACGATCACCGTAGAACCATAAACGTAAGCCACAACGTTTTCCTCATAATTTTTCATGCTCTGTTTCCAGATTAGAAAGAAAGATAAAGAGATCGTGGGAGAGCATGAAGCAACGCGAAAAGAACACGAAGAAAAAAATGAGGAGCGCCGCTGATGGGATCAAGAGCAAACCCTAACATTTCTGTTGGCAAGCCGGGTTGGGTCCGGATGTGGTGACCGGCCCAACCCTTTTCCCTTTTTATTTTTTTTGTTTAGTTTTTTATTAATTTGTTTTATGTTTTAACAAAAAAAACTTTTCTTAACATTTTAATATTATAATTTAAAAAAAAAATATCTTTTTCATTTTAATCCTTTTTATTAAGAATAAATTAAAACTTTTTTTAATGAAATTAAACTTTTGTAAATATAAAATGGAAAACTTTTTTTTAAAGTAAATAAAAGCTTTTCTTGAAAAACATAAAAATAAAAATTTTTTTAAATTTCTCTTTTGCAAACTAACATTAAATTAGTAAGATTTTTAAATAAACATTAGTAAAGTCTCAATTTATGTCTTCTCGTAACTCATTGCTGCCTAACTCTGCCTACTAACGGGTGTTCGCTTTTGCAGTTCATTACGTATTTCATTTAAGTTCCTTTATATTTGTATCTGTTTCTCATATGTAACCCCGCGAACCTAATAATCGCGCTTTAAATTTCTGCCTTTTAATTTCTGTTTGTATGGCTTTAACTGCTGTCTTTATTTTCTGCTCGTATGATTAATTTCTCACACATTCATCAATATTCTGTTACATTACACACATCCGAAGGTTAGGTCTAGCTTTTGGTCGCCGCGCCAATAGTCCTCAACTTCAAACCCTTACAACCTCACAAACCCTAATTTTCACAAGTGCCTCGCCGCCGGCTAATTACAATTTTACCCCTAGCATTAGGTCAAAGAGCCGCCGCGCTCATTTTAGGGTTTCCCGCCGTGGAATCCCTAATTTAACCCTAATTACAACTTAACAATTCAACGTAGAGATTTGGAGTTTCTACACTCCACGTAAGCGTGTCCTTAAGATGCGTTTATTCCCCTTGAGACCTTGACCACAGTCAAGAAGTCTTTAACCTCCCTTTTGAGGGGAACTACGATTACTCTGATTCCACTCCCGTAAGGATACGTAGGCACAAGATGCGATGTCTTGCCGAGTAAACTTAGAATTAACCCCCTTAGGTCTCTTTTCTCACTTTTAATCCCTTTGTACATATACCTTAAGCAAATAAATAAAGCAAATAGTAAACACCTGAAGAAAAGGTTCCTGTAGAGTACTACGGAAGTTTAGGGTGCTAATACCTTCCCTAAATTTAACCAACCCCCGAACCCTAGATCTTTCCCCGCATTGTGTTTATGATGCAAAATAGGTTTTCCCTCTTTTGACCTTTTCCTTCGGATAAATCAAAGAGCGGTTGTGAATTGAATTGTGATTCAAATTAATTAATAATTTGATATCCTATTTCCACCGCAACAGTGTCCTATACAAAAGAAACCACGACTTGGTATTGCTACGTTGTGTAGATGAGAACGAAGCAAAGTTGCTCATGGAAGAGATACATGAGGGTACATTTGGTACACATGCTGGTGGGCATGCTATGGCGAGAAAACTGTTGCGGGCAGGTTATTACTGGATAACTATGGAAACAGACTGTTTCAAGTTTGCAAAGAGGTGTCATAAATGCCAAGTTTATGCGGACAAGGTCCATGTACCCCCAAGTACTCTGAATGTGATGTCATCACCGTGGCCCTTCTCGATGTGGGGAATTGATATGATCGGAAAGATTGAGCCTACGGCATCAAATGGACACCGGTTCATCTTGTTGGCAATTGATTACTTCACCAAATGGGTGGAAGCAGCATCATATGCCAATGTCACCAAGCAAGTGGTCGCCAGATTTATCAAACGAGATATTATCTGCAGATATGGAATCCCTGAGCGGATTATCACCGACAATGGTTCGAATTTGAATAACAAGATGATGAAAGAGCTGTGCCAGAATTTTAAGATTGAACATCACAACTCTTCTCCTTACCGACCCAAGATGAATGACGCTGTTGAAGCGGCCAATAAGAACATAAAGAAGATCGTCCAGAAGATGGTTGTGACGTACAAGGACTGGCACGAGATGCTACCTTTCGCTTTGCACGGTTATCGTACGATGGTACACACATCAACCGGGGCAACCCCTTTTTCATTGGTATACGGAATAGAGGCAGTGTTACCGTTGGAGGTTGAGATTCCTTCCTTGAGGGTTTTACGAGATGTCCAACTTGACGAGGCAGAATGGGTTAAAGATAGACTGAATCAGCTCAGCTTAATGGATGAGAAGAGGCTAGCTTCTCTCGCATACGGTCGGTTGTATCAGAGCCGGATGAAGAAAGCATATGATAAGAAGATACACCCTCGAAGCTTTCAGACGGGTGACCTTGTGCTGAAGAGGATTCTCCCGCCACAAACAGATCACAGGAGCAAGTGGACCCCTAATTACGAAGGTCCCTACGTTGTCAGAAAAGTCTTCTCTGGAGGAGCCTTGTTACTATCCACCATGGATGGTGAAGACTTTACGTCGCCTGTGAATTCGGACGCAGTTAAAAAATACTTTGCTTGAAAGTGACCCGCTGGACAATAAAAAGAGAGTCCAGGCAAAAATGGGGCATCCTGGCGAACCGTAAAAAATGAATAAAAGGTTCGGGCAAAAGTTAGGGATAAAATTGAAAAGATGTACACCCACGAAGTCGAAAACCTGCAAAGGGCGACTTCGGCAAAAAAGGGTATCCCGGTGAATTGAAAACCCGCAAAGGGCGATTCACGCAAAAGTTAGGGATTAAAAAAGCAAATGACTGCGGTCCGGATCTGATATTACATTGCTTAGTGGTTTGGGAGTACCTGAGGGTTCGTTTATCCAACACAATCTCTTCCGAAAATTGAATACCAGGAAAGCTCCAGAGTCAGGAGAGTCATAGGAGGATCAGCTCAGGATGTTTGTCTGCACCACGTTGCCGACATGTATACAAATATCGTTTTGTATTTTGTATTTTTATGCTTTTTGTGCATATATGTATGTGTGTGTGCGTAACTTCCTCTTTTCAGGAGTTTCATCCGGTGTACAAAATTTTGCCTATTCAGAGGCCTGTTATTAATAAAACATGTTATTCAGTATACGACGTTTGTGCTTTACTGTTTTGTATGTGGAAAACGCCGATGTTTCGATGAACTTGCATGTGCATAACTTTGCTGGCCCTTGCCGATGATTGCTAAAACTTCGAATTGACTGAAGTAATGTCGCGAATGCTAACCTGAATAGATCTGGTTGTATAGATTTGTTTTGTCTCGTTTGTGTTTTGTAGGGTTCTCGCCCTTGAAGCGGACAATCAGAAGATGGAGGCCCCAGCCGGAGGTTCGTGGTGAAAGACTTGACTTTGTTTGACGCTAATCCCCATGCAGGTCGCGCCTCATCCCCAGAGGTTGAGACAATGTTATCCCTCACTGAAGGAGGGATTATTTTCCCCAGAAGAGTATCCCCATGCAAGTGTCCACAGGGTATCCCCAGCAAGACAAAATCAGTGTCCCATGCAGAGTTTATACTCCCTAGAGAGTCGAAAATATGCGCATTTAATCCCCAGCTGGGAGGATTTCCATGGCGCATAACCAAGATGGTAAGTTCAGAAGGATTAGCCCCCACCGAGGGTCGTTTTATTTCCCCCGCAGGTCGTCGTGCTTTCGTCAAGATGGTTATCCCCAGCGGAGCGGTAGTTCCGAGTTTGTAACTGTACCCAGACGGTTGCCCCCCCAGAAGGGTTGCTTCCCCCAACTGAGTTAATCTTCCTAGCAGGTGTTATTCTTTCCTCCAGTGGAAATCGATGTGTAATCTCTCCCCGGCAGAGTTGGTGGTATTTCCAGCATTTATTTTGCCGGATTACTTTATGGTATCCGTTCATCCCCAGCAGAGTGGTATTTGTCCTCAACAGCCGTGTTGAAGCCAGCTTGTCAGAGCTTCCCCAACAGCCCGAACCTGCATTTGCATTTGCATACATTATCATGTTTGCATCTACCCAAAAACGCGTAGCATTTCTATGCCGTATGGAGCATTACGCCATTGCCAAACATATGCATTTTGAAACATAAATCAGGTTGGTTAACCTTTTGCTTTCAGGTGTGTTTCTCAGCAGGAGTATGAAGTTATAATTCAGATGTATTACCAGACGATCGAGGTCTCGCCGTGAGACATGCGATGATACAGTTCTTGTTATTATTCCCCACAGAGTTACTGGTTGAAGTTTCTCTTATCCGACCAGCGGAGTGTTTTTCTTCAGGTTTGCTGTCGCGGCAGCATGTCAGGGTTTCATGAATCAAGATTTCAGAAGTGGTCACTTGTTGTCAAAATGGGTGTCGGGTAGTTATTTTCAGAATATCCCCAGTGGAGCAAGCTACTACCGCGAACAGGCTAGGAAGCTATATCCAGTGTTATTGTTTCCCGTATGAAGCAGGCGGATGAACTTTCCTGTATGAATCAGGAAGATGTGTTATGTTTTCCCGTAAGAATCAGGCGGATGAACTTTCTTGTATGAATCAGGCAGATGTGTTATGTTTTCCCGTAAGAATCAGGCGGATGAACTTTCCTGTATGAATCAGGCAGATGTGTTATGTTTTCCCGTAAGAATCAGGCGGATGAACTTTCCTGTATGAATCAGGCAGATGTATTTTCCCGTAAGAATCAGGCGAATGAACTTTCCTGTATGAATCAGGCAGATGTGTTATGTTTTCCCGTAAGAATCAGGCGGATGAACTTTCCTGTAAGTATCAGGCAGTTGTGTTATGTTTTCCCGTAAGAATCAGGCGGATGAACTTTCCTGTATGAATCAGGCAGATGTATTTTTCCGTAAGAATCAGGCGGATGAACTTTCCTGTAAGTATCAGGGAAATGTGTTATGTTTTCCCGTAAGGAACAGGCAGATGAACTCTCCTGTATGAACCAGGCAGATGTGTTATATTTTCCCGTACGAATCAGGTGGAAGAACTTTCCTGTATGAACCAGGCAGATATGTTATTTTTTCTCGTATGAAGCAGGCGGATGAACTTTCCGATATCCAGATAGATGATTCTTCAGTGATAGACAGAGAGTGTGAGTTGTGTTCCGATATTTGACAAAAGTATTTTCCCAAAGGAAGTCGCCGTGATTTCCTCGTGTTACTGTCCCCATTAGAGTCCTCCTCAGAGTCGTTTGTGGGTTGGGACCAATGGAGGTAGCTACAGCAGAAGTAGGCAGAGAAACAGTATTCAGGTAATATTCCCGTATGAAGCAGGCGGAGGGATGTTCCTATAATTAGGCAGATGACTGTTCCTGTATGAAGTAGACGGATGGGGTTTCCTGTGTTTAGGCAGATGACGTGCCTGTAGGGATAGGCAGATGAGTTCCCTGTGATTAAACAGAAATGTTTCCCCAGCGAAAGCGCCGGGAGTTTTCCGTAATGTGAAGTCCTGACGTGGACAAGATTGATTACTCTTCAGGGACCATTCATCCCCAGCAGATATCTTCCTTCGTATTGGCGAAGTGGGGGTCCTAACATGGACAAGGTTACTCCTGTGACGACAGAATCTCTACTCGTGTTGACGAATTGATTTCTCTTCTGGTGTTGATGAGGTTAGCCCAATGGTGTACGAAGGTGTTTTCGCGAAGATAGTCCAACACCTGTGGCGTCACACAAGTGGTTGAGGTTGAAATCAAAATTGTATCAGATGATGGACCAGTTATTGCCGTAACAACCAGATTCAGGTCATTGGACGTTGCTTCTCAAGCAGTTTTGCAATTTATCTCCACGGTTGGCAAATTTCAGGGTTTCTTTGGTATTCAACCATCTCGTACCTCGAATGTTTGAAGGCCGTTCGCTCTTCACCCAGTCGGGTCCAAGCCGTTTGAATAGGGGCAGCTGTTGCACCCCAAAATTTGACCAACTGGTTCCCATATCTGGTTTATGTTTTGACGCATTTTGCATTCGCATTCGCATACTGCATGCATTGCATTTTCTCAGTCAGATTGATTTTATCGGGATTACAGCCCCTGGCGTTTCAGGCAGTTTAGGCCGGTTCAAATAAGTGTATTTGAGAATTTGTGCTCGTCCCGGTATTTCTAGATTGCGCTGTTGTTTTTAAGGACATTTTGGTGTCCGGCTTTTACCGTCTATTTCGTTATGGTTGCGTAATTGTTCTCTAATCGATTTAATCGGCTTCCTGGTTTTTTTAGAAGTTTCTCTTTTATTTTATAGATTTTTAATGCATTTTAATAGATTTTTAATAGATTTACTTGAGTTTGTAGATATTAAATAGGTTAATTTTTTTTTAATAGAATTTAATAGTTTTTATAGATATTTTCTTATAGGATTAAATAGATTTTTCTAGGTTTTTTAAATAGATATTCTCTTTTTTAAATAATTTTAATAGATTTTTAGCATGTTAGATATTAGTTATTTTATTATTAAATAGAATAGTTTTTTAATATAGATTTTAAATAGTCTTTTTAGATCTTTTTAAATAGTTTTTTTGATATGGTTTTAAAAAAGAGTATAATAATGTTAGATTTTAGTTTTAATAAATAGTGATAAAGATTTTTGATATAGAATTTTAATAGGTTTATTATTTTTCTAGGTTTTAAATAGAATTTTAAATAGTTTTTAATAGATTAATAGAATTTAGATAGATTTTATTTTTAGGTTTTATATAGATATTAATTAGATAGACATTAATTAGATTAGGGTTTAGTTTTAATTAGGATTTATTTTGGTTTAATCATTAGCTTATTAGTCAGCTTTTATTAATTAGATTAGTTAATTGTGTAGTTAATTAGGGCTTTATTCTTTTTGTTTTATTAGCAGTTTAATTAGCATTTTCGTTTTCTGTTAATTGTTGATTAATTAGTGTCATTTTCCATTAAGTCCATTAATTACGTTAATTCATTAAGTCCAGTATTAATTCACATTTAATCTGAGTCATTAAGGTCTAAGTGGGCCATTATCCAATTTAAAGCCCAGTCTAAAGTCCAATTTCCGTCAGGTGTCCCATATATAAGCCTGCCACGCGTTCCATTTCTGGCTTTTCCACCTCACAATTTTCTGACACCTCATTTTCCACTCAGTTCCCACTTCCTTTCTCTCTCCCACATGTCCCTCTCTGACTCCACTCTCCCACACGTGTCTCCCTCTCTCCTCCACCACCAAGCCACGTGTCCCACTCATTCTCTCCCATCGCTGCATGCGTGCCAGCTGTATTCCACCCACTTCCCTCCATCGCCGACCATGCAACCACCGCCGGAGCAGCCGTAACGGTCGCCGGAACTCCTAACAGCTCGCCGGAAACTGCAATTTTCCAGAATCACCAAGAATCTCTCCCAATCTTCTTCACCAATCTTCATCAGCCCCTCGCCGGAAAATACATCCTCGCCAGAATCTGCCATATTCATCAACGATCTTCATCTGGATCTTCCTTCCAGCATCAATCTTCCATCGTCATCGTTCATCAATATTGTTGTTCGTCCACTTTTTTTCCCCAGAAACCTTCAAACGAACAAGAACATTCATCATCTTCATCTCTAGATTTCATCCGGTTTCAAGATCTCGAGAACCTTCAACAGATCTTCGTCAACGGCTTCAAGAAGTTCATCACGCGTTCATTCTGAGTTCTCCAGAACTTCAAGATCGGCTTCGTTCATCATCAAGTTAGCAAGATCTTCATCAGTCCCTCGCAAGAGCTCCACCAATATTGAACATCTTCAACCAGGAATCTCCAGAAGTTGCTCCTTCCAATTCTTCGTAAGCTTCGCCAAGCTTCATCTCAAATCTCCAGAAGCTTCATCGTCTTCATCCAGGTTCCTACTCTGAATCCATCCTTTATTGTAATTTTCTTGTTGTTAGCTGAGGATCTAGGTTAGTTGAGTGTTAGCGAGAAATGAGTGGAACTGATAGATTGAACGGTGTAGTTTGTGTGGAATCTGGGTGGACATTTTGTGGTTTGAGAGAATCAGAGAGGGAGGATGGAGAGAGTGGAAGGGGCGCCGTTAGGGTTTCAGTAGGGGAAGGAGTGAACAGTAGAGAGGGGACTGGGATAGAATTAGGTTTTGTTGTTGAGGATGAATGGATTGGACTCGGGCCTTAGGCACATGGTTTTGCTAAGCGTTCCTCCGTTTTCCCCATGGCACCCCCCTCTCCGTTGGATTTTCGTTTTGGGCCTAGACAAGATTTACTAATCGCACCCCCAAGTTGAAGGCCCAGTGAGAATAAGGCGAATTATTTGCTATTCGCCACAGGTTTTTTCCATTTTTCCCTGATTTTTCTAAGTATTTTCTGATTTGGGTTTGGGCTCAGCGTGTTTTGATAAGCGCACCCCCTCCTGAGCCCAACTTTTATTTTGAACTGTATGTAATTGCTATTCGCCACGCCAGTTTGTCTTTTTTAGGTGATTTTCTTTTATTTTTCATGTTTGCATATAGGTTAGTAAATAATTCATAACAAATTGAAAAATAATCATTTTAGGATGGGATTTTTTTTCCTAGTTCCCTTAGGACCTTTAGAAAATTGTGAAATAATAAAAATATTAATTTCATGCATTTTATATTTTTGGTATATTTTACAATTTGATTGTTTTTATTTTGCATTTGTTTGATACTTAATTTTTCTGAATTTAGTATGAGAGATTGGTGCATGATTTTTGATTGATTCTTGTGAGGCTGATTAAATTAGGGAAGTATGTACCCTTAGGAATTTTGTCATATTTTTGTGACTAAAACTTAGATTAATTTGAGAGGTAGATAGGAGAGGTATCAGAATTAGGGTTTCACAACACTTAGGTGTAGTTTAGGGCATAGTTTTGGGGTTTTAAATTTGATTTAGGCCTTGGGGTTTATATGGGGTATTTGGTATATAGTTAGGTTACCTTAGAAATTAATATAGAATTTTATAATGAATATTACTATTTTATTTGATTTTTGCAATTTGGTTGATATTGGTGTGTTTCCCACTTGGGATGTTGTTTTGTTTGTGGGGTTTGGGTCATTTCAATTGGGTGTTGGGATTAGGCTTTGCTTGTTGGAGCTAATGAAGACCTTGGAGATGATTGAAGACAAGGGATAGAGCTGGATGCATGAAGATTCCTCTCCTTGAAGATGGTTTGTGAATACTTAGGAGATAGGAGAAATAGGGAGAGCTTTAGATTAGAATGATTTCTTCTTGGAAACATAGAAAGCATCTTGTGCTTCTATTCCTCCCTATGACATAAAGTCCTTCTAAGGTATTCACATCCCTCCTTTGGAGGGATAAGTGGCTTATTTTAGAAGTAGAACTTTGAGGGAACATTTCTCTTATAATGTTAAATACTTATAGGCTTCCTTTGGTTGTCAATAAGCTGTTTAACATCTCAACTTAATCTGACAATTGATTCTCTTCTGGAGTGCTTGCCTTGAAGATATAAACCTATTGAAGATATGAAGTTCATTGAAGATAAAGCTTGTGCCTGTCAAAGAAAGTTATCTATTGAAGCTAGGGTTTTGTTTCTGTTTGAGGCTGTCTATTTGTTGGGGTTCATTGCTTGCCAGGGCTTGGAGATTTTGAAGATAGAAGCTTATCTAAAGCTTGGGGGTCATTGAAAGGTGAAGATAGGATCTTGCTTGAAGTTGTTACTGTCAAACTCTCGTTGCTGTTTGAGCTGCTTGCTGTAGGAGCTGGTGTTGCTGTCAGAGCTGGTGTTGGGTTTTATTTTCTTTTTCCGTATTGTTTGTTGGCTTGTTCAGCTTGCCCCTTAGGTTTGAAGTGAAGTTGTTTCACTTTGCCTATTGTTTTCCCAGGTTCGAGGTTGAGTGGGACTCCCTTGCCTCGCTTGTATTGCTGCATCTCATGCATTTTACTGTTTATTGTATATATCTGTTTCTTTTCCGTTTATCCCCTAGGATCTCTGTTTTTCTCTGTGCAAGAGAGAAATATGACAGACATTAGGTGTTAACCCATGCATGATAACATTAGGGTAGTTTTGATTCCCATTTTCAACCCTAGGTTTTTAGAGTGTCGTTTCTCTTCTCATCTCGAAACAATCAAAAACACAATAATCTTTCAAACGTCAATAAAAAACAGTTCTTGCGTAAAAGACTGGAAACCAATCAAAAACGTCATTTTTGTCCGCTTGGACCCGTAATCAGGAGAAAACCTTTTTCAGAAGGATAAGGTGATAAAAAATAGTCAGATAACTCTGTGTCTTCCGTAGCCCGAACTACGTTTGCTCTGATCTTTCATGCTGTATGAAAGTACGTAGGCATAGGATGTCGTATCCTAGCGAGCAACCTTCCCCTCCTTTCCCGTAGGTAGGCGAACTACGTTGACTCTGATTTCTCGTTCCAGACGGGAATACGTAGGCATAAAGTGCGATACTTTGCCGAGTCATTTTCTTTTCTTTGTAACCCTTGACCCTTTAGAGTAGATAGAATAACAATCTGTACTAGAAAAACAAGCGTGGATCCCGTCGAGTACGACGGACGTGAGGGGTGCTAATATCTTCCCCTTGCGTAATCGACTCCCGAATCTAGGATTTGGTTGCGACGACCATTCCTTTCCCATTTTGCGTTAGGTTTACTCTAGGCGTTTCCTTTCCCTCTTGTGGGATAAATAACGCACGGTGGAGACTCTTTTGTCATAGCCGGCGCTGATTTTCGCAGTAGCGACAATTAACTCTCCCCAACCTTCAGGAATTCCCCTATCGATTGTTGATATGGTACTCTTCAAGGATGCAAAAGATGGATTACTCTGGCCCTCCATAGTCTCTTCAACTTCCACTAAAACAACATTGGCGATCCCAAGTGCTTGGAAAGAAGTTTCCAAAGCGTCTTCATCAGCCTCAATATAACAGAATGAAGATAAATTACTGACCATTAAATCCTCCTCACCATGTATAATGACTAGCTTTTTGTCGACCACAAACTTCATCTTCTGATGCAAAGTTGAAGTTACTGCCCCAGCGGCATGGATCTAAGGTCTTCCAAGCAGATAGCTATAATTAGGATTGATATCCATGACTTGGAAAGCGATATTGAAAACATGAGGACCAATCAGAATCGAAAGTTCCACTTCTCTAATCACAGATCTGCGAGAACCATCAAAATCCTTGACAATCAAAGAAGTAGGCTTCACCATAGTTTCTTTATAAGCCAACTTACTAAGAACTCTCTTGGGTAGGACGTTCAAAGAAGAACCGGTATCCATGAGCACCCTTGATAAGTTATCCTCCTGACATTTCACTGATATATGCAAAGCACGGTTGTGATTCGGACCCTCTCTCGGTAGCTCTTCATTGCTGAAGCTGAGAGTATTACAAGCAGTGATATTGGAAATCACACTATCAAACTGACCGGTGGTAATGTCCTGAGCGACATGAGCTTGAGTCAACACTTTTTGTAAAGCATTTCAATGAGCAGGTGAATTCATCAACAGAGACAAGATATAGATCTTGGAAGGAGTCTGATGAAGTTGATCAATAACTTTGTAATCACTTTTCTTAATGATCCTCAAAAACTCAGCATCTTCATCATTAGCGAATGCCTCTTTACCCTTATCTTTGGCAGGCACGACAGTAGTGGTAGTTGTTTCCTTAGGCGGAGCCTCATTGAAACGGGGAGTATAAATGCAACCATTACGAGTCATCCTGCTTGCCCCAGCTATGTTGGTCACGGTTTCACTATCAGTCTTCACTTCTTCCCTCGGAATGACCTTCCCAGATTCTTTGTCAACTATGGTCACGTCATATTTCCAAGGTACAACTTTGAAGGTAGGAAAAAAACTTAGAGGGGGGGGGGGAGGTTGAATAAGGTTTTCAAATAACAACTATGACAATAGTAAAAATAACAAGGTATTTTTATCCTGGTTCGTTTGAACTCAAACTAATCCAGTCCACCCTATCAAGGTGATTTGCCTTTCTCAACAAGGACTTAATCCATTAAATCAAACTGATTACAGTGATAACCACTAAGACAAACAGTCTTAGTCTTCTCAAGAAATCTGACCACACTTGGTCTCTTAAGGAACTTTACATTAAGTAAAAATACAATGTATGTTTAAGAGTTGTTTCTAAAAAGCTATATCATAATTGTGATTTTACATAAATAAAGAATGAATTAAATCTAGAATGAAGTTGAGAGATGTTTGGATATTGTTGGATATTGTTCTTTGATTGTTCAATGACTCGTCAACCTAGAAATGATGTAGGAGTCTTGTTTAAATAGAACTTCACTTTCATTTCTTGAAAGGCGTGCAGCCGGCATTTTGTCTTCTTTGACTTTTCTTTCCCATAAGAGGAATGTTCAGACAAATCCTTTTTGTCTGAATTCTTGTGTCATGCACGAATGAGGAAAGATCCGTTTGGATAAGGATAAGGAATATGCCAACAGATTTTTATTTGAACAACATCTTCTTCAACAAATCTGGAACAGTCTTGCATCATATCCTTTGATGATGCTCCTTGTTCTTCAGATCAGAGTTACTCTATTCAGAGTATTTGCAGCCATGTGCTTTAGCGTGAATGATCTTTATCAGAGCTGACTTGAATATCAGAGCCTCTGTACTTGCAGCGTTAAGTACTTCCAGAGTCTTCTGATTCTTTACATATGTTTTTTCGCTCAGAGTCTTCTGCAGCTTCGCTCAGAGTCTCTTTCAGGCAGCGTTCAGAGTCTTCTGATTCTTAACTTTCAGAGGAGTTTTTGCTTCTAGTGGAATATTAATTTTAATATCTGAAACAAAAATACTTGAATACGATTATAGTATATATTTACATCATACAAAACTTCATTAATGTTATCATCAAAACATAGAGATATATTAAGAACCAATCTGTGTTCTAACAATCTCCCCCTTTTTGATGATGACAAAAACAATAGGAAATTTTGTTCAAAACAAAGAAAGATATATATATCTCAGCTTGAGATTATGAATCTCCCCATGAATTGAATACTGATAGAAAAAATAATTACTTCCCTTTCAGCACAAGTATTCTTTCCAGAGTTAGAGCAAACTTTGGAGACTCTCAGAGTTTGTTCAGAGTTACTCTATGAAATTTATCTGATGAAAAATTTGAGCTCTGAAATACTGAATTCAAAGTTAGTTAAATTTAAACATGTCTGAGTTCCATTTTAGTAACTATTTATGTGAACAATTAGAATTCCCATTTTCTCCCCCTTTTTGTCATATCAAGAAGAAAAACTTTTGAAGACATGAAACAATAACAGAGGAAAAACATAAAGCATATCATATAATCAGATGGAAAAACGAAACAGTCACAAATGCATTGATAAGAAATTCAGAAGATAAACAAGATAAGTAAAACAACACAAAAGTGCACAAATAACAAAACAACTAAGAAGAAGAACGAGAAGCCAAAATCTTCAGAAGATTCGTTATCTCAGAGGTTGACTCTTCTTGCTTCACCATCCAAGTCTTGATCTCAGATGTTGATTCCTCTTGCTTAGCCATCCAGTCTTTTATTTCATCTGTTTTTTTCTCTTGTTTGATCATCCATGTCTTGAACTCAGCGTTTTCAGCTTCTTGCTTTTCAACCTTAATCTTCAGATCTACAACTTCTTCTGTCTTCAACTTAGAAGAGTCTGGAACACTCACAGAAGCAGAGACATCATCAATAACCATTGCAGATTCATTCTCTATTTCCATAGGAGAAGGTTGAGCAGATGCAGAAATGTCTTCAAGAAAGGAAGCCTCTGTGATGATTTTGTCAGTTTGAGAAACCTCAGTCATCTGAAGTGTAACAGCTTCTTTAGAAGAAGAACACACAACCTTTGGAGGTGTATTTTCCAGAAGTAGAGTTGGAGTTCTGCTAACTCTTAGAAGAGTGAGTCTGCCAGCTTCAGCAAAAAGTAAGTGTGGCAGATCTATCTTGATGTCTTTACCCAGATAGTACAAGAAGTACATCTGATCTGTGTTGATGTAGTCAGGAGAATTAGAGGATTTCCTGTGATGTATACAACCTAGAAAGATCTTTGCCCAAATCTTGTAATGAACCTTTAAATCCTTGATCTTGTTTGAAGCTTCCCTAGAAGTGAAAACTTCATTGTATACCTCAGCCATGTCCAGACGACCTACTGGTGGATGAGTAACACCATATATTTCTTGATATCCTATCAACTTACGAATTAGATCTTCAGTGATGATAATCTCTTTACCCAGAACTGATGAAACTATGAATTTGGGATAGACGGTTGCATGGATCCAAAATTCTTTAACCAAGCAAGGATAAACTGGACCTATTAGTCTATCAAAGTACTTCACCCAACTTTGAGAACTAACAGTGGGACGGAGATCAAAACTATTTTCAGCAATGCAGTCAAAATCTACCAAGAACTCACATAAAACTTCCAGTTGATGAACGGGTGTGAAAAGAGTTCTTACAGGTGCGTTGAACGGAACAGTACCCATATTAGAAGAAGAAACTGCAGCCATTGAAGATGCTAACCGTTAAGAGGTTGAAGATGAAGTAGCCATTTGTGAACTAGAGAGATAACTTGATCTTCTTGAAGATTTTGGTTTAGACGAGAAGATGAAGCAATGTAGCAAGCAAAAATGCATATAGGTGTAAGAGAGAGTGAAAAGTGTTATGTTGTGGAATATATAAGGGCAAAAAAATTAGGGCACACAATCACACATTCAGCATTTACTCACAATTAATTAAAACATTAAATCACATCAAAAAGAATAATGATTAAAAAACATATAATGATTCTGACAAGCGTGGGGAGGAAAACGAGAAAATTAATTGTTCAAACAGTACCTCTAAACGGCGTCTCATTGCTTACACTCCACCTTTTCAGATTTCATGTGACACATGTTTGATGTTGTTGTGCCTCTGAATCTCTTTAGAATAAGAAACGTTAATCAACGCTCAGATCCTCTGAGACTTGTTAGTTCAGAGTTTCACAAAATAAATAAAGTACCAAAAGAAATAAACAGATGAAATATTTCAGAATATAGACATTAATCATTTTTCATCTGAATAAATTTGCTTCTGAATAATAGTTTTATTCTGGACAAAAATCCATACTAATATTCTTCAGAATAAATTTGAATTTATCTTCAGCAAGGGGTTTTGTAAAGATATCATCCCATTGATGGTCTGTATCAACAAAGTTTAAACTTATAATTCCCTTCTGAACATAGTTTCTGATGAAATGATGTTTAATTCCTATATGCTTTGCCTTAGAATGTAAAATAGGGTTTTTAGATAGGCAAATAGCAGAAGTATTATCACAGAAGATAGAAATGTTACTCTCATATATCTGATAATCTTCTAGCTGACTCTTCATCCAGAGCATTTGTGTACTACAACCAGCAGCAACAATATATTCTGCTTCTGTTGTTGAAAGTGTTATTGTGGGTTGCTTCTTGCTGAACCATGAGATCATATGATTTCCTAGAAACTGACAGCTTTTAGAAGTACTTTTACGTTCTACTTTGTCTCCAGCATAATCAGCATCACAGAATCCTACTAGTTTGTATTCATCAGATCTTATGTAACACAAACCCACGTTAGTAGTACCTTTCAGATACCTCAGAATCCTCTTAACAACTGTTAAGTGAGATTCTCTAGGATCTGATTGGAATCTAGCACATAGACAAACACTGAAAAGAATATCAGGTCTAGAAGCAGTCAAATACATAAGAGATCCAATCATACCTCTGTAGAGCTTTTGATCTACCTTCTTACTTACCTCTTATTTTCCTAGAGTGCTTGTTGGATGCATTGGAGTTTTAGACAACTTACCTCTTCTTTTCCTAGAGTGCTTGTCTGATGTATGTAAGTGCCTTCTGGAGTTTGATTGACTTGAATTCCCAGAAAGAATCTGAGTTCTCCCATCATGCTCATTTCAAATTCTGCCTACATAGATTGAGCAAACTCCTTTCCAAGCGTAATATTTGTTGTACCAAAAGTAATATCATCTACATAAATCTGACAGATTAAAATGTCTTTCTTAATTTATTTATGAAATAGAGTTGTATCCACCTTTCCTCTGATAAAATTTTTTTCCAGAAGGAAATTACTCAGCCTCTCATACCAAGCTCTGGGAGCTTGTTTTAGACCATAGAGTGATTTCTTTAATTTAAAAACATGTTCTGGAAATTTTTTATTTTCAAAACCAGGAGGTTGATGAACATAAACTTCTTCTTCAATTAAACCATTTAAGAAAGCACTTTTAACATCCATCTGATACAGAGTGATGTTATTCTGTGCAGCAAAAGAAATTAATAACCGAATAGATTCTAACCTTGCCACAGGAGCATATGTCTCTGTGTAATCAATTCCTTCTTGCTGACTGTAGCCTTGAGCAACCAGTCTTGCTTTGTTTCTGACAACTTCTCCTAGCTCATTCAGCTTGTTTCTGTAAACCCACTTAGTTCCAATAATATTAAATCCTTTTGGTCTTGGAACCAGATCCCAAACATCATTCCTTGTGAATTGATTTAGCTCCTCTTGCATAGCAAGTATCCAATCATTATCTTGCAGAGCTTCATCCACAGAGGTAGGTTCAATGATTGATACCAAACCAAACAATGACGTTCTAGATGATCTGAGAAAGGATCTTGTTCTGATAGGATCATCCTTCTTTCCAATTATCATTTCCTCTGGATGAGAGGATTTGATTCTGGATGGTCCTTTAACAGTTGGTTCTTTAGAAATCGTCAAGTTGTCCCTTTGAGCAGTCAAAGGAGTAGCATCTGACGTTGCTTCTGGTGGTTTTGCTTGAGCTTTGTCTACTTCTGAATCTTCAGAGTTTGTGAGAAGCACTTCTCTATCTGCAGAGATTTCAAGCTGCTTTGGCTTTTGATTGCCAAGCTTATCATCAAATCTAACATGAATTGATTCCTCTACAATCTTTGTCTCAGTATTGTATACTCTGTAGCCTTTAGAGCGTTCAGAATATCCAAGCATGAAACACTTCTATGCTTTAGAATCAAACTTGTTCAGATTGTCTTTAGTATTCAAAATAAAACAAACACATCCAAAACGATGGAAATAAGAAATGTTGGGCTTTCTATTCCTCCACAATTCATAAGGAGTCTTCTCCAGAAGAGGTATTACAGACACTTTGTTCTGAATATAACATGTTGTATTAATTGCTTCTGCCCAAAAATGTTTTGCCATGTTTGTCTCGTTGATCATGGTTCTGGCCATTTCTTGCAATGTTCTATTTTTCCTTTCTACAACTTCATTCTGTTGAGGAGTTCTAGGACATGAGAAATCATGTGTAATTCCATTTTCTTTAAAATATTTTTCAAAGTATTTATTTTCAAATTCTCCACCAAGATCACTTCTGACTTTGATAATATTAAAATTCTTTTCAGTTTGGACTTGTTTGCAAAAGTCAAAGAATACAGAATGTGACTCATCCTTGTGTTTCAGGAATTTTACCCATGTCCATCTACTGTAGTCATCAACTATGACTAATCCATACTTCTTGCCTCTGATGGATGTAGTTTTCACTGGTCCAAACAGATCAATATGAAACAGCTCTAATGGTCTAGAGGTAGAGACAACATTTTTAGCTTTGAAAGAGGATTTTGAAAGTTTTCCTTTCTGACATGTTTCACAAAGAGCTTTTGAGTTGAACTTCAACTGAGGAAGTTCTCTGACTAGATTGAGCTTATTAATCTGAGATATGCGTCTCATACTAATATGACCCAATCTTCTATGTCAGACACATTGCTCATCGTTAACAGACATAAGGCATTTTACATTTTAAACTTTTAGTTCTGAAAGATTAATTTTGTAAATGTTGTTCTTCCTTTTTCCATTAAAGAGGATTGAACCATCTTTTTGACTCATATATTTACAACATTTTTGATTAAAGATTATATCATAACCATTGTCACTTAATTGACTTATGGACAATAAATTATGTGTTAACCCTTCAACAAGTAAAACATTAGATATGGAAGGAAGGTTACCATTACCAATAGTTCTAGAGCCAATGATTTTTCCTTTCTGGTTCCCTCTAAACTTTACATCACCTCCAGATCTAAGTTCCAGGCTTTGGAACATAGACTTTCTTCCCGTCATATGTCGTGAGCAGCCAGAGTCCAGGTACCATGACTGGTGTCTTAACTTTGCTGCTAAGGACAGCAACAAAGATTATTTTATCTTTAGGTACCCATATTTTCTTGGGTCCTCTGGGGTTAGTTGGTTTGAAATTCTGTCTGAACTTCTTTCCCTTAAAAGCATCTTTTTTCTGATGAAATTTTGGTTTAACAAAAGCTTTAGTGTTCTGATCTATACGTGTGTGATTTATATCATTCAGGTGACCATATTTAAAATGGGTGTACAGAGGAGAATACTTGATGATCAGCTTATCAACAAGTTTTGGATTTAAATCCTTCCCAGAGGGTGATTCATATCCAATTCCTTTTCTATTGTTTCTGCATACGCCATAGATCATGGAAGCCATTTTGCTTCTATCTAGGTCTCTGGACAGAAACCTCTGAAAACTATAATCATACTCTTCTAAAATGTTTTTAGAGCATGACACAGTATCTGAGTCAGACTTTTGTTGAGCTTTCTCTAAATCAACTTTCATTTGAAGTTTATTTGCTTTTAGCTCAGCAACTTCTGATCTCAGCTGATCAGTCTCAGATGCAAGATAGCTCTGAAGCTTCTTGTATTTGAGTTTGATCTTACTGTAGTTTTCAAGCATTTCAGATAAACTTTCAATAAGTTCAGCTCTGGTAAGTTCAGAAAATACCTCTTATGAATCTGATTCTGATCCAGATTCAGATGTTTCTTCATGGTCCTCCACGTCAGCCATCAGTGCTATATTTGCACATTCTTCCTCTGACTCTGATGAGGATTCAGAAGCATCTGAGTCATCCCACGTGGCCATCAGAACTTTCTTCTTCTTTTCAAACTTCTTTTTGGGTTTGTCCTTCTGAAGTTTGGGACATTCATTTTTGTAATGACTTGTCTCCTTGCACTAATAGCATACAACTTCTTTCTTGCCAGGTAAGGGGTTGGTTAAGCTTTGGAAAGGTATTAGCACCCTAAACTTCTGTAGTACTCTACAGGAACCTTTTGTTTAAATTTACTATTTTACTTTATTATTTTCTTAAGGGTATATACTACTAAGGGTTAAGAGTGAAAGAAAGACCTAAGGGTTAGTCCTAAGTTTACTCGGCAAGATTCACATCTTGTGCCTACGTATCCGGGGTGTTGCACCCTAATTTTGACCGTAGGATCCCACCTCTTTTTGCGTTTTTCTATTGTTATTTGACTTTACTTTAATATTTATTGTTCTTGCCACTAACCAACCTGTGCAGGTGTTTTGAGTTCAAGTGAGGATGACACTTATAATCCAATCCTTCCCGACATGACCCTCTGACCCTCATTTAACTGGTCCTAAAACAAGTCAACCTGTTATCAAGGTCATCAGATGGAAGGGAGCTCATCAAAGCAAAGGATTTGGAAGAAATCATAAGTCATGGTGCGAAAGTAACGTTGCAGTCTCTTTAAAACTAAGGTGGCATGATTTGGTGTACGAGGTTCCATATGGCATTAAGACCGAGGCTCATAAAGTTTCAACTTTTTCTTTCGGAGCAATTTTGCATATAATATCCACTTCACTGCTTGGCATAACAACAATTACCATGGTAAACACCATTGCTGGCGAAGAAACAGTGCATAAGCTTGCTTCACTTTTGCTCGTATTTCTCGGCGGTATGTATATTGTGCTGTTTCTTATGGGAAAAGGTGGCCATAGTCATTTGTACAACCAACCCATGAAGAAAATGGCAATAGCTGGCCTTATTCTTGTTCCTGCACTATCTCCTTGTACTACAACACTTCCGGTATTTCTTGCCGTTGGAAATTCATCCTCCATGATGGTGCTTGCCATCATAGTCCTTCTTTTCAGCATAATCTCTGTGATGACTTCACTAGTAGCATTATCATTTTATGGAGCCAGTCAGCTGAAGTTTCATTGGGTGGAGCGCTGGAGAGCTTGCATAGAAGGATGTTTTCCTTATGAGAGAGTATAATAATTTGACACTTTTGAGGATTGTCACTGTATTCCTTTCGTTTTTGTATGATACAAAAGTGTTATCTAGAGACATGATCATTTTAAAGTTGTAGTAAACTAAGTTTACCACGTAAAGCTAATGATCTAAGCCTTAAATGGCTCATCCAAATTTTCCCAGTGAGTTTGGAAGAATTCATATTGAGTATTTATTTAAAAGAAGCAACAATTGAAGTTACACATTTCAGATCACTATGACTTCTCACAAGTGCAGCCTAACTAAATATTTGTCAATGCTCAACATATCAAAACCAAGAAATTACAAGAACAGAATTCTGCAGTTACATAAAACTGCCATTACAAAAGGTGGCTGACATGTCGCAAGCTCGGTTTTATCTGTTAGCAAAACTCTTGAAGCAACAAGTTTGTGGAGCCTAATTTTCGAGTGCAGCTGGTACTCATGAGTTGTTGCCGTCTGGACTTATTTCCTTCATGCATGACTATGTTCCTCAAATGCTAAATGCCACCATTGTTGAATTGATTCCAAATACGGTCGTACACCACTCTTCTTCAGAACCTACAACAAGATAATCAGAGGAGTCACATTTGGCCTTATTATCGCTATGATGAAGGATTTACCAACCTGTTAAACCAGAGAAGGAAAGGATTCACAACACGACATCACAGCAAAGCACATACACATAGTCTGAGAAAAGAAATTGAGACAAAAAAGATTCGAAAAGCTGCAACACACAGTATCAGAAGAAGTCTATCACAAGCAAGATTCTATACAAGAAAATCATAAAAAACACGCGCAGATGATTCAGGGCAAAGGGATACCAATACACCAGAAATTCACACCTTACAAGCAAGGTCAAAATGCAAAATTTAGAACACAGGCACACCACAAAAAGCAACACATTGAGGCGAAGAAGGTCACATACACAAAAAGCAGGAGTAAAACAATGTACACAAGTTGAAGAGGGAAAGACATACTCAAGGCAGTAACATCATAGCAATACGCACGAGTCGTATTTGGAAAAATATCGGTGACAAACCACAACGGAACACGAAGGAATGATTAATAGCGAGGCATTGAATCATACCCGATTTCACATCCATGCGAGTCTTCAATTGTTCCTGTCTTCGTTTCGTTAGCCTTTTCTTCTTGTAGTCTAAGATGCATTGAATTCAATTTTGCAAAACCGAACCGACACCGAAATCACTTAATAGAGAGTTGTGTTGAGTTGAGTAGCAAGCAAGTTTCTCCAAAGCCCCAACCTGTTAAGATAATATCGAATCACCAGAGTATTAACAAGTATGTTAAGTCAAGGAAACAAAACTTCAGAAGAATTGTGAAGTGCAAGGTCCTTTTACCTTATCAGCTTTGTCGGTTTTGCCGTAGAAAGATTTAGAAGCCAAGAAATTGAAAGCATGCTTAGAGGCTTGAACATATCTGCTACTGTCTCTGCATCCAATCACTTGACAAGCTCTTCAACAACAAAACCTACTGCTTATGGTGTCTATAAAGGTAGTAACTGAAATGGTGGTCTGGGTTTGTCAGACATAATCACTCAAATTCAAGCTTCCAAAGATTCTGCGAAGTCATCTTATCCTATTAATGTTAAAACTGAGCCATTACCATCAATTACCTCCAAACTCCATCAAACGGAGACCTTGAAATATCGAACATAAGCGCCACATAACTTGAGGAATAGCTTGTACACCTCTGCAAAAGAAAGATAATTCAAAACTAAGGTATTTGTTTCGAGTATCAAAGCCGACATGTGACAGAAACTCACCGTTCACATCCAGCTGCTGCAAGTAATCAGTAAAACAAGATCAGTGCCCACACCAAATCAAAGCTTAAACCGAAGTCTGTGGAGCATCTTAGAAGTTACCTTTTGAGCAGTCTTCAAACCAAGAAAGGAGCATAGTTAAACTCACAGCAGTTTTAAAGAAAACTCAGCACCAACAGCTCACATTCACGGTGGTTTTATAAGCAAACTCCTCCAGCTAGTATACCAAGATCAAACAGGCAATGTTACCAACAAAGATATGGATTAGAGTTCATTCAAAAGAGGAAGGGGATCTCTGTACCTTGCCAAGGCTGCCGGTTTCGCCGTAAGGGAGATTTCTTATCTCATGAAGGTTATTATCAACTAGTGAAGACCCTTGAATGTTTGAGCCGTTCCCTTAGCAAACTGGAGCAAGCCATTGAAATCCCAACATTGATTACCATGATTACCGACTGTTGGGCCTACAACAAACACCAGACAAAATAAGTCAGAAAGGGCAAGTTTCAATTCACATTAGAACTGATTTAATCCTTTCCAAAACAGTAATCGAAATGTCTGTAATTGGAATGGAAACCCCATTAATAATCCATCAATTGGTAGCACCCACTCATGCCTATAAGAAGAACAAGAATTGCAGGGAAGAGGACGACAAAAAAAACAAGAATTCGCAACAGATAGGAACATCACAACAATCCACAACATTCACGAAGAACACTCAAAAATCCCAAATCGAAAAACCTAAAAAGTAATTTCGTAGAAAGAGGTTAAAAAACTCATCTTGTAGAACCTCCGTCGCGAACTCTAGTTCACTGTTCGCCTTCAAGGCCCTCGACCTCACCGGAGTCTCGCGAGTCGCCTTCCGCCGCCACCCTCAAACCATCACCGACACTTTTCCCTGGGTAACATTTTCTTTCCCCAAATTACTTTTGCACATTTGATTTTTTTTGAGTTTTGTAGAATAATAAAGCAAAGGCGAAGAACAAAGCGGGAAGAAGAATCGGAGGCGGAAGGAAAAGAACTTGCGAGCAGAGAAGAAAGAAAGGGAAATCGAGAGAGGGAGAAGCGGAAGAGGAAGATTGACGGAAAAGGGGGGGATCGAAGGGGGATTAGGGTTTTCTCTTTGCTTGTAATTTTGTTTTATCTTGTAATCCAGTACACTTGCACACATCGTAACTACACTGCACCCTCACTCAACACCACACACCTCACCTACCACGCGATCTAACGATCCACACCGCAGCCTTACGGTAAAACCTCACAACCCGCGCCTCACCTGATCATACGCCCTCCTTAATTAACCCCTAATTAACCTGATATTTAATTAGTTTTTTTTATTTAAAATGAATTAACCTTTTTTAGAATTAACTAAATCAACCTTGATCAACCTTTTTATTTTAAGATGGTGACATTTTAATTTTAATCTCCTTATCTAATCTACTAACTAATTTAATATCAACTCTCTATGGATCTTTTAATATAATTGTCTTTTAATTAACCTATTTCACTTTTTATATACAACTTAATAACCTTCAAAATAAACATATAACTTGTTTTAAAATAAATCTTTTCCATAATAATTGTATCCGTTTAATAAAAAAAAACTATTTTATAATAAAGAAACTTATTTTGTAATAACCTTTAATACTTTAATGATAACATTTTTCTTATTAAAAGAAATTCCATTAATTTGTCCTTTTTATAATATAACCTTTTATTTAACCTCCTTAATAATAAAATAATAAAATTTCTCTTCAAAAACTAATAATTAATCTATTTAATAAATAGTTCATTTATTAGAAACTTTCCTTTTTTTTTGTCCAACTTAAGTAATCCAATGTAATTCAACATTTTAAAAACAATCACACCAAAAATAGTACAATATACTTTTCTTACAAATCAATTCAAATGAACTAATATAATTTCTTAAAATCAATTCCAATTTCCCCCTTAAAATCAACTCAACTAAAATAAAATCGAATCAACATCCAATCGAGCACGCCTACGTCTCCACTTCGATTCACAATTCACATTCACACACTTAGCGCTTTCATGCGTATGTGCGTTTTACTTTATCCACTTTTATTATCCACAACTCACACTTGCACTTAGCGCTTTCATGCGTCTGTGTATGGATTTAATTATTCACCTTTACTTTATGCAATTTATTTTACAGCAATTTACATTATCGTAACTTATATTCTCGCATCGCATTCTGTCCAAAGGAAGAACCTACACATGACTTAACACTTGTGTGTATTGCATATACATTTGCACCATTTTCCCCATGATCCTTGATCCCATTCAAGTCGATCCTCTAAGTTTAGATCCTACCCCATAGGAAGGACCTTTATCTTTACAACATAGAAACAAACAATACAACTCAATACAACTATTCAAACACATTAGAGAATGAGATGTGAATCATCTTAAGCGAGATAAAACTCCTACCCCACATCAATACAATCAACATGTAGGGACTTTGCCTTAAGAGAGATAGAGGCGTACTCGTCGATCAATATCCGAGTGCTTAAGCCCTTCTCTTAAGACGATGCAAAGACTATTTTTCTACAAAGTTGTGGCGGTTAAATCAAAGTAATCTCCCTTGAAATGACAACTCATCTTTTCTCTTAAACTCAATCAATCAATTACCTTAAACCCGTAGGAACTTTGACCACAGTCAAAGAACTCCTCAAACCCTTTAGAGGAACTACAGATACTCTGATTCCACTCCCGTAAGGATATGTAGGCATAAGATGCGATATCTTATCGAGTATACTTAGAAATAAACCCCTAGGTCTTCTATTCCTTAAGCAGATAAACCTTAGCAATAAACAAACATAAAACAAGAGGTTCCTGTAGAGTACTACAGAAACTTATGATACTAGCACCTTCCCTAAGTTTAACCAACCCCCGAATCTAAAACTCTCTAAACCTTGCATTTGCATTGCATTGTGGGAATTTCGATCTTTATCCCTTCCTTTGGACAAATCAAAGTTCGGTTGCAAATGAATTAAAGATTCAAGTTAATAAATAGCTTGGTATCCAAATTTCACCGCGACACGGGGTAGGGAATGAAATCAGAGTAATCGTAGTTCCCCTCGAAAGGGAGGTTAGAAACTTCTTGACTGTGGTCAAGGTTTCAAAGGGGAATAAGCATTCTTAAGGAAGCTCTTATATGGAGTGCGGCGACTCCTATTTCTACGTTAAAAAGTTGAATTAAAATTAGGGTTGAAGAGGTGTTCCGCGGCGGGAAACCTACAATGAAGTGCGGCGACTCCTTAACCTAATGCTAGGGTAAAGGGTGATTTAGTCCACAGCAGGACACCTAGTCAATTTAGGGTTTTGAAATGGTCAAAGATTATGGTTATTGACTCGGCGACCAAACTGTTTAGACCTAATCCTTCGTAGGGATGTTAACGGTAAAAATGATGCAAACGACAAATTACTACAACGGTGATAATTGAAATACGGGGAAATAACGAAAGCAGTAAAACAGAGGTGCAAAGCGACGATCAGTCGCATAAATTACAACCATGAAAAAAATGCAAAAAAAAAAATAAAGACGGAATAAAAGCGACGATAGCCTCACATAATTACAAAAGAAAAAGAAAAATACAGTAAAAATGTGAAATTAGTAACCAAGTACAAACAAGAGATATGAAAGTCAAATAATAATTAGCAGAAATATTAAGCCTTTTTATTTTAGCATTTTTTAGTTAGAAAATTAGAAATGAAAGTGTGAAATGTTAGAAATTTAAAAATAAATAATGTTAGAAATTTATTAAGAAAAAGTTTGAGTTAAATTAAACATAATGATTTAAAAAACTTTTGTTTTTAAAAGAGGGTTTTAAATTTTAATTTGAAAAGGGTTTAATTTTTATTTAAAAAAGGTTTAACTTTTATTTAGCGTTTTACTAAAAAAATGATCCAATTTTAATCTTTAAGAAAAATGAGTTTCTAATTGTAATTAATGATTTTAATTTTGAACGAAAGATCTAAATTTTAATAAATTCTAATCCTAATGTTTAATTACATTCTTTGTTAAATAATTTAATTAAAACTTTAATTCTCATTATTAATTACCAATAAAAAAATAAATAACCAAAAGAAAAATAAAATAATAAAAAGACATAAAAAAACAGTAATAATAAAGGGGGAGGGGTGGATCGTGTTGCTGTGTTGTTTCTTTAGGGTTTGGGAAAAAACCCTTTCTCTTCTTCTTCTTTCCAACCGACGGCGGCTCCTCCATGACTCCTTTTAGAAACTTTCCTCTTCTCTCCTGCTTTGCCTTCGTCTGTTCATACCTGAAACCAAATAAAACAAAACCAAACTCATTAATGTCATAATCTTACATTTTGGGTGTTTCGGCGACGAGGTGGTGGTGTTGTTGGCCGGTGATGAAGCTTCTTCTGAGGCTCTTTGCTTGGTTGTTGTCCGTCGGTGGTAGTGAGACTCTAAAGGATCCACGGCCGCCGGTTGATGATCCTTGTTGGTGGATCTTCTGAGTTTTTCTCAAAACTCTCTTCTTCCTCTTTCTGATGACCTGTTCTTGATTTCTGATGTTGATGAAGTTTTCTCCCTCTTTTCTCAAATACAACTTATGTTTATATAAGTATCAAACTAGGGTTAACTCTAACCTAATGCCCATTTTAAAGCCCAACTTAAATAATTATTTAAATCTAAATAAAATAAAATAAAATAAAAATAAAATTAAAACTAATAATTCTATTTATTTATATATTATAACTATTTAGACAAAAAATAAAAATAACCGAAACTCAAATAAATAAAATTCGGACGCCCAAGTGCTCGAAAAAATAAACTGAGTACACTAAAATGATCAGCGCAAAATATACGACTCGGAAACATACCGTTTGGTCATATTTTGAAATAAATTTTACTCGATAAAATGACTTAAACTGTCCAAAATGCGACCGAAAAGTGGTCGAAAAATTTAATTGAACACGCCAGGTTAAACTACGACAAACGTAAATTAATATGACTGAAGTTTGTAGGCTCGACTTTAAAAATTTTCGTCCGCTGATTTTTCACAAAGTTGACTTTTAGTTTGACCGATTCGACTGTAATTCAGACAAGTTTATTTCAGCTGATAAATTGGGTATTATGAAAAATGACAAACATGATATGCTATATAGGCAATGCAAGAAAAATATGAGGGTAAAATTTGGGGTGCAACACAATCTCCCTCCACTTCTGACATATTCTTTAAATGTCTCGGAACTCCTCTGAGCCATACTCAACAATTGTCTTCTGTTGGGAGCCAGATCCATATTGTACTTATAATACTTGATAAAAGCATCAGATAAATCCTGAAAAGACCTGATGCGAGACTGATCCAAAGTCAGGTACCATTTGGAGGAAACACCCTTCAAACTGTCTTGGAAACAGTGAATCATCAATTTATCATTTTCCACATGAGCAGCCATCCTGCGGTAGTACATAATCAGATGGCTCTTTGGACAAGTAGTCCCTTTATAACAGTCAAAGTTCGGAATTTTGAACTTTGGAGGAATAACCAGACCGGAAACCAAACAGACATCTCTAGTAGCAGCACCAAAAATCTGTTCCCCTTCCATCTTCCTCAACCTTTTATCAATGGTAACCACTTCCTCACGAAGCCTGTCACGTTGCTCATATCCCTTACCATTATCATCAAGGATCTCACAAACAGGTTCATTAAGATAAGGTTGCACACGAGTGTGAACAGTAGCTGGTGTAAAAGTGGGAACCACTCGAGGAGGTTCGGAAGCCAAAGGCACAACTTGCTGAACTGGTTGCACAATAGGGACCGCTTGTGGAACTGAGGGAACAATAGGAGGTACGAAACTGGGTGGAAGACCATAAGGATATGTATTCTCAACGGTAATGGCCGGTGGAGGATATGCAACAGTAGCATTAATCTCAGAGACAACAGTAGGCTGAGTATCCATCCTTGCATTGATGACTTGGAGCAGCTCCATAATCTGTCCTACCCTTCCTCAGAGATCTTCGAGTTCATTGTGTCGCTACTGCGAAAATCGGCGCCGGCTGACAGAAGAGTCGCCACCGTGCGTTATTTATCCCTTAGAGCGGGAAAGGAAACGCTCGAAGTAAACCTCGCAAAAAACGGGGAAAGGTATGGTCATCGCAACCAAAACCTGGGTTCGGGAGTCGGTTACGCAAGGGGAAGATATTAGCACCCCTCACGTCCGTCGTACTCGACGGGATCCACGCTTGCTTGGGTTGTCTACTGGATGCAAAACAATCTATCTACGGCTGCTAAATCTAAACGGAAGGGAATTGACTCGATAGAGCGTCGCACTCTATGCCTACGTATTCTCAAGAGAGAAAGTCAGAGTCAACGTAGTTCGGGACTACGGGGAAAAATTGGCTCGCCAAGACCTCGCGTCTTGTGCCTACGTACTTCCACTGCATGGAAGATCAGAGCTTTGCGTAGTTCAGACTAACTACGGCTAAACAAACATTCTCACACAGCAGTGAGAAAAACAACTGGTTTCACAGGGTCGGGAACCTATGGGCAAAACTATGGCTCGATCTCAAGTGCACTCGGGCAAGAGAGAAAAGGGTTACAATTAGTCGTCAGCGGGAAAGTCTCGATCGCACAGCCGCGAGAGAACAAAAGTCAGTCGTTAGTGTGCTCGCTAGGATATCGCATCCTATGCCTACATATCTTCGTCTGGTACGAAGAATCAGAGCAGCTGTAGTTCGGCTACTTCGGGACCACAGCTCAAATCTCGTTTTATTAATCTTCTGAAAAATGATTACAATGAGTGAATACTGGAAAAAAATCTCTTAGGAAACGCTATCCTATTCTATCCTGAAAAATCGAATGAAAAATAGCCCCCTAACAAATGGGCTTCTAAACTATCCTAAAATCGGTAACATAAACTCTATGGAAATATCCCTAAAAGAAAAATGCACTTAAAAAATATTACATCCACTTTAATATTTTTTCCTTTTTTTCCTTCCTTTCTTTTCATATTTTCTATATATTTTCCTATATATTTTCATTTTCTTTCAACTATTTTTCACTTCTTTTCTTCTTTTCAATATGTTTTTCTTTTCTAATATTTTTCTCCATATTTTTCTCTATTTTCTTATGATTTTTTTCTCTATACTTTTCTTATTTCTTTTCTTCTCTATTTTCTTTTTCTTATCTTTTTCACAAATATTTCTTTTTATATATTTTTTCTCATTCTAAACAAAAAAAAAAGAAAAAAAAAATGGAAAATACAAAGAAGGGGGGTGTGATGCTGAACTGGGAGTAAACAAGTAAGAAAAATAAAAATAAACAAAACTGAACTGCAGACTGGGCCCAGCCCAGCTGCTACTGTTGCAACACGGAAGGGGGGTGCAAGCGAGTGCTGGTGGTGTGCCTGGCAATTAGCTTCCTTGGGCCCAGCCCACTCTCTTCAGAAAAAAATCGTGAGGTGTGTTTGCAAAAAAACGGAGGTGTATCCACGATTGGGCCTGGATCCAGCCCAATCCCTTCCTCTCCTTCCTTCTCTCCCTCTCCATTCTGAAACATAAAAAAAAAACCTAATCTCCTCTCTAACTTCCTCCGCCGCCGCCGTCTTCTCCTCTCCTTCTCCCTCGTCTCTCAATCTTCTCAACCATTCTTGCAAAGAAACAACAATACATTAACCAAAATGACTCCATCGACCTGGCATCTGGATACGCACACCACCGTGACTCGAGGATATTGATGATTTCTGGAGTTGGAAGATCGTGGATGAACACCTTGTTGATCTGACGAGTCTGGAGAACGACGTTGTTGTGGTTGAGAACCTTTGAAGATTTGGTACGAAATCGAAAGGATGATGAAGCTCTTGTGAGGAAAATTCTGGAGATGAGGACGATAGATTCACTACTCTCCTTGATGGAGATCAAATACATGCAAAGTAACGAAGCTTGCATGTTCTTGATCGTTGGAATGGGCGTTGATGAGATCTGGAAATTCCTTGAAGGTCTTGTTGATGAGTCTTGGATGAATAATGAAGATCGTGATGATGGAGGACGAAGTCTGGAAAAATTACATGAATGTGGTTGAAGGTTCGTGATGAATCCAGTTTATTGATGAAGATTACTCGCCGACGATTATTTGGAGAATGAAGGAGATCTGGGACGATGAATGTTGGAGGTTTCCTCTGAAGAGTATTTTTGTGTTGTTGATGAATTCTGAAGTTTGTTGATGATGGAGATGAAGGCTTAGAGAGGGACGATGAAGATGATCGGTGAATCGGAGAAGATGGATGAAGGAGAACGGTGGATTCTGGAAAATCGTTGATGAGTTTCATGGTTTCCGGCGACGGTTGGAAACGGTTGGGGGTGATGAAGGGATGAAGAGGATGAAGAATGATCGAGTTCTGGGGATCTTGATGTTTCCGGTGGGGTTTCACGGTGGTGAAGATGAGGGGAAGAAGATGAAGGGGATGAATGTGGTGACCGGATTCTGGGGATTTGGTGGGTTTCCGGTGAGGGGGCGGTGGCCGCCGGCCATGCAGGCCGGCCGGTGGAGATTTCCGGTGAGGTGTTAGTAATGGGACGCGTGGCTGCAGCTGGTGGAGGGGAGAGATGCATGTGGGACGCGTGTCCCCATGCGTGGCAGAGAGAGAGGAGATCTGTGGGTGAGGTGGCGTGTACGCGTGAGATGTTCAGCGTGGGGCCATCCTTGGACCAACACGTGGCGAGCTGACTTATAAAGGCTGAGGAATTTCTGGGAGCTTCTAGAAGCTTCTAGACGGATCTGGCAACTGCTGGAAAAAGCTTGGACTTTCTGGACAAATTGGGCTGCGACTCTGATATGGGCCCACTACAAAAACTGATGCCAAAAAACCAAAACTGCATAAAATGGATTAAACGAAAAACATAGAACTAATTACTAATTAACTAAATGAATTAAAATTCTGATTAACCTAAAGCTAATTAACCTAACTAATTCTGAATTAAATCTATATTATTTACAAATGATTTAAAATCTATAAAAGAAAATAAAAATGAAAAATCTATTTATTTCTATAAAATGAAAAATCTATTCATACTAATAAAACTATAAAAAACTATATTATTTATCTAAAACATTTAATCCCTATTATTTATTATACTAAATCCTAAAAACTATTAAAGCTATTTAAAAAACTACTTAAAAATTATATTAATATTCTAGAAAATCCTATATTATCCTAAAAAATCTATTAATTCCTATAAAATGCTAAAAAAAAATGATTTAAACCTAATATATTCTAAAATGAATTAAATCTATTTAAAAAGAATTAAAACTATTAAAAATATCTATTAAATCCTAAAAATAGCCAATAAAATCCAGAAAAAACACAACAATTCCCAGAGGAGCAAAATAAGCACCGAACGACACATAACACCGCGAGAGCGCACAAAAATAATCGGTAAAAATAAACGGGCACCGAAATATCCCAAAAATCGATTCTACCTATCTGAACACCTGAAACACGAGACGAGAGCTGTGATCCCTGATAAAATCAAAACAAATGAACAATGCAATGTATGCAATATGCAGATGCGAATGCGGTTATGCGTCGAAACATCGAGCCAAATACGAGACCCGGTTGGTCAAATTTTGGGGTGCAACACATTGTTGACACGATCCATCTCTTGAGCTTGTTCTTCCATCCTTTTTCGAGCTTGGGCTCTAGTGTTGTATCGATGCAGAGAACTCAGGGTGACGAAACTGGATGGCGAGAGAACCGAGAATGAGAAACTGAGAGACACATGTAATGCAAAAATGTGATGCTAAAATGAAAAATGCGAATGAAAGATTTCATGGAATTCAAATATCTACGAATATCACGGAATACCAAAGGAATTTTATTTATTATTTTGAAAATGGATTACAAATAAATATTCTTTAAAAAAAAGTCTTAACAAAAATAACTAAATGAAAGCTAAGAAAACCCTAAGGAAGCGTAGTCCACAACTTCAACGAGTAGGCGGAGAGTCGGAGGAAAATAAATCCTCGTAGATTCTTCTCTTTTTGTAGGAAAGTACTTCTTCATTCTTTGACTGAAGCTGCTTTTGGAATTCTTCGTTCTCACTAACGATAACCTGATATTTGTTCTTCCATGCTTCTGCCTCATGTTGTGCTTTCTTCAAAGTGATCTTCAATGTTTCAGCTTCGGACATAAACACTAGAACAGGTTCCCTTCTTGGAGGTAAAGGATCTTGGCGAGGATAAGGCATCTTCAACTTGATGGCTCGTTCTCGAACCCACTGAAGGTATGGTTCCATAGACACATAATTTGGCCTTCCCAGACTTTCTCTACCTTTCTTATGCAAATGACACCAGGCAGATACAATTTGATATTGAAGTTCTTTATTGTCTTTGAAGAAGATTTTCTCCACATGCACACTTTTAGGTGGTTCCTTTAATGGATATCCTAATTGTCGGCGATCTAGAACTGGATTGTAATTGATCCCTCCATAAAAACCAAGTAAGGGGACGTTGGTGAAGTCTCCACAACCATCAATGATCAATGTCCCATCATATACTCGGTTGTACCAATCAATATTCGAGTGAGTTAGAGCCATAATCCTTTGTGACCAGAGTCCTTTGTCAAGATCCAAAAAAGGAGTAGACTTGGGCAAGTGCGAAATAAACCACTTGTATAACAAAGGCACGCAACATGTGATCATCCTTCCACCATGAAATTTTCGGAGATGCACGGAATGATAAGTGTTACCCAATAACGTCGATACTGGATTGTTCTTCATGAAGATTTTGATGGCGTTAAGGTCAACGAATCCTTCAAAACTTGGGAAGAGTAACACTCCATAGACAAGTAAGGCGAAGATTGCCTCAAATGTATCCATGCTCATATGATCAGCGTAGTATCGGGCATTCTTGATTAGGAAATTTGTAGGTAACCCAAAAGTTCTGCCTTTGGCGATCATATTGCCCTTGATGTCGGATACCTTCAATCCTATGGCTTTAGCAATGTCTTTCTCTTTAGGGTCCTTCTCCAAGAAGGGGAAAGGAGAGTCATCCAAAATAGGCAAGCCAACCAAATAAGAGTACTCTTCTAAAGTAGGCAATAGCTGATAGTCTGGGAAGGTAAAGCAATGATAATCTGAATCGTAGAACTACAACAAAGTAGAAAGAAGTCCCTCGTCCATTCAGAGTCTTAATAAAGCCAACAAATTCCCATACTTGTTATTGAATCCTTCCTGATCTTTAATCAACTCTCCTAACTTCCTTAGGTCATCCAACTTAGGACTCTTAAAAGTATATTTCACAGTATTCTTCCTTTTGCAATCCATGGTATCCTGCAATGTTCATAAGTAAAATTTGAATTCCATGAAATGTAATGCAAAATGATACTTTATGGATGTAATGCACAAACACACACAAAGTCCTAGGTTAAAGGAACAATGAGTAGAATTAAGGCCTACCCATCCCAAAAGGTATGTACTAAAGATTAGTTGTACCTGCAGAACAAAGGTTCTAAAGAGGTGCCTAAAGTCATCAGTCTATCTTTGGGGTATTATCAATTTCCCGACTGACTCGGTGGTTAATAATATTCTCAAGAGAACCTCTTTTGAGTGTAGTATCGCGTAGCAACTATTTTGGGAATATTCCCTCATAGTCCTCGCACTACGTCCTAGATAAGACCAAGGTGGTGTTAAGGTACTACGATCCCCAATATCACAGGCTCCAATAGAAGATAGTAAGTGTTTTCACGAATACTCATTCAACGGAACTACCTTTCTAAAGGGCCTCAACTGAGCGGTGATTCTCAAGTCAGCTTGGTCGGGAATCACTCCCTATAAGCCTCGTCGAATATATCACCTTCCTATAATAAGTTTACTCAATTCCAGGTGTAGGACTTATCTCATAATAAAGATACCCCAAGCAAGGTACAAGATAATATATACAAACAAGCAAATAATGAAGCAAAAAGCAAAAAATAAACAAAGTAGGGGTAACCCTTAAAAGTGGATGATGTCCCCAATGAAGTCGTCATTTTCTGTTGTGGTGAGAATAGGATATCAAACTATTAATTAGTTTGAATCACATCTTTGATTCATAACCGATCTTTGATTTATCCGAAGGAAAAGGTCAAAAGAAGGAAAACCTAATTTTTGCATCGTAAACAATGCGGGGAGAGATCTAGGTAAGGGGTTGGTTAAGCTTGGGGAGGTACTAGCACCCTAAACTTCTGTAGTACTCTACATGAACCTTTTGTTTAAAGTTTACTATTTGCTTTAATTATTTGCTTGAGGGTATATGTGCTAAGGGTTAGAAGGTGAGAATAAAGTCCTAAAGGTTAGTCCTAAGTTTACTCGCAAAGACTCGCATCTTGTGCCTACGTATCTGAGGTAGGGGATGGAATCAGAGTAATCGTAGTTCCCCTTGAAAGGGAGGTTAGAAACTTCTTGACTGTGGTCAAGGTTTCAATGGGGAATAAACATTCTTAAGGAAGCGCTTACGCGGAGTGCGGCGACTCCTATTTCTACATTGAAATAGTTGGATTGAAATTAGGGTTAACTAGGTATTCCACGGCGGGAAACCTAAAACGGAGTGCAGCGACTCCTTGACCTAATGCTAGGGTAAAGGGTAAACTCGTCCACGGCGGGACGCATAGGCAAATTAGGGTTTTGAAATATTCAAAGGTTAAGGCTATTGACTCGGCGGTCAAACTGTTAGACCTAATCCTTCGGAGGGGAAATTAACGGTAAATGATGCACATGACATGATTAGATAGCAGATATTGCAATACGGGAAAGTACGAAAACAATAAAGGACGCGCACAGCGAAGATATACTCGCATAAATTACAAACCCAAAATGAAACGGAATTGAAAGCAATAGCGACGATAGCCTCGTGTAAATTACAACCATGAAACGAAATACGAAACATAAAATATTACAAACTGTACAACCGAGGAATATGAAAGGACCGGCATAAGCGTTACACAAAGTCAACGGGGCAATAAACGGGCAAATTTAATTCGTAACGGGAACCGAAATGTGGCGCCATTGGATTAGATCTTGGGAAAAAGATTAGGATTAGCAAAATAGTTTTAATTAAAAGGGGAAAATTCATTAAAATTAGTAATTTCTAAAAGTTTTAATCTTTAAAAGTTAAATTTTGATTGATTTTAAATTACTTTTCCTAAAAATTAGAAATTAATATTTACAAAGTTCCATCTAGAAAATTAAAAAACGAAAATAAATTAGATTTAAAAAAGGTTAAATTTCTTAGATTTTTAAATTAAAATTTAATATAACTTTAATTTTAATTTTTTCATTAAGTTTGAAGTTTAAAAAGAAGTTTAAATAAATTTTTTAAATTATGATTTTTTCAAAAAAAGGTTTGATTTACTAAATTGATTATAACTTCTAATTTACAAAAAAATCATTAAACTAAAGGAAAAATAATAAATAAGAAAATGAAAAAGAATGAAAGGTTAAAAGGCTGGTCCATGCTGCTATAAGTTAGCTGAAACTTTTAGGGTTCAATGATTCTTTCTCCTTCGCGGCGCGGCGGGTACCCATTTTTCTTTCTTGAAATTTCATCCCTTTTCCTCTTCTATCCATGGCGCGACCTCCATTGTTGGGGACAAAAGCTTTTTCGTCTTTCCCGCTTGCTTGCATGTTGTTTCCGTCTTCCTCCTTTGATACCTGCGAAACGAAAAACACAAACGACATTGGATAGTTGCTCACCTTCTTATGAAGGTTTGAAGCGGCAGATCTGTGGGCTTCTCGTTGGGATCTGTCTGAGATATTGAATCTTCTATGATGATTTCCTTGTCAATGGTGGCCGATGATGTTACTCGCGTGACTGAGGCTTGGCGGTTCTTCGCCGTCAGCTGAGTTTGATAATGATGGTGATGAACTTTTTTCCTTCTGATCTTCTCTTTCCGAAAAATCCCCCTTGATGAATTTCGAATTGATGTTTTTATATTGTGATTATTCTGGGCTTGGGCATTGTGATTATGATTTAGGTCACGAATTTGCAGGAGTTTGTGACTTAACTCTTTGCGAAAATTACTGGCTTACTGCGTTTTTTCGGTTGCTTTTGTTGGCTGTTGCTGTGTTTACGTCTTCTTACGACTTGTTATCATTTGGCTTGCGATTTTTCAGGACCTCGTTGGCTTCGGTGTTGCGAAATTCATGTTTTGTTGGTTGGATATTGGGAAATGTTGTTAAGGCCTTGTTTGGCAAAACCATTTTTTAGAAGAAAAGTGCTTTTTCCAAAAGCGCTTTTTCAGAATCACTTTTTTCTAAAAATCACTTTCTCTCTCTGGCTGGAATTTGAACAGGTTCTGCCGGTCTTGTGCCGAGGTTGGAAAATAAGTCGGTAATCTTTGAGCAGATTAACACCATATCAGATGGAGAAGGGGACAACGACTATGATATGGACGCTTGGATTCGGCCATGCATCCCAGGACAAAGCCTCAACAACTGGTCTGTCGAAGAGGTCATCCAAGTGACGACAGAAGAGTAATGATTTTGTTTTCTTGATTATTTTATAACCCTATGTTCTACCCGGAGCATAGCGGTATTTGTCTTCAGGGCCTAATTGTTTATGCTTGAACAATCTTTTGTCAATCAATCAAAGGGCGTTTTTCGGCATTCAAATATTGTGATCCTTGTCTTTCATGTGTTATTTTTAACAATAAAATGGCAATGTGGTTTGTGCTTGTTTTGCATATCATTTTAAGCATTTAATCATCATCACTGCAGGTTTCACTTTGCAGATGACACCGCTCCAAAATCATCTTTGACTCGCTTTAACTTTAATAATCCGATGTTTCAAGCCGAAGAAGAGACTGATGAAGATGAAGACTTACCAGAAGAGCTAGCTAGATTGTTGAAACAGGAAGAGAAAATCATTCTACCTCATCAGGAGGAAATTGAGATTATTAACTTGGGTTCTGAGGAAGTCAAGAGAAATGTCAGGATAGGGGCCGCGTTGCAAAGTGATATCAAGCAAAGATTGGTTGAAATGCTCCGAGATTATAGTGATATCTTTGCTTGGTCATATGAAGACATGCCTGGTCTTGACGCTGATATCATGGTTCATCGCTTGCCATTGCGCGAAGAGTGTCCTCCAGTCAAGCAGAAGCTCAGAAGGACCAGACCATATATGGTTGTGAAAATCAAAGAGGAAGTCCAGAAGCAGTTGGACGCAGGGTTTCTCTCCGTAACAACTTACCCTCTGTGGGTCGCTAACATCATATCGGTACCAAAGAAGGAAGTTAAGGTACAAATGTGCGTTGATTATAGATATTTGAATAAAGCGAGCCCGAAGGATGATTTCCCGCTCCCTCACATTGACGTATTGATGGATAATACTGCGCAACATTCCGTGTTTTCCTTCATGGACGGTTTTTCCGGATATAATCAGATTAAGATGGCACTGGAGGATATGGAGAAAACAACATTCATTACACCGTGGGGGACTTTCTGTTATAAGGTAATGCCTTTTGGGTTGAAAAGCGCAGGGGCAACCTATCAGCGGGCTATGGTCACTTTGTTTCATGATATGATTCATCACGAGATTGAAGTATATGTTGATGACATGATAGAAAATTTGCAAACAGAGGAGGAACATATGGTAAACCTTCTGAAGTTATTCAAAAGGCTAAGGAAATTCATACTGAGGTTGAATCCGAATAAGTGCACTTTTGGTGTCAGGTCCGGAAAGTTGCTAGGGTTCATTGTCAGTGAAAAAGGAATTGAGGTTGATCCTGCAAAGATAAAAGCTATTCAAGATATGCCAGCGCCGCAAACAGAAAAAGAGGTTCGTGGTTTCTTGGGGAGGTTGAACTACATTGCTCGGTTCATATCTCATCTCACAGCCATGTGTGAACCCATGTTCAAATTTCTAAAGAAAGATCAGGCGGTTGTCTGGAATGAAAATTGTCAAAGAGCATTTGATAAAATAAAAGAATATTTACAGGAGCCTCCGATACTAATACCTCCAGTAGCTGGAAGGCCATTGATCATGTACTTAACGGTTCTTGAGAACAACATGGGTTGTGTTCTCGGTCAATAGGACGAGACTGGAAGAAAAGAGCATGCAATATATTACTTGAGTAAGAAGTTCACAGATTGTGAATCCAGGTACTCAATGTTGGAGAAAACGTGCTGCGCACTCGCATGGGCTGCCAAACGTTTGAGACAGTATATGCTGAACTATATAACCATGCTGATTTCAAAGATGGATCTGATTAAATACGTCTTTGAAAAACAAGCACTTTCGGGGAGAATTGCCAGATGGCAGATGGTTTTGACAGAGTATGATATTCAATATGTTTCCCAAAAGGCCATCAAGGAAAGTGTTCTGTCAGAGTACCTTGTTGATCAACCAATTGATGACTATCAACCTATGATGTTTGAATTTCCAGACGAAGACATCATGTTATTAAGAATGAAGGATTGCGATGAGCCATTACCCGAGGAAGACCTGGATAAGGGTTCTCAATGGCAGTTGATATTTGATGGCGCTGTTAACTCGTACGGTAGTGGAATTGGGGCAATTACCACGACACCCCATGGTAATCATATCTCATTCACCGCCAGGTTAACATTCCCTTGCACTAATAATGAAGCCGAATACGAAGCGTGCATTATGGGGTTGGAAGAAGCTATTGATCTGAGGATCAAGAATTTAGATGTGTATGGCGATTCAGCACTAGTTGTCAACCAGATCAAGGGAGAATGGGAAACCCGACAACCTAATCTGGTACCTTACATGAACTACGCAAGGAGGCTGTTACCTTTCTTCAATCGAGTGGAGTTCCATCACGTGCCTAAAGCGGAGAACCAAATGGCAGATGCTCTGGCAATGTTGTCTTTAATGTATAAGGTGAACTTCTGGAATGATGCTCCAAGAATCGTCATCTCTCGCCTTGATAGGCCTACATTCGCATTCACCATTGAAGAAGCTTCGGACGACAAGCCGTGGTATTGCGATATCCAGAATTTCCTCAAGAACCAAGAGTATTCGCCAGGGGCGTCGACCCAGGATAAGAAGACTCTAAGAAGGTTGGCTGGAAATTTTCATCTGAACCATGATGGGATACTCTATAGGAGAAACTATGACTTAGTGCTGCTAAGGTACATGGACGAAAAAGAAGCTAGCTTGCTTATGGAAGAGGTCCACGAAGGTGCATGTGGTACACATGTCGGTGGGCATGCCATGTCTCGAAAGCTGTTGAGAGCAGGGTACTATTGGTTGACTATGGAGTTCGATTGCTTCAAGTACGCTAAGAAGTGTCATAAATGCCATATTTATGCAGATAAGATTCATGTGCCACCGAGTCCGTTGAATGTTATGGCATCTCCTTGGCCTTTTTCCATGTGGGGCATTGACATGATTGGCAAGATCGAGCCCACCGCATCTAACGGACATTGTTTCATCCTGGTAGCCATTGAATATTTCACCAAATTGGTCGAAGCAGCTTCATATGACAATGTCACTAAGCAAGTGGTAGTTCGGTTCATAAAGAGGGACATCATCTGTCTCTATGGAATACCTGAGAGAATCATTACTGACAATGGTTCGAACTTGAACAACAAGATGATGAAGGAATTATGCCAGAATTTCAAAATTGAGCATCACAACTCATCTTCTTATTGGCCGAAGATGAACGACACTGTTGAAGCGATCAATAAGAATATCAAGAAGATAGTGCAGAAGATGGTTGTAGCCTATAAGGACTGGCATGAGATGTTGCACTTTGCTTTGCATGGATATCGTACTATGGTACGCACCTCAACAGGGGAAACTTCTTTCTCGCTGGTATATGGTATGGAAGCTGTCCTACCATTAGAGGTCGAGATTCCTTCTTTGAGAGTCCTGGTGGACGTTAAGTTGGATGAGGCAGAATGGATAATAAATAGATTGAACCAGCTCAGCCTGATGGACGAGAAAAGGCTGGCATCTGTGGCATATGGTCTATTGTATCAGAGTCGGATGAAGAAAGCTTTCGACAAGAAGGTGCACCCTCGAAGCTTTCAGACGGGCGATCTTGTGCTGAAGAAGATCTTCCCGCCATAGACAGATCACAAGGGCAAATGGACTTCTAACTATGAAGGTCCACATGTCGTGCGAAAGGTTTTCTCTGGAGGAGCCTTATTGTTATCCACCATGGATGGTGAAGACTTCACATCCCTTGTGAATGCGGACGCGGTTAAAAAATACTTTTCTTAAAGAGACCCGCTGGAAATAAAAAGAATATCCAGGAAAAAATGGGGCATCCCGGTGAACCATAAAAAGAATGGGTTCGGGAAAAGTTAGGGATAAAGAAAAAGATGTAAACCCGCAAAGTTGAAAACCTGAAAAGGCGACTTTGGTAAAAATGGGTATCCCGGTGAATTGAAAACCCGAAAGGGCGATTCAGGCAAAAGTTAGGGATTTGAAAAGCAAATGACTGAGGTATGTGTACTGAGCTTCAGAGATTAGTGGATTGAGGGAGGACTTGAGGTTGTTCATCCAAATCAATCTCTTCAGAAGATGAAGCGTCGGGGAATCATCGAAGTCAGGCGAGTCATAGAGAAATCAGCTCATGGTGTTTGTCTGTGCCACATTACCGACATTTTGTATATTTCTGTGCATTTCTGTAAACTTTTTGCGCAACTTCCTCTTTTCAGGGGTTGCATCTGTTGTAAAATCTGCCTATTTACAGACCTTTTGTCAATAAACATATACTATTTAGTCATCTTCTTGCATTACTTTAATCTTTACTGTTTTGTTTGCGAAAAACACCCAATGTTTTTGATAGAACTGTGCATACATAAACTTGCAGGATTTGGCCGATAATCAGTAAAACTTTGATTTATTTGAACAATGTCACGGATGATGACCGAGATAGTTCCCGTTGGGTAGGATATCTTGTTGTTCATTCATTTTGCAGGGTCGTTATCCTTAGGGCAGTTGTCAGAAATGTATCCTTGGCAGGATCATCATATCCCCACAGAAAGAAGCGTGTAGTGAAGACTCATTAGTCCCTTCCAGGTGGAGTCTGTGCATCTCTATATCCCCAACCAGGGTCAGATATGTAGATTTGGTGAGCGGTTAAGTGTGTGTGCTTATCCCCAGCAGTTGGTCAGTACACATTTAGCATCAGCAGTTTGTCTGTGTGCACTCATTCCTCAACAGTTAAGGCCGAGGTCTCCAGCAGAGTGAAATCATCCCCGGAGGGCCAAGATTGATACTTCCCCATGCAGATTAGGTATGTGCCCGTATCCCTAGCAGGTTGTAGGTACGCACTTACTCCCCAGTGAGTCGAGATCGAACTTTTCTCCGACAGGCAGGTCTAAGATCATTTCCTAGCAGCGAAGCATGATTTTATTTCCTCACAAAGCTTAATCAGGTGATCTTGTATCCCCTCAGATTTCAGATTGCTGACGTTATCCCCGGGCATAGGTCGAGGTTGTTCCCTCTATGGTTTGTTCCCCCGCAAAGTCGACAGAGTTTGACTTTTCCTCAGCAGAGTAATGCTATTTCCCAACAGAAGAGAGTTGGTTCAAAGATTGTTATTCTCTATCCCTAGCGAAGTCAGCAGAAGTGGTGATTCAGTCCCCAAGGATAGGGCGGTTATTTTTTCCTTCAGCACCTAATCCCCAGTGGAGTCAGTGAAGGAAAGTTCTCTTCCCCAGACGAGTATCCCCGACAGGGTGGATTTGTATCTCCAGCAGAGTGGAATACCTGGCAGAAGATAGTTATTCCTCGGTAATAAGCTCTATCTCCCCAATAGAGTCATTTGTTTCCCTAGAGTGTATTCTGGGAAGCCATTTAGGGCTATTTTCTTCCCTGGTAAAGTGAAGTTACTCGCAGTGTTTGATCGTTATCCCCTGCAGAGTGGTTTGTTCCCCAAAATGTTGTATTCTGGCAGACCATTCAAGGCTGATTTCTCCGGCAGAGTACGACCAACCTTGGCGTTTGGTTGTACTTTTTCCCCACAGATTCGTTGATTCTTAGCAGGATTAGATTCGTTTCTAACGTCTGGTTGTCTTTCCTCAGCCGAGTTGACTATTCCCCACAGGGTTGTATGTTGGTTGGCCGTTCAGGGCGTTTTCTCTAGTAGAGTTTGCGGTGGTTCCCAGTAGGGTTGTCTATCCCCCAGAAGGTTGGTATTCTGGATGGCCGTTTAGGGCGCTTTTTCTCAGCAGATGATAAGTTGAATTTCCAGCGGAGTAGATTCCCGTTCTTGTTAGAACATTGCTACTCAAGGATTTCCTTTTGCAGGAAGCCATCCAGGGCTTGTTTCCCCAGCTTAAGTCCAATTGTAATTGGCATGCTTTGTTTTTCCCCATCAGGGTGGCTTTCTCTCTTAAGCATCTATTTTGCTGGTTTGGTTCCGTTGCATCTGCATTCGTGCATTGCATCCTCAAATGCGTAGCATTTTTATTTCGTATGGAGCATTACGCCATATTCGAACATATGCATGTAAAATATAAGCCAGGTTGTTACCCCTTTGCTTTCAGATGTTTCTCCAACAGGTGATGGATATTTTGTTGCCCGTATGGTGTTCAGACCATGGCAATTCCCGTCAACCCACATGGTATCCAGACCCCGACTTACATTATTCCCCAACGATGTCGCCTGACTGCGGTCGGTGGTATTCTCATTAATCCGTGTGGTATACAGACCCCAGTTAATGACGAATCTTGAGCCCGTGTGGTATCCAGACCCCGACTCACATCGTGGTGTTCATCGCCATGTGTGGCATCCAGGCCCTGGCTGATGTTTGCTTCATTAACCCGTGTGGTATCCAAACCCCGGTTAATGATGTCTCTCAAGCCTGCGTGGTATCCAGACCCTGGCTTCCTCCAATTGTTCCAATAAGCCCGTGCGGTATCCAGACCCCGGCTTTCACCGGTTTTATTGGCTCAAGCCCGTGCGGTATCCAGACCTCGACTTCCACCAGTTTATCTCTTGAGCCCGTGTGGTATCCAGACCTCGACTCACATTGTTGTGTTTCATTGGCATGTGCGGCATCCAGGCCCTGGCTAGTGATTGTTCATTAGTATGTGTGGTATTCAGACCCTGACTAATGATGTTTTCTTGAGCTTGTGTGGTATCCAGACCCCGGCTTACACCGGTTGTGCTCAAGCTCGTGCGGTATCCAGACCCCAACTTCTTCCGGTTATTTCTTGAGCCCGTGTTGTATCCAGACCCCGGCTCACATCGTGTGTTCATTGGCATGTGCGACATTCAGGCCCTGGCTAGTGATTATTCCATTAGTATGTGTGACATTCAGGTTCTGGCTAGTTACGTTTTTCCGAGTGCGCATGGTATCCAGACCCCGACTCCTACTAGGTTTTCCCATTAGCACGTGTGGTATCCAGACCTTGGCTAGCATGGATTTATCTTGCTTGTATGGTGTTCAGACCATGGCAATGTGATATTGTTTCTCTAAGTTCGTACAGGTATCCAGACCTCGGCAAAAGCCCTTTGATAGATGTGTTCATCTTATCATGTGCTCCCCAGTTGGAGTCCCAACAAAGTTACTTAGTTAAGTTTCTTTTCTTTCCCCGCCAGAGTTGCTTGTTTAAGTTTCTCCTTGCTCCTCAAGCAGAATTGTTTGGATGCCTGATGGTGATATCAGATGATTCTTTCCGACTTCGTGTCGTTGCCTACGTGTTAGCAGATGTTTCTCCCGACCGCGTGTCGAGGTTTTCGGATTGATAATCAGTCAGCTTATTGCTGTTGCAACTATTATGCACTTATTTCTGGAGGTTTTTTCTCCGAGGGGGTTTGCAGTTCTATTTCTGCGGTTGACAAATTTTTGGGTTCTTTGGTATTCAACCGTCTTTTACCTTGATTGCTTGAAAGCCGTTCGTTTTCACCCAGTCAGGTCCAAGTCGTTTGAATAGGGGCAGCTGTTGTACCCCAAAATTTTCCCAACCTTTTTCTTTATTTGGCCTGTGTTTCATTTCATTTCTCTAGCATCTTTGCATTGCATAGCATGGTTGTTTGTAGGGGATCAAGAAAGGTGTGCATCTCAAGAGAAGGTTATCACAGATTCCTAGCTCAAGCAAGAGGGCTCAGTTCAAATCATATGAGGATTACAAGATCATGGATATGGATGTGAGATGATGGAGAAGCTCATTGAGTGCTTTTGAAGCCATTGTGGAGCTCATCTAAGTTGTTATATCATGTGCAAGAAGCCACAGTCAGGGGTTGCATCCCTAGGGTTTCATCTGCCTAGTGCAAAGTCAACTGAGGACTTGAAGGTGTTTGAGACTTAATTCCAAGTCATTGGAGTCATGGAGAGTTGTGTTGAGACATTTAAGATGTTATTTCAAGATCAAATCAAGAAGAATCAAGAGTGTGAGAAGTTGCTAAATTAGGGTTTCAAAGGTTTGTCGGTGTAAAACTCCCTGTTTAGTGCTTAACTTCAAGACCACATACCTCAAGATACAAGTGTAATATCACTTTTATGAAAACATGATGCTTGTAGAGCATGTTCTTATATTTCTTTTGAGTACTAGAACTCATCCATTGGGTTTGTGGAACTCAAGTTATGATGTTGGCAAGTTACGGGTCTCAGATGAATCATATTTTCAGTCAACAAAAGTCAACCAACTTCCAAGGCACTTTTGACCTAGAATCGTGTTGCTCCTTAACTTTTGATGTAAATGAAATTTATTCTTTATGATCTTAGCTTTCCAAAAAGTCCTAGAAGTCCTTCATCTCATTTGTAGAACTCAAGTTATGAGGCTTGCAAGGCAGGGGTATTTTGGGAAAGTGAGATTATAGGTCCTTTTCATGATCTTAAGCCCTTCAAATGAAACTTTCTTCAACATGAAAGTTGCTCTAAATGGTTTCAAATTCATCATGGAACACCAAATTGTCATGAAGTATACTTGGGTAAGGAGATTGGTGAAGAAAATCAAGTGAAAAATGGATGCCTTAAGGTGAATTCAATTGATTTGGTTATTGAACATTTTCATGCCATGTTTTTTACTCATTTTTATTCACAATGTCTTAACAAACAAGATGCACAAATAATTTTTGGTGTATGAGAGCTAGAACACGCGCAATTCAAGCTTACTTCAAGAAGAAGTTTCTATTCAAATCTCCACCATTGGATCAAATTAAGGCTAAATTCTAATCCACATGATCAATTCATACTCTCAGCAGTTGATTCAAATGATTTTCAAGGGGAATTGGAGCCAAAAACACGTATGCATGAAGCTACATTTCAAGTTGGGCATTTTTTACAAATAAGCAAATTGGAGCACTATTGGGCCTCCAATCACTCATATATCCATTGTATATAAGCTCCAGATAAAATTTGAACCCTCATTTCATGCACTTTCATGGAGGGAGAGCATAATTGCAGTTTGAAAATTCAAGAGCAATTCCAAAATCGTGAATCAGAATTGAAGCCATTTCAAGCAAAATCAAAGCAAGCATCATCTTCCTTGAAGTTCATTGAGTGATTCTGCATGTTTTTGCTCAAGCTCATCATAGTTTGAAGCTCCAACGGAGAGACTTCGTTAGGTATTCTTCTTTCTCAAAATTCTTTCATGATATGCATCAATTCATTGCCATTGTTGTTGAATCTGAAGACCTACACTTGGTAGGCAATTTCTGGATGGATAATTATTGTGTTTGAGGTGTTTTACAGTTGTGTACATGAAACTTTGATCGCTCGATTCTTCTTATATATGCATAATAAATTATTTTTGTGGCCGGATCTATGATCTACGTGAGTTCCTCTTTAATTTGGTATAAATTTCATGCAATCTGGTGGAGTTTGGAACCTGCAACTCCGGCTGCCTTGCCGGAGAAGATGATCGGAATAGTTGCTCTGTCATCTAGTTTAATTTCCGTTTGGCTTGCGTGTCCATGCCTTGACTTGTTGACTGAGTTGGATCAACAGATGAGATCTATTCTGACCAGCCAGCGTGTGCGTTGACATGCCACGCGTATTAGTGAAACGATGCATTTCGCATGTGGATTCAGATTGCTTGTGTCTTGGGCCTTATGTGCTAAGCGTACCCCCTGGCTTGGCCCATTGATTTGAACTGGATTAATTGCTATTTGCCACGCTTTTCTTTTCATTTATTTTTTATTTTTATTTTTTATTTGTTTTTCTGTTTTGCTTTTAATCATTTAAAAATAGCTCCAAATATTAATAAATTCCACAAAAAAAATTTTAAGACACTTTAAGGTGTTAAATAATTTTTGAAATTTTTTATTTTCATTTATGATTTATTTTTGAATTAAAATGGAATTAAATGCTTGGAGTTGTTTTTAAATTGATTTTAATTGCTCCTTTTGTGTTCATGCTTTGTTTCTTGATCAATCTTTATCTCCAATGATTGAAACTTTTTTCTCATTTGAATGACAAGATAAAGGGTTTTATAGGATGATTTTTCCCCTGGTTTGATCATTTTTGGTTTGACTTTTAATTCATTCTTGTTGACCCTCGACAACCCTCATTCACAATGGGGCACCCTTGTGAATCAAATTCTTTGGTGATGTTGTGAAGTGACATTGGTTGTAATATTTTGGCCTCTGGTTGCCAACTCTTTGGTGAGATCTTGAGATTTTATTTGGTTTATTTTGAGCCTTTTTCCTATTTTTGAGGTATCTTACAAGTTAAGTTACTTCCAAGGGAGGTTCATACATGCACTTGACCTAGTTTGAATGGGAAATGACTTCCATGGATCCCTAATGCTCCTAATTCTTGTTGATTCATACTTATAACATGTTGAGGTATTTGAATGCTCATTTATAGGTTATAAACTTGTTTTATGCTTGTTGTGATGTGCTTTCCTTTTAGGCATTCCATTTGGTTTCTAAATGTTGAAATTGTTTAAGACCTAGGTCTTTTGCCTTGCCTATTCTTGCAATGTGCTTTATGTGTTTGATCCTTTGCTTTGTGCATTCTATATTCTCATCCTTAACTCTATCCAATGACCTTTGAGTCCCATTTGAGATGGTTTGGTCCCTCCTTTGGAGGTACTTTGAACATATCATGAATGGTGATTCTTTGAGGACTCTTTTGTGTTTTCTTGCATAATTATGGTGTTGCCTATGGTTAAGTTGCCCATTTGAGTTCCTTGTTGTCCTCACATTACCTCCCATTCTCCCATTTAATCATGGCTTCTTCTCTTTCTTTTTGGTTTGCCTTTGGGCTTGTGGTTGATGACAAATGGTTGTAGGAATCCCATTTCTCCCATTCCATCCCACTCTTGTTTGTGTTCTTGTTTGTGTGTATGCATTCTTTTCTTTACTTGCATCATTTTGCATCTTCTCATATGCATGCTTGAGGTTGATATGTGCTTGTGGAGGCTACTGCTCCACACTTTGTTCCTCCCTCACTTTCATTCTATTTGTGCATTACATGTTTGCATACTTTCTTCTATCTTTTGCTTCCTTATTCTTTCTTATTTGCCATGTTCCCTTAGGACCTCTAATCTCTCTTGTTCAAGATTGATTATGATAGACCTTAGGCTTGAACCCATGCATGATAACATTAGGTAGCATTCCCTTTTCATCCCAATCATAGGTGCACTTTGCATGAGATCATTAGGTTGAGTCTTAGTCTCCCTTTAGAGTGTGTCTCTCTCTTCTCATCTTCAAACACCTCAAATCATCTAATAAATACTAATTTGTGTTGTACACTACGAGCCTTAAGTACTTGGGGAATGATGATTGGGGGGCCTCCTCTCAATTGTTTAGATTGTTTAGCGTATGTCCTTTGGATGATATGCGACGCATCCGCTCCTAGGTCATAGTCTTTAGTGCAACATGGGTTTCAAATCATAATTCAATTCATTTCTTTGTCTAAAAAACACAAAAACAAACATCAAATCATTTTATCCTTTGGGATATTAATTTGGAAAACTTGTTTTCATAAGGAGAGTTTTGTTAACTCTTAGTTCTACCACAAACAGGTAACGCCTAAGTCTCCAATGGTCGAGCTGCATACACCTAACTGCTAGAACTAAGTTTTAACCCTACTCGAGCCTAAAACATTTGAACCAACCTATGGTCTTGTTAGCCCGAACTACATTTGCTCTTATTTCTCATACTAGATGAGGATACGTAGGCACAAGATGGCGATGTATTGGCAAGCAACCTTCCCTCTCCCTTCACCCGTAGTTTTCCGAACTACGTTGACTCTAACTTTCCCATTGCATGAGGGAGTACGTAGGCATAGAGCGGTGATGCTCTATCGATTATCTTTTCCTTTCTTTTGTCCCTATGGCCTGTAGCTAGATAGTTCAACACCCTTTTAGATAGATAACAAGCGTGGATCCCGTCAAGTACGAAGGACGTGAGGGGTGCTAATACCTTCCCCTTGCGTAACCGACTCCCGAACCCGAGATATGGTTGCGATGACCTGTCTTTCACTTCTTTTCGTTAGATTTTCTCTGATCGTTTCCTTTCTCTCTTTTGGGATAAATAACGAACGGTGGTGACTCTTCTGTCCTTGTCGGCCTTCTTCGCAGCGATGTGACAGTATTCTCTTTATCCAATGAGAAATCAGAGCGTCCGTAGTTCGGGCATGACTAAGGAATAGGGACCAATTGGTTCTATCCAAACCAAAAGGAGGGATGAGGCTCTATCCAGGCCTACAAAGGATTAAGAAATCTAAATCTACGTTCTAAAGGGTAAGTCCAATTGGTTTTATCTAGACCAAAAGGAGGAGTGAGGCTCTATCCAGGCCTATGGGGGTAATGAGATATCTACGACCCAAGAGTCAATAGAGAGACTTTTTTTTGGAAGGGGAAAGATGAGGCAACATAGATGAGAACTAAAAAGTTCCATCACTTGGGGAATAACTTAACAAAGCATAAACATTCAAACATGATGAATATATAAGAGGTATGGTTACAACCAAGAGCATGCAAGAATATGACAATATCAAGCAAATATTTCAATCAAGGTAAATGGTTACAACCAAAAATGCACAAAGATATTACAATATTATGAAGGGGTTCTTACAAGACCAACAGAAGAGGTAAAAACCACTTGAAACATCTTGACAAAGATGAAGGGGAATGAGGTAACAACCACATGTTTAAATTCAGAGTTGTCACAACTTGAGGCAAGCGTGTCATAGGTTTTAAAATATGTCAAATGTAACAACATGAGACCAACAATCATGCATTGATGACAAACAAGTACAAGTAGGCATACAAGAAGTGTTACAACAAATCAAGTAAGAAATTCAAGGTTCCATGGGGAAACACACACAAGTTTATGGTAACAACCAAAACAAAGCAACCCTAGCATATTATGGTTCTAACAATACACATAAACAAGTAGAATGAAACACGACAAACACATTCAAGAGACTACAACATCAAGAATCATGTTATGAATCACAAAGAAGTTTCAAGGTATACCATTTATGTTCAAGCTTTCACAAAAGGCAAGAAACAAACCCTAAACATGTTATGGTTCTAAAAAGACACATAAGAAAGTAGAATAAGGCATGGTAAACATATTCAAGAGGTTACAATATCAAGAATCATGGCAAAGTTCACAAATGAAGTTCAACAGGCCATTTTCACATATATGCATTCACAAAAGCAAGTATGAACATGGTAAGGCAATTAATAAAACATGTTTGAGCATTTAAACGTGTTAACAAACATATATGAATCATACAATATCAATATAACAAGAAAAATCAAGTTATAAGTTTGAAAAAGTTCAAGAACACCAAGATAAAAACCCTAAAAACACATGTTTTTCAAGTGGATCAAAGTATTTCTAGGATGGCAATCCTTGAATTCTTTATTCACTCAATGAAAGTAGACATGATAAGGAGTAGTTTTCAAAAATAATGGCATCAATAGCACAAAAATTGAGCAAGTTATGGTCATTGCAAGTTGGTGCACCAAGAGGGCAAAAACTAGGGCAAGATAAGGTTACAACCTAAGGGTCATTTGCGTGAAGGATTGGAACTCAGACAATTCTTAACCAAATGGAGTGAAACAAAAGTGGGAATTATGTATTTTTGAACAAGGAATTCAATGGTACCATTTGTATTTCCATACCATACACCCACATAAAAATTCGATAGCAACATGGTTTAGGCAAGTTTGGTGACAACAAAAAACGTGAACATGTGAACAGTCATGTGTAGTGGTGTGCTTGGTGAAACAAGTGTACAAAAATCACGTATACATCATATTAAGAGGTTATCACACAAGAAATCAAGATATGCACATATAGTTTGGAAGATTGGATGCAAACGCAAAAAGCGACTAGGTTGGGCCTAGTTTGTGATCTAGCTTGTGACCAGAATTTGACAGTTCAAAAACTACATGTTTTGATGCAAGTAATGGTTCATACATGACATATAACATATATAAGACTTGTTAAAACAATGTACAAAACCAAATCATAGCTAAAAGTCATGGTAGCATGTGAAATGCAAGTGAAAATTTCATGTTTTCTTGTGTTTTAGGCTTACCTCTTGAAGCAAGCTTGCACAATAAGAAAACCAGAGACTTTGAGTGCTCTTCCAAGGTATACAAATGCTCCTAGGATGATGAGAAGATGCTCCAAATCAAGCTCAAGCAAGTTGATGGGCAGAATGACTTGCAAGTGAAGAAAAACCTCCAAAAACCAATGGTTTTCAAAGGAAACTCCTTCAATCCTAGTTACAGAAGTTTGGATTGGTTATGGACAGCTTCTATATGTCAAATATGAAGTGTTATAGGTCTTAAATCTCAAGTAAAGGAAAGGGACCAATGGTCGTCCTTTAAAACGCAAAAAAGTCAACAAAATGAGGTTTTGAGGGTTGACTTTTGGATTGGATGAGTTTCTGGCCAAGGTGAGGGTTTGGACAGCTCTAACACATCATTTGTGATGTGTTTGAGGCTTGGTTTGAGTTTGAAAGTGTTTGGAAAAGGTTTTAGGGGTGAAAGTGCAAAATAATGTTTTGTGATTGGAAATTTAGTGAGATTTTGCAAGAACTTTGCAACCAGAAAGAAGAGAGAGTTCTTGCTTGGTTTGATGCTTAACATGGTGTGTGGATTATCATAGAGGAAGCCTCTATTTATAGGCAAAACAAAAGTGAGGACAGATTTACACAAGTGGTTTGCAAGTGGTGGCTTTAGTGAAAAATCTCATGAATCCATGTGATGGTTTTGCTTGCTTCCAAGGTACTTAGACCTCTAAAACCAGCTAGCAATGAGCTGTGAGAAGTGATCTTAGAATGCACAAGGACACCCTCCATGTTGCAGCCACCAATACTCTCTCTCATGGTGTACCTTTTGTACTTTTCTTTAATAAATAAATGGATTATGGATGAAACTTTGGTTTTGCTTGGATTCCCTTGTGATCTAGTTCAATATTCCCCCTAACACATCATATCAGAGGTCATTCCATGGTTAGAAATGAAGTTCATAGTTGGAAATCAAGTTTATGTTGAGTTTTGACATAATGACAATCAAGTGTTTAGGCCCAACTTGTCTAATTCGAAACTCTCAGCTCACAAGGGCTATGGAGGAGTTCTTATAGTTTTTGGAAAGCCCTCATGGAGATATAAAACTTTCATGTTTACTGAATTTCCAAATTCCAAGTGGATCTAGGTAAAAAAAAATCCTCAAAGTTGGCTGAAAACATGCCTAAAAATGCCAAAAACTTAGAATTTTTTTAAGTGTTTTCTCTCTCTTGTGATGATTTTGACTATAACTCCAAATCTATGCATTTTTTGCCCATAGGCCAGCTTTACACTTTTGTAGGAATTTCCAAGACCTCTCCGACAACCTTTGGACCACCTCATTTGGATGTATGGTTGGGAAGTTATGGTCTTACCCCTTTCAAAACCCTAATTCTCGACTTTTTTGATTACTCCTTAATCCTTGATTCAATGGTAATGAAACTTCATGGCTAGGTGTAATATGTTATTAGGAACATATTTGATACAATCTTTGAGGTCAAATTCCTTATGGTCAAAGAGTTGAATTTTCATTCAAAAGAACCGATCAATCGATAACTACCGGATCGACTGTTGATCTTTTGGGTCTTTTGAGGTATTGAAACTTCTTTATTAGACTTCACTAAGCCATATGAGCTTTATGGACCATTATTCCATCATTGGAACACCTTTTAAATCAAAAGTCAAACCACAGTTGACTTTTCCTGATCAGAAACCCTAATCGGGGGTCCTGAACTACACTATCCTTGATCTTTGGGTGACAACTTCAAATTGGATTAATACTTGATCCAATATGGTATCTTTGATGGTGTAGAGACTTATTCCATGGAGAACCAATCCAAGACATTGACTGATCAGACCATCGAAACCTCGATTCTCGACTGTATGGAACCTTGATTCATTTGTATCTTGACAAAGACAAACTTGAAATAGATTATAGTTAGATAATCAAATGAATATGATCCTAGAATGATGATGAAGATCTAAGGGGTAAAAATTTGGGGTGCAACAACCAAGTAAGGCGAGCTCATCAATTTAGATGGCTACATTCCTGTCTATTAGCTAGATTTCAGTTATAAGTATTCACATAAACAAAGTGGTGCCGACTTCATATAATCGAGATCTATTGCATTCATGATAGTCTAGTCCAACGATAGGGCTAGGATGCCATGTGAATGGTCACAAGAAACAGTTATGGAGCGATGCATAATGGCAAGAGAGTTATAATTATTAAAGAGGAAGGCGTTACACTGCCATTATAGGTGATGACGAACGTTACTAAGGAGATATTTATAGGGAATATGAAAATTAAAAACAGAGGGTGAAGTTGAAACCTATAAAAATATATGGAGTTTGGAAGGAAGAAGGATAAGGGACCAAAAAATATGCATAATAGACACTCCAACCATCCATTTTCGACTCTTCTTGACTCATAACAAGGACGTCAACCATTTTAGTGTTTTTAGCAAGAACATTGGGGCCCACTGTATGGCCTTGGTAAAACTTGCCCATGCCACACAAACCCATCAATGTCGTTAACAATCCAATTTTACAATGTCTGAATCATCTCCCAGCCAAAGCGATCCCCCTCCGCCACCGAATATATCCTTGTTGCTTGTAGTGGTGAAGGCTCTTCGTCAGCAAAACGAAACCCTACAAGACAACACACAGGTTCTTCAGACGCAAAGCTTATAAGAAAGATAAGCAGAAGAGGTGTCCTTAGACACTCATCCTATATCAGAAACCATCTGGGACAACCAAGTCCCTGAGAACTTCAAGCCACCAACATTAACATCCTTCGATGGAAAGATAGATCCACAAGAGCACATCATTGCATTTATTAACCAAATGGAAATTGTGGGGGCCTCAGACTCCCTTAAATGTAAGCTCATGGCCGGAACTTTTAAGTAAGGGGATTTGCGGTGGTATATGAGTCTACCAAGATTTTTATCATTAGTTACCAGGATTTTACCAAAAAAATGCAACATTTTTCAACAAGCAAACATCGGAAGGTATCAACTACCAATTTATTTAATATCCGACCAGGATACTCGGAATCACTACGAGAGTATTTAGCAAGAATCAATTAGGAGATTATCAAGGTATCCCATCCGAATCAATAGATGTTTGTTTGAGCCTTTCAGCACGGTCTCACGACTTGTCAGTTTAACGAGTCCTTAGCATAAAAGCTGACATCGGGCATCAGTGAAGTCATTCCCTAGGAAGAGCGCTACATCAAAGGAGAAAAAAGAAATATGGAAAAGAGATCTCGGGATGCCAAGGAAAAACTGTGCACAAGAGAAGAAGGGTCGGGTGACAAGAAAGAATACTCCAAAAATGGATGTAGAGATCGACAGGTGCATAGGCCATCTCTACATCCATTCGAAAGAGAACCAAAGTATACCCCATTAAATTCACATCAGTCAGATATCCTGAAGGAAGTGTTCCACCTCAACCTATTGCGTCTAACGAAAAGACCAAAAGGAAGTGTACATGCAATAATGGGAAATAATGAAAGCGCGTGGTATGCATACCACATAATTCAAGGGCATCACACTGAAAACTGTCATCAATTGAAAAGGAAATTGAAATATTGATTCAGAGAGGTAGATTGTTTTCATATGTCAAAGACACAGAGGGACACTCGGGGAAGAGAAGTCTTCCACGAGAAGATGGTGCGAAAAATTTGGCAGAAAAGAAAGGGAAGAATGCCGAAGAGGTGCGTGAAACCCGGGTAGCTCGTCACACGCTTAACACCATTGTATGAGGGTTCGACGGAGGCAGGGAGAATAGTTCGGAAAGAAGAAGACATGCCAGATCAGTGATGAGCATCAAACAAAGATCGCCTTCGAAGGAAAAGGAAAGCTCGACCGCAGTCATTTTTTCCAAAAAAGACGCAGAGGGATGCGGGTTCATGAAAATGATCAAATGGTGATTAAGGTTTAAATACGATATTGGAGCATAAGACGAGTCCTGATAGATCCCAAAATTGCAGCGGATGTATTATACTGGGACGTATTCAAGGGAATGAATTTCGACACCTCAGAGTTATTGTCATTCAAAGGCACCTTGGTAGGGTTCTATGGTGAACATGTGTAGGTGTTCGGGTGTCTGCTCATAATGAAGACTTTTGGAAGCGGAGATAATGCGAAGAGTATCAAGGTAAGATATTTAATCGTTAACTCTACGTCTCCATATAACAATATTATTGGAAATTTATCATTCAATGCTTTAGAGGTGGTATTGCCCACTCTGTATCTCACGCTGAAGTATCCTCTTGAAGACGGCCGAGTAGAGTAATCAAGGGCGACTAATGGATAGCCAGGAAATATTACAAGGATAGCTTGAGATTCAAAATAAATAATCAAGCCAAATTCCCTGTCAGAGAAGATCATTTAAAAGTGAATTTGGTTGATTAATCGGAAAAATAGTAAGTGTATTATTCAACCAATGTAGTAATAAAGGGAATTTCCCCGAATGTCGATCTCAAGGATTGCTTGACGAGATATTTTTCTAGTTTTATTTTAGTTTAAGAAAAGATTTGGGGTTATGAAATTGTTTGGTTTAATTAAAAAATTAATTGTGAATAAAATAAGGAAATTGACTATGTGGTTTCAACAAATATGAGTAACATGCTAGGGGAAGCGTGTGATCCGACTCAGTAAAACTCTGAATTAACACTGCAACAACTTATTGTAACTAACTAATTACCGATTCTTTAGAATGTTTACTTCTAAGTCCTTAGTGAGAAAACCTTTAATCATCAACCCTAATTCCTATGTCCATAGAGAATTACAGATGAAATTAAGTAATCAATTATCAAGAATATTCCGGTTTCTATAGGATATCCCTAGTCCTAGGTGATATCTACTATAGAATGATCTAAAACAAAGTATTAACAACGGCGGTCCAGCCTAATCGTTAATCGAAAATTAAACCATGTTTGTTCGACAAGGCAAGCATTAAGAATAACTAGAGATCAAATCAATTATGAAAAACAAAGGAATTGTTATTGCAATACTAATATCATATTCATTACATATTCATTACATATTCGAATCAGGGACACCCCTTAGCATTGAGGGGTTTAGTTACTCATAATATTCAAAGAAAATACAATATACAAATTAGAAATTACAAGAAATTGGAGAAACTCGGATTGTCAATCGTTTCTGCTCCTGAAAACCCTTCGTCTTCTGAAAAACTTGAGCTCTTTGATATTTTAGTCGTATAATTCTCCTCAGTTCCAAAAAGTCCCTTTTTTCCTTCTCAAAACTCACTTAAATAGAAAATATCCATTTAGACCGGTTAAAAATACCCAAAAACACCCTCGCAGGCCAACACTTGGGCAAAAAATCAAAAAAAAATACTGAAATCAGTATCACAAGTCGACACTGGCAGTGTCTGCCCTAACACGGGCAGTGTCAGCTGACACGGCGACCGTGTTAGACCTCTGGAGTTTCATATTTTTTGCTTTTGATCCCAGACCTTCTGACACGGGAAATATTATCCTGACACAGGCGGTCGTGTCAGACCTCCTGGAGTGTGTAGGAAACTTTTCCGAATTCTTCCTGAATGCTTATCTAAACATAAAAAAATTAAAGAGACACAACCAAAGCATAAAATGCGGAAAAAGGGAAATAAAGCGACAAAACACATAACAAGATTAACTAAAATTAACGGTAAAAGAAAGCATAAAAACCACCGATCATTGATGTTAACTTAAAAAAAGATATACTAGAAGGTTGGCTGACAAACAAGATGAGAGATATTGCATTGGGGATCACTGCCTATGTTGAAGAAGAGATACTATGCAGATGAATCCTAATAGTAAAAAAGGTGGAAAATATCAAGAAAAGTCATGCGGTGACAAGAAATAAGAGCGCCAACAGCGGGACTCAAAACTTAGAAAAGGAATGAAGGAGAGTAGGATGTCAGGTAGGAATGTAATGGAGTCTTAATTTTATATATCCTTTGTAATAAGTATCAAAAATAAAGTTATCAGGGTGTGCGATTTTCCCTCTGAGAGAGCTTTTAATGAGGCATCCACGTTTAAAAATTTGTATCTTAGAAAGCACCAAAGTCCAAGTTAATTTATCCCTGATATAATCAGCTTCTTCCAGGCTATGTGCACTTGATTCCTCTGGCTAAAGTCCAAGTTAATTTACCTTTGGTATAATCGGCTTCGTCCGGGTTATGTGCACTTGATGTCTCTGGACAAAGTCCAAGTTAATTTACTTCTGGCATAATCGGTTTCATCCGGGCTATGCGCACTTGATGCCTCTGGCCAAAGTCAAAGTTAATTTACCTCTGGCATAATCGGCTTCATCTGGTCTATGCACGCTTGATGCCTTTGGCCAAAAACCCAAGCGTGCTTGGCGCTTTGGGTGAGCTCGATTCTTATCTGAATACGTACGTATATTGCTAACCTACTGACATCTGATCCGCGAAAATGTTAATGTTAAGCATGTTAAGATGAAGTGACCCTAAATGATCTGCCGTCAAACATGATGTTTTGGGACCAACCACTCTTGGGTCTAAGATATTAAAGACCCCTTAGAATTCACGACTGAGGCTTTAAATCTGTATATAACAAACTTTGGTTAAGAAGGTGAACTAGTATAGTCGTTGGGTGTTCGAACAACAAAACAAGTTGTTGAGAAAAATTTAGAAGTACGAATTAAATGAGACTATCTCATAGGAACCCAATCCCCTTTTATAATATGAATCCTCAATTCGCCAATCTGTATGATTGGAATGTGCATTTAAGTGCATAAAAATAACAATCCACTGAAATAACATTCATCAAACAAAACAGGTCATAGTAAAGCCCAAATACAAAATAAAAAGTTGAGAATACAAACATACTTAAAAGCATTACAAAAAATAAAACTATTTCTCGACTTTATCTTCATTAATAGCTTCAGAGTTGGTTTTGATGGTGGGGGATTCCTGGGCGAGATCATCACCAGGGAAAGGCCCAGTCTCTTCCATGTTCATAAGACACCCGTCCACTACAACTTTGAAAACAAATCTAGGTCGGGATAGAGACATAAGACCCAAGCCTTTGCCCTATCAAAAGCGGCATCACCTGCATCGAGAATGTTCATATGAGCTTGCTTCAAATAACTCTGCAGATGATTAATCGAGTCTTGGGCAACTTTACTCTCCACAAATTGTTTGTCAACAACTACCTGCAACTCTCGCTCTAAAGATTCTGACCTCTCCCTCTTATCCTTCTCCTCCAAAAGCTTCTTATCTATCTTGACTACCTTAGATGCATGTGACTCCTTTTTTTCTCTTAGCTTAGCAATTTCACGTCTCAAGTTAACCTTTGTGTGTTCTCTATCATCCTCGGCTTCAAACAAGCCTAGGGTAAGAACAACACACATCATTAGATAGGAACTAATATTTTGAGTCAATTTATGACGCCTAATAGCCTTCACCTTGTTCACGTCCTCTGTGGCATTTAAATTATCATAAAGAAATTTCAATCTGTCAAAGCTGCTGCTCTAGAACTTGAATTCGTTGGATGACTGGGAATGATCCCTTCCTCTAACTTCATGCATCAAGGAAGAAGTCTCCTAGTCGACCCTGTAAACATTGTCACTCATTAAGGTTTGCATAACCTTGGTAGATCCCAGACGAGTTTCTCTTTGAGGGGAAAAGGGGTAGCAAGAGACCCAAAGACGTTTGAAACCTCCTTGATTGGTGCATGTTTTCTTTTTTTTTTTGAACCCGGGTTTCCAGGCCGGACAGATTCGATTTGGTAAAAGCTTGACCGGCCACGTGCCTTGCCGCCCGAGCTTCTGACATCAATCTCCTTTGTTCTATCAAAGACAAATTATTCATTTTTTCTGCAAAAAAGAGAAAGTGTTAAAGAAATAAAGAGATTCAACTCGAGTAAGTAATAGGTCTGAAAGACAAAAGTTACCCAAGAAAGAAAGAATATGCTTTCTGGGAAACAACAATAAATCTCGGACCTTCGTCATGTAAAAAGCATCTAAGATAGCTAAAGATTTGATCTCCAGATCATTCAGTTTATCAAAGTCAAATTCGGATATTGAAATTGGATTTCCAGTGCAATGTATGGGAAAACAATGGGATCCATCCAAGTCATATAGTACCCGAGGGAACCTCGAACCACATTTAATCGAAGGAACCTATATTTAAAACCTTTATAGTTAGAAGTACAAGCTTGAAGAAAATTCTTTCCCGGAAGGCCGTTGATGGTAACCCAACCTCCTTTCTCAACACCTTTTATTTCAAAGAAGGAGAAAAACAAGCCTACAGTAGGTTCTATATGTATGGCTTCACAAACTATTTTGAAGGCCTTTATAAAGCCCCAACTATTGGGACATAGCTTAGAAGCAGCGGTATTAAAAACCTTTAACATATCTCATTCAAAATCAGTAAAGGGATATTGGACTTTAAAGTCTTCCAACACCACGACATAAAAGTGGAAGTACTCTTCTTTAACCCCATTGGGACGAACTATACAAACATGCTCCCCGGTAATGCAAGCTTCCAAAATGACATTGTATTCATTCTTGATAGAGGAAATATTTCTCAGAGACCAAAGTTTAGCAATCTCAAAATCGTCGATAGAGATACGATCGTAACTCATTACATTTGGGTCGAACGAATCCGTAATCCCCATCAGCACTTGTCGCAGTGAGAATTAGAGACCAAAGCTATTAGATTAGCTTGACTCGCAAAGACAAGATATCACCACCGAACTTTTATTTTTCCAAAGGAAGGGAGAAAATATCAAACAAAAACCCTAAGTAAATATGCAAAGCAAAACTCAAGGCCTAAAGCTAAGCAAAGAAAGATCAAAGATACGGGGGTTGGTTATACTAAGGAAAGGTACTAGCACCCTGAGCATATGCAGTATCCTACAGGAACCTCTTGAAAAATTTGTGTTTTGGCTAAAATTATTTGCTAAAGGTGAAAAGATGGACAAAGAAAGACAAAGACAGGCAAGGCAAAATAACAAACATACAATGGACATGCAAAATGACAATGAGTTAACATGCATTCCCTTTCCCTTGGATTAGGTTAAAGCATCAAAGGAAAACAACAAATACATGGAAAATCATCATGTATGAAAATAACAAATACATGGAAAATCATCATGTAATCAATAGGTACATGGCAAAGCATCATGAAGAAACAACAAAGATCGAAAAAGGTACATGGCAAAGCATCATGTAGGATCCACAAACACATGATAAAATCATGAGATCAACTAAGGCACGTGGAAAAGCATCATGGATGATAAAACAACAATGTATACATGACAAAGTATCATGCTAAATGAAATCAATAAACACATGGCAAAACATAATATGAATAATTAGCAAGCTCAAAGTATGATCAGGGATCAAAATGAAATCAACAAAGGTACATGGCAAAGTATCACGTAGAATAAACAACAAAATAAATCAACAACATTCATGGCAAACCATCAGGAATTAATAAGATTCATCAAGGAAAATAATTATTAATAAATAAGTCGCAAAATAAAATCGGACAACAAAATAATTATTAATAAATTTAAATATAAATATTTAATAAGACTAAATCAGAGAGAACAAACCCAAAACATGGAAGCAAATAAGTCACAAAATAAAATCGGGCAACAAAATAATTATTAATAAATTTAAATTTAAATATTTAATAAGATTAATTAATAATTTAACATGGTTAAAGGTTGATAAAAAGATAAGCTTGAAGGGTGGTGTTGTAGAAAGGGTCTTGTAGGTGGAGGGAGAGATGGGTTACATTGGCATTACATAAAGGAAGAGGGGAAGACGATTTGTGTGTGTTCTGTTTTCTTATTTTTTATTTTGTTACATGGTAAAGGAGATGGTGTAGGTTTAAAGAGGGTGAGAATGGTGGCAATGGAGAAGAGTGATGAGGTGCTCCAATATGCAAAAGGAAAAAAGTCAAATTATATTGTTATGATATTGAAGAGCATATCGAGATGGATAGATGGTGATGTGTGGAAAGTCTTGGTATTATCTGGTGAGAGGGAAAAGTTGCAGTAGTAGAAGGAGTATTGAGTGGTATATGTGTTGTACCTCGAAAAATATGATCCTCGTGAAGAAAGTTCGCGGGTGGAATAATAGAGAGTCGTCACCGAACTTTATTTATTCCTGAGAAGGGAAAGAGAAAATATCGAGAAAACCCATGAAGGAAAAGGATAGGGTATGATCGTCGCAACCATGTTGGGTTCGAAAGTCGGTTATGTAAGGAGAAGGTATTAGCACTCCTTGCATCCGTCGTACTCGATAGGAACCATCTAAGTTGTCTAGGCATGAAAGATGTTTTTTTATCTATAAGCTCGCTAAGGGAAAGATGAATGAATACTTGAGGAAAAATAAGAGTTTTTATAATTTAGTTCGTCTGAGTTTTCAACCCAGTGCCTACGTATCCCAGAGGAAATTAGAACTTCGTAGTTCTTAATATTTTTTGTTTGTTGTGTGTTTTTTATGGGCGATGCTAGGTAGCATGCCCTTTTTGAAAAGTTTTAAACGAAGAGCCAAGAGGCAAAAATGTTTAATATTTGTTAAATGTCTTTTAGAGTTTGAAAAAGAGGCTAGAGATAAGTTAAAGTATTTTTGGATTTTTTTTTTAGAAAAGTCATTTTAATCTTAAAGGGAAAGGAAGAAAATCTAACCTAATGATAAGGAACTAAGATTAATAATGAGGGAAATGTCCTAATGTTATCATGAAATAGAGATTGATCCTAATGTTTAATCTTAACTCAATTTAATCGAAGATCAAATAGGGTCGAGATATTCTAAGGGATCATGACAAATCATATAGTCAAGCAAACGATCCTGAGTTAAAAGATGTCATAAGCTGTCAAGTCATCAGGAGAAATATCGAAGTCATAACAAAAGTTCAATCACTCCTAGAGGTGTCAATCATAACTTTAGATCGAGAATTCAATCATAAATTTAAACTGAAAAATCAATTGCAAATTCAAATTAAGCATGAACTCAAATTTAATTAACATTCACAAGTCAAATTACCACTTTAAAATCTAATTAATTTCCTATTATTAAATCAACACTTAAACAAAATTAAATTAAATTAATAAATGAAAAAAAGAAAGAATAGAAATGTAGGTTTTTCTTAAACTAAGTGTGAGTACTGGGCTTACTATGAAGCCCACTCGATCCTAATATGCCAAAAAAGAATTAAAAAAAAACTAACAGGCCGCATCAACTGACCCACATCACGGTATTGAATTTGACTCATCTTTATCGACTGTGAAAGCCCCACGGAGCAACATTTAAATGCCGCGCCATGGCCTACCGGCCGGCGGCGGCGGCGGTTGCGTTTCACTGCCCCCTTCATGCGTGTAGAGGTCGGGTGCTCTTATAGTGTTTCAATGAATTCAATTCCACGGTTTCGAAATAAAAACGATAGTATGATGTCAGATAAGGTTTTAGAAAGAATTAAACTTGTCTTAAGTATGTTTGAAACTGTGTCTGATACCTTTTTGTTTTCATTTCAACATGTTTGTGAATTGTATTGATTATTGATGATTCACAAATTGAAGAATCTTGATTATGTCTGAGTCCTAATGCTGATTATTTCCATTTTGATTGGATTGTGTTTGGACATGTTTGGTATGAATTATGCAGTTCTAACATTTTCTTTTTCACTATGTGTGTGCATTCAAAACTTGGTGTGAGGATGATTGGCATGAACGAGGATGGGGTCTGATTAAGCCCTTGTGGCAATGGAAACTTGCATGAGCCTGGTGATGAGGAACTTTCATGGTGACGAGGAAGCTTGGGAGAGTTTGGATTACAAGGCTTAGCATGGAAGCTTTTTTTTTTGTGAAGTTGTAATTTTGAATTTTGAGAGAACGTTTTACTCTGAATTCATCTTTCTTTGACAAAGGGAATCACCATTGATTTGAGGTTCATGGCATTTAACTTTGGTTTATCTTCATGAATTTTGTGGAAATTGAAATTAAAATGTTGTAACATATATCCTTTACACTTTAGCTCATAATTTTGGATGGAATAACATGAGCTTAATCCTTGAATTTTTTGAAATTCAAATTTAGTAATTCTTCGCATTTTAAAATTTGAGTTTAGAATGAACTTGAATGATACATAAAAACCTCTTTGAAATTATAACTTGAATATGAATTTGGATTTGAAGTTAAAACATAATGAACCCACATGAATTTTGAACGTCAATTTGAAAACTTCTTGCCTAAATTCGATTCCAGAATTTTTATTCAAGCTTTACCATTTCAAAGCACATTGATCTCAAGTTGAGTGAATGAGTACTATCTTCACTTGAAATTTATTTATTTGCACAAGCTGGTTAATCATAATAAACACAAGATCCTATGATCTAATTCTCAGAAGATCGTGGCCAAAGGTCAAATGATCTTACAGAAAAAACGTTAAAAAAGATAGGACAAATTTGAGATATGACAATATGGAAGGTGGTATGAAGGTGTGGAAAGTAAATATGAAGAAATGTTTACGAAAAGAAAAAAAAAATTAAAAAAAAAAAGGTGAAGGACTTCCCAATTTTGTTTTACTGCCATTATTTGTGAATATGCAAGTGGTTTCGTGTGGCCTTTGCCATGAGGAGCTGTAAGGTGAGGTAGCAGATTATCAGTTTTGTGGTGTGGTGTTATCTTTTTTTTTCCTTTGAACTTAAAAAATGAGAGAGGGACTTATGAGATGGTCGTTAGTCATGGAAAAATGAGTATGAATGATATCGTGGAGAAGATGGATTTAGATCCTCTCCTTTTTTATATATCATGTCATCTCTTATGTTTCTAATCTAACGGTTCAAAATTTATAATGAATAATTAAATAAGAAAATAAAGACAAATTACTTATCCATTTCTCTCTCCTATTAAATGACTTTTTAAATTTAATTATTCATTATAAATTCTGAACCGTTAGATTAAAAACACGAGAGATGACATGATATATAAAAAAAGAGAGATCCAAATCCGGAGAAGATGTTAGAAAGTGGGTCTTGTGAAACGTACTGTTCACATGAGAGAGAAAAAGGTGCTATGGCGTGTTGTTTTTATTTCAATATGTACAACAATGCTAGAAAAAGGTGCTATGGCGTGTTGTTTTTATTTCAATATGTACAACAATGCTAGTTTTCGCAGATGAAGTTACTATGTAAAACTACTTTCTTAAACTTAATTAAGTATTTCTAAAAAAAGGTTAAAAAAATTAAAATATAAAAAAAAGAAAATAATAAATAAAATTAAAATAAAACTAAATTAGAAAATGATTAATTAAAAGGATTATTAATCAAAAATTAAAAAGAAATCAGTTAAAAAAGAATAATCGGACTGGTATCGAAATGCTCGAAAAAATAAAATGAATGCATCAAAATGATCAGCGTGAAATAAACGACTTGGAAAAATGCAACGTTTGGTCCAATTTCGAAATAAATCTTACCCGGTTAAAAGGCTCAGACTTATAAAAATGTGATCGGAAAGTAGTCAAAAAATTTAAACGGAAACGCCAGGTTAAACTACGCGAAACATAGATTAATATCACTGACGCCTGCAAGCTCGATTTTAAAACTTTTCGTCCACTAATTTTACACATACTTGACTTTTAATTTGACCAATTCGGCTATAAATCCAACAAATTTATTATGGCTGATAATTGGTCATTATGCATGAGGAAAAGCATGATAGATTATGCAAGTGATGCAAAAAGAGACAAGATCTTAGGGATAAAAATTAGGGTATGAAAGCACCTCTACAGATGAACCTGATAAAGAAGACTTGGAATCAGAATCACTAAAAGAAATAGAAATATTTCCATTAGCCTCCTTTATAGTACGATCAAACTCAGCCTGGGTCAAAGTATCCCTACGACCTCTCTGTTGCACTCCAAAATTTGTCCACCCTTTTTCTAACTCTGACTGACTTTTGCTTCGCATTCATCTGCATATCATCTAGGTCGATCATTTCTCGCATACTGTCCATGTTATCAGCCGGAATGAGTTTATCGGGATTACAACCGTTTAGTTCGCATTTTAGACAGTTTAAATCAGTTCAGATGAGGAGATTTATTTCGAAATCAGGTGAAAGGTTGTTCTCTTCCTGGTGGTTCAGTCCGTGCTGATAATCCTGTTGCGTTTCGGTATTCGCCTTTTTTTTCTGTGACATTTTGTGATTTTATTTCTATTTTTGCTTTAATTTATTTTTATAATTTTAGAATTAATATTAAATTTTTATTTAAAATATTTTATTTAGAATTAGTTTTTTTAGTTTTATTAGAAATTAGTTTTTAATTAGAACTAGAATTTAGATATAGAATTTAAAATTTAGATTTTAGATTTTAATATTAGAATAGAAGTTTAATTAGATTTTTAGAAATAGAATTTTAACTAGGATTAGTTTTTAGAATAAAATTAGAATTTTAGATTAATTATTTAATTAGCATAGACTTTAGATTAGAATTTTAGTTTTAGAATTTTAAATAGATTTAACTAGAATAGAGTTTTATTTAGAAAATAGAAATTAGATTTTCAGAAGTAGTTTAGAAATAGTTTTAGAATTAGAATTTTTGCTTACAAAATAGATTAAGATATAGATTTTTATTTAGATTAATTTAGTTAGATTTTTCTTATTAGAATTTTAATTAGGATTAGTTATAGATTTGAATAGAATTAGAAATAGCTTTTAGAATGGAGCTTAGAATTTTATTAGAAATAGCATTAGAGTTTAATTAGATTTTTAATTAGAATTGAATTTAGAATTTAGAATTTTTATTAGAGTTTAGATTTTAGATTAGTTTTAATTAGAATTAATCAAGGATTAGATTAGAACTTTTTTTAGAATTAGAGCTTAGAGTTAATTATAATTAAATTTGTATTAGTCATAATTAGGATTTTACTTAGAATTATTAATCACTATTAGTACATCCAGAAATAGGACAAAAATAACAGCGACAGCGACACGTGTCGCTCAGTATAAAGGTCGGGCCCTGTTCATTTCCTTCTTCAGAGGACCAAAACCCTAGAAGCAACCACCATTTTCCTTGTTCATCTTCTTCAAGCTTTGTAAAACCCTAGAGGCCGCCTCCCTTCTACCGTTCATCACCATCTCCAGCGGCGAAACCCATTTCTCCACCAAGCCTTCTTCCATTTCAAAACCTCAGCCGCGGACCATCACGATACCCTCTTCCTCCACCCATTAATACCCATTTTCGTCCTCATAAACGACCCATCCTCCAAAACCTCTTCTTCTTCTTCTTCTCCGAAGCTCCCAAGCCGCCGCGACCCCTTTCAAGCCCTTCTTCCTCCATAACAAAAACTCTGAAACCCATTCTAGATTTCCTTCACCATTTTCGTTCTCCCTCCTTCAAATCCACAAACCCAAACTCCAAAACCCCTTTACTTTTCTTTCTTTTGTAAAACAAACAACCCCTCGCACCAGAACCCACTTCTCCAAAAGACCCATCCAAGAAGGAGAAAAACAAATTCAAACGTAAAAAGCCCGTGTCAGAAGACAAACCTCGCGTCGGAAAATAAACCCTGGTAGCCTTGCATCTGTTGGTGCCACCAGACAAGAGATTGTTTTCAACCCCTGTTTATTGCTTATCGTGCATCAATTTATGGGTTTATAAATGCTTGTAGGCCTCTTTTAGAGCTTGACAGAACACATCTTAAAGGAAAATATATGGGTACCATACTTTGTGCTGCAGCTGTTGATGCTGACGAGGCTCTGTTTCCTTTGGCTATTGTTGTTGTCCACATTGAAAGCGATGAAAACTGGATATGGTTTCCCCCTGTTTCAAACGAGTTGTATTTCCTTGTCAATATCTCATTCCCTTTTTTATTATTCTAATATATTTTTAAAGATTGCTAATATATATTTTCAAAAATAGTTTTTTTAATATATTTCATTAAACTATTTTTTTTATAATTTTAATACTTTTCTAATTTTAGCCTTTTTTTAGAGTTTTTTAGATATCTTTTTTCTAAAATTTAGATTTTAGCATTTTTTATTGAGGATTCATTTTCGTATTTTCTCGTTTTGGGTCAATGAAGAGACCTCTAAGTTTTTCTGTCAAATTATTGATGAAAAACGATAGATCCGAGATCAAACTTTCTTTCAACTTTTCATTTTCGACCTTTATTCATCTTTGGTTATTTTTGTTGCTTTTTGGTCGATGACGAGACTTCCGTAAACCGTTATTATTCAAACTATTGATAAATAATGTTGGATCCGAGACCACCTCCTTTCTCTCCTCATTTCTTCTTCTTTCGACTTTATTTTAATCTCCCTGATCGATGAAGTCTTGTATTCTTAAGTATCGGATTATCGAACTCGATAACTTTCCCGATTTCAAATCTATGGAAAATGACCATTTGGGTCATTTTCTTTACTTTGGGACCGCGATAGGCTACCTTCGATTAATTGACATAATGTTTGCGATTAAGACGAGATCCCACTTTTTTTGGTCTGTGCGACACAATTCAATTGGAGAATGGTTCTCAATATCATTTCTCTATCTTGTCCTTAGCACGGATATCAATTACGCGACCTCCTATAGTTCGACTTCCATCATAAGTCGAGCTACGACGGTTTAGCGTCACATTGTGTCCCAATCCGATTCTTTAACACTGTCAACAATAACTCAAACCTATTAATCGCGATGAATGTTGTGAGTCAAGCGTTAGATACGTAGGAAATGATAAGTGGGGAGGTCTCTCTTCATATTATCTAGAGTGTTTAGCGTATGCCCTTTGGGCGATATGCGACGCATTCGCTCCTATGTCTTAGGATTTATTGCAGTGAGCGTCCCAAACCAATTCAATTCCCTTCCGTTTAGGCGTTTAAGGTCTAGGATCTCTTTCCTCTCGCACCCGTGCGATCGAGGCCCCGTTTTTCCATAGTTAGCCGAACTACGGCTGCTCTGATTTCTCATATCTGTTGAGAATACGTAGGCATAGGATTGCAATAATCCTAGCGAGCACTCTTCTTTCTTTTCCACCCTTTCACCCAAACAGGACATGCTACGTCCGTTCTACCGCAAACAGGTAACGCCTAAGTCTCCAACGAGCGAGCAACAATACACATAAAATGCTAGAATGCGTATGCTAGCATCGTCTACCAGAACTTCCCAGCAATCCATAGGCCGAACTACGGCTGCTCTGATTCCTCATTCGAGGATACGTAGGCATGAGGATCTCTATCCTTGACGAGCACACTAACAACTAACTTCCCCTTTTCTCTTGCCCCCGTGCAATCGATACCAACCCGTTTTTCAAACCTTACCCGAAAAGAGTATGTTACTTTTCCGTTCTACCGCAAACATGCATCGTCCCTAACTGCTGGAATAGAGATTTAACGTCACTCGCATAAATCCTTAACCAACCTTGTCCCATAGTTTCTCGAACTACGTTTGCTCTAATTTCTCATACCAGATGAGGATACGTAGGCACAAGACGGTGATGTCTTGGCGAGCAACCTTCCCCCCATCACCCGTAGTTTCCCGAACTACGTTGACTTTGATTTTCCCATTACACGAGGGAATACGTAGGCATAGGGCGACGATGTCCTATCGAGTCTGTTCTTTCTCTTCACCCCCGCTTAGCAATAGCTTTTAGATGGTTTTCACCCATAGATTAGACAACAAGCATGGATCCCGTTGAGTACAGCGGACGTGAGGGGTGCTCATACCTTCCCCTTGCGTAACCGACTCCCGAACCATAGATTTGGTTGCGATGACCTCGTCTTTCCCGTTCTCTTAGGTTTTCTTCGATCGTTTCCTTTCCTTTTCTTTGGGATAAATAACATTCGGTGGCGACTCTTCTGTCTGTTTGCCGACCCTTTTTCACAGTTGCGACAGCTGGTGACTCAGCTGGGGATTATGGTTCCATATGCGAGTCATTCCTAGCGCTTGTCCGTTTTATTTTTGTGGGTGTGTATATTTGTGTTCATGTATGTTGGATTTTCTACATTGTCACATTTGCATTTTATTTTCCGCACTTTATTATCATACTGTTGTTGTACTGTTGGGTGGGGTTGTTCCATTGAGAGATAAGCCCAATACCTAGGCTTGAGTACACATCTAGAATTAGTGGAGAGTGTTGTGGGCTTGCATGTTTGGCATGCAATAGCCCTCATGAAATTCGTGTTTAGACGGGGTTTTCTTTGAAGATATCCTGTCCTGTACGTCTCAGACAGTTGAAAGGATGTCGGATCTGAAAATTGACGACTCTGGAGACCGACCATTGGGAAGTCAGTTGAGGCCTCCTCGGTTGACCATGATGTCAAACCAGAAATGGTGAACATATCATTGTTTCTCGACTTGAGAGTCCGTGATACCGACGACCTGCATAGGATGTCGTACCTTGTCAGAGAATAGCTCCTACCTGTGAGCGAGAGGATCTTTGCAGGAAACTCGGACCTTCAACCAACCCGGTATTCTGGTATTCTCTTCAGAGAAGACTTATAAACCTCTTCAGTTAGCAGTGCAGTAGTTGTTCAAAATTTGTGGAAGTTGTGATCCCTTGTCTATTGCATTAGCATTTTGCATCGCATATCATAAGCATCTCCGCATCATTTTACATATCATTCTTCATCCGGCCAGAACTCTCACCCTGCCTTTGTCTTTGATCAACCAGTTGATTCCCAGTGCTCGTGCTGAACAAGTGGTGACTGTTAGAAGACAACAAAGTGTTTGAAGCAGAATCAAGCAGTGTTAAGAAGTGAGATCAAGTTGAAAGTTATTGGTAGCTATGTCAGCAAACGACCTCCAGAATGTTGATACCTCACCAGGTTTTGCTATGATGACCAACCCTCTGTATGGTTCTCTTCCCGATGAAGACTCTCCGCAAGTGAACAACCTCACTCAAGCTCAGCCTGTGCAACCCTATATTGAGGACCAATATTTACATGAACAGTTTGTTGTCCGAATTGAAAGTCCCTATTCTCCTGATACTACAGATTGTCATGATGTTGCTTTCTCTGTGCTGAATTTCAAAAGAAAGGTCCCAATGATGAAGACTAAGGACCCGAGAGCTCTTGAGTATACTAAAAGGTTTCATGTGTTGGATGAAAAACTCAAAGTCTTGGAAGTTAAAGATTCTTTTGGTCTTAATGCTTCGGACATGTGCCTGGTACCCCACCTAGTGTTACCTCCAAATTTCAAGGCACCGAGGTTCAAGAAGTACAAAGGAGATAGTTTCCTAAGGCAACATTTGGTAATGTTTTGCAAAAGAATGACTTCGTTTGTACACAACGATAAGTTAATGATTCACTGCTTTCAGGACAGTTTGAGTGGGGCATCTTTAACTTGGTACATGCAGTTAGAGAGTAATCAGATCCAATCATGGATGGACTTAGCTAAGGCTTTTCTGAAGCACTACAAATATAATCTTGATATGGCTCCCAGTCGCATGCAGTTGCAAAGTTTCTCTCAAGAGAACAATGAACCCTTCAAAAAGTATGCTCAGAGATGGAGAGAATTTGCTTTCAAAGTGCAACTGCCGCTTCTAGACCAAGAGTTAGCAAACATATTCATGAACTTCTTGCAGAGCCCATACTTTGAAAGGATGATTGGAATTACACCAAACTTCTCTGACCTGGTGACAGCAAGAGAACGCATTGAGAATGGCATAAATAGTGGGAAAATTCATGATGTCTCGAGCAATCAGGCAAGTGAAACTGAATCCCTCAGTAACTCTCAAGAGGAAGAATAAAATATGGTTAATGTAGTCATGGCAGATGTTGAGTATTCTCAGGGTGAACCGGTGAAATATTTTGGTTCTTCATCTTCTCAGCAGTCATTACCTCCGGTGTCACGTTATTCTTATGGATAGACGATTGTCCGTAGGGCACCACATCAGAAACCCTGGGTCTCTCCTCATGCAAATCAAGGAGCTCATGGCCGAGGTTATCCGAATCAACGCCAGAATCATAATAAGCCTCGCAACAACTTGGAAAGAAGGAATGTTCCTCTTCATCCAGTTCCTATGTCGTACAGTCAGCTTCTGCCACATCTGATTTAAAACTCGTTGGTGGAGCCTAAAACTCTCAAGCCTGTGCCAGAACCTTACCCTCCTGGGTACAATCCCCATGTGCAGTGTGGATATCATGGAGGATCCATGGGCACTCAACTAAAGATTGCAAAGCCTTCCAAGCCAAAGTGCAACAGTTGATTGACAAAGGGTGCATATCTTTTCCAGAAGGAAGTTTGGTTGTTCATGTCAACGTCTCAGCTTCCTAAGCTCGAAGATTTCAAGGGTCATCTCCAAAAGCCAGTGGTCTAGGCAGGCAAATATTCTCAACAGTGGCAGTCCTTAGACACTCTTATCATTTGCATTTGTAGTTTCTTTCCTGTTAATTGCTATTTTTTTAAAACATTGTTGTTTTGAATGATAATATTAATGAAGTGATTATGCATTTTCTGAATTAATGATGTCACATTCGCTCATTTTTTCTTATTTATCACAAAGCACAGACACATACACCTTTTATCTACTCCACTTTATCACTGTTGTTTTAGCAAAGATTGGAGGGAGGATGACGAAAACTGAATACTCATAATTGCTGATCGTATACTTTTGGATAAAATCCTGCTAATGATGTACAATCATTGTTTAAAATCCCCTAAACACCGGAGATATAAGGAGTTAATCCCTAGTCAACCACTTTGAGCCTAAGAAGTAGTAGTTTCCTTTGGATATTCAAACCCTTACACTTGACCTGGGGCATCATGGGTAGTGTTCAGTTATCTAATCCCGCACTCAAATCAATAAAGCAAAATACAGAAGACGGTTGTTCACCAATGACCCATGACATGGCAGTCACAATCTTCCAACAAAATAAAATAAAAAATCAAAAGCCTGCTAAGTCAAGCACGTTAACGGGGACTTAGGCAAAAATCAAGGCAATCCCGATGGATCTGACAAGCAAAATCAGTCCATGCAAAAGTTAGGGATCAAATACAAAATCAAAAGAGGCTTTCAAACCCTCAACAAAAACAAAATATGATTCAGTGGCCACCCAAATCAAAAGGGGCTACTGACATCCATCAAAATAAGGTGACTGCCATCTCGAGCAAACCTTGAACCGTCAAGCTTACACCGTCAAGTCCGTAAATGCAGAACTAACTGAATGTAGGTATGAAGATCATCATGAAGGAGGGGTGGGTACAAATCAAACTTTGAATATTTCATCCTTTGTTTCAATAACCGTGAACCAGGCCACGATTCAACCCTTAAAAGACCTAATTGAGGCAGGTTTATTCTGAAAGCATACTATCGCAAGGTTGCGTAAATTGACACCTCACATATTTGCTACTCATCAGCATCAGTGTCATTATCCTTGCTATATATTTCACACCAATCAAGTTAGCACAATGTTTGGACTAAATGGTCCATTTGTCTCACTATCACGACACTTAATAAATGACATTTCTTTCAAAATCTGCATGAGCATCGCATTAAAATTACCATTCATGGACAAACAATTTTAATTACAAATCAGTAGTTGACATGAAGGAAATTCCAACAGGGAGCAATCAAACAGGACTAGATCATTCAGCAGTCTGGATCTAGAGCATTGGCATATGAAGAGTTTGGAATCAGTTAGTCTGAGACAAATCCCCAAGCATCGGTTGATTATGGGGCAAATCATTCAAGAAGTGGTTGATCAGAAGTGAATCATCTCGAGACTCTACCAATCAGGGGGCAGGTCACCTGGAGATTCTGTTGATTTGAGGGAAGATCCTCCAGTATTCAGTCAAGACAAGTTAAGTCGCTTCAACGTTGATTCAGAGGGAAGCTACTTCAAGAGTACATTGAAGCCAACCACTATGAGAGTCGGTCAATTAAGGATGAATCCTTTCATGGTACAAATTATGGGGCAAGCTATCTCGAGGTCGTCTCATGGCAAGCTACTTTATTTTCAGGGTGAACTTTCCCAAGGATCAAACAAGGGAAATTTGAACTACACTGGGGCAAGCCATTCAAGCAAGTTCATTTTCGTCAGCAAGAGTTGAGTGTCGGGGAATCGTGTCGTCACCCCATCAAAATAACTTGAACCTTCTGAAAAGGCCTCTCTGTCATTGGATTTTTCATCCCACAGCCTGAACCTTTTACTTGTCAGAACATTGTGACCCAAAACACTTCCAAACACCAGTTCTTGTCTGGTACATATCAAACCTTCGAACCAATTCTCGTCTGGTCAACCCTTCATTAATTACCAGTCCCCGTCTGGTATATGTCAGCTTTTAAAATCGGTTTCCGTCTAGTCACCCATTCTTTAGCCTATTGTTTAACCAGTCCTCGTCTAGAAAACACAGTTTCAAAGTCCACGTCTCGTCTAGAAAACTAGAAATCAGTTCCCGTCTGATAGCAAACCATAAAATCAGTTCTAGTATGATACCAAACCAGAAGTCAGTTCCCGCCTGACAACTTAACCTTTCGTCATTAGTTCTCACCTGACGGTCTACCCTTTGAATACCAGTCCTCGTCTGGTAGTTCCCTTTTAAAATCCACTTTTGTTGGTAACAAAAAAAAAACCAATAACCATAAACCTGGTCCCATCCTTAAACCAGAAGCCCAATTGTACTCCCATTGGATCCCATGCTATCACATTCCCCGACACGAGGCTCGATTGATCTCACTTCTCCATAGTAGAGATTCTGTATCCCCATAGGGTGATAATGTCGTCGAATCGGAAGTATCTCGCCAGCAATAATGTGCATCTATCCCCAGCAGGTAAATTTGGGATTACTCCCCAGCAGTGGGGTTCAATGTTGTTCCCCCATAGAGTCTATGTCATTAGCTCATCTCCATAAGAAGAGGTTTATGCTGATTCCCTCGACGAGTATTTCGGAAGTGGTAGACATCCGTAGCAGATTCTAATGGCCATTGGTTTTCTTCGAGGTGAGATATTTGGGATAACTTCCCGATGGATGTTATTCTCAATTTCCAGCAGGGTAGATTTGTCCCCAAGAGAGTTCTATTTCCGAAAGGCAGTTCAGGGCGTTTTCCCCAGCACGAGTTTGTTTGCCGTTTATTTCAGCACCTTTTTGTGGTGGTGTTCCTTTGCATTTGCATTTTGCATAACATCCTCCCAAACGCGTATAATTTCTATTTTGTATGGAGCATTACGCCATATTCAAACATACGCATGTGAAGCATAAGCCAGTTTGATACCTTTGGTTGCTAGACATCCCCCCGGCAGATAACAACATAATTCATGAACCTTGGCGGTACCAGACCCCAGTAAGAATCATCGGTGGATGTTTTTATCTTATCTTTTACTCCCCAACAGAGTCTGCTTGTTTAAGTTCCTCTTTCCCCAGTGGAGTTCCCTTTTCCAGGTTGTAAATCAGTTGATTTTACTTCCTGCTTAGCAATTTTTGTTCCGACTTCGTGTCGAGACTGTCTAACTTGTGTTTAGCAGTTGTTGTTCGGACTTCATGTCGAGGCTGTCTAATTTTTATTAGTAGTTTGTTGTTCCGACTCCGTGTCGAGATTGTCTAACTCTCGGTTAGCAATTTTTTGTTCCGACCTCGTGTTGAGCTTGTCTAACTTGTGATTAGCAGTTGTTTTTTTCGACTGCGCGTCAAGGCTTTCTAACTTGTGGTTAGTAGTTATTTTCTCATAACTTTCAGATACATTTCTCTGGTGATCTTGACTTTCGACTGGCAAACTTCACTCTGTATGTCCGCAGGTTGCAAATTTCTGGGTTCTTTTGTATTCAATCACCTTTTACCTTGAACGTTTGAAAGCGGTTGCTTTTCATCCCTTCAAGTCCAACTCGATTGAATAGGGGCAGCTGTTGCACCCAAAAATTTGCCCACCCTTTTTCTAACTCTGACTGAATTTTGCTTCGCATTCATCTGCAAATCATCTAGGTCAATCATTTCTCGCATACTGTCCATGTTATCAGCCGGAATGAGTTTATCGGGATTACAACCGTTTTGTTCGTATTTTAGACAGTTTAAACCAGTTCAGATGAGGAGATTTATTTCGGAATCAGGTGAAAGGTTGTTCTGTTCCTGGTTGATCAGTCCGTGCTGATAATCCTGTTGCGTTTCGGTGTTCGCCTTTTTTTTCCGTGGAATTTTGTGATTTTATTTCTATTTTTGCTTTAATTTCTTTTTATAATTTTAGAATTAATATTAAGTTTTTATTTAGAATATTTTATTTAGAATTAGTTTTTTAGTTTTATTAGAAATTAGTTTTTAATTAGAACTAGAATTTAGATATAGAATTTAGAATTTAGATTTTTTATTAGAGTTTAAATTTTAGATTTTAATATTAGAATAGAAGTTTAATTAGATTTTTAGAAATAGAATTTTAATTAGGATTAGTTTTTAGAATAAAACTAGAATTTTAGATTAATTATTTAATTAGCATAGACTTTAGATTAGAATTTTAGTTTTAGAATTTTAAATAGATTTAACTAGAATAAAGTTTTATTTAGAAAATAGAAATTAGATTTTCAGAAGTAGTTTAGAAATAGTTTTAGAATTAGAATTTTTGCTTAGAAAATAGATTAAGATTTAGATTTTTATTTAGATTAATTTAGTTAGATTTTTCTTATTAGAATTTTAATTAGGATTAGTTATAGATTTGAATAGAATTAGAAATAGCTTTTAGAATGGAGCTTAGAATTTTATTAGAAATAGCATTAGAGTTTAATTAGATTTTTAATTAGAATTGAATTTAGAATTTAGAATTTTTATTAGAGTTTAGATTTTAGATTAGTTTTAATTAGAATTAATCAAGGATTAAATTAGAACCTTTTTTAGAATTAGAGCTTAGAAGTTAATTAGAATTAAATTTGTATTAGTCATGATTAGGATTTTACTTAGAATTATTAATCACTATTAGTACATCCATAAATAGGACAAAAACAACAGCGACAACGACACGTGTCGCTCAGTATAAAGGCCAGTCCCTGTTCATTTCCTTCTTCAGAGGACCAAAACCCTAGAAGCAGCAACCATTTTCCCTGTTCATCTTCTTCAAGCTTTGTAAAACTCTAGAGGCCGCCTCCCTTCTACCATTCATCACCATCTCCAGCGGTGAAACCCATTTCTCCACCAAGCCTTCTTCCATTTCAAAACCTCAGCCGCGGACCATCACGATACCCTCTTCCTCCACCCGTTAATACCCATTTTCGTCCTCATAAACGACCCATCCTCCAAAACCTCTTCTTCTTCTCCGAAGCTCCCAAGCCGTCGCGACCCCTTTCGAGCCCTTCTTCCTCCATAACCAAAACTCCGAAACCCATTCTAGATTTCCTTCACCATTTTTGTTCTCCCTTCTTCAAATCCATAAACCCAAACTCCAAAACCCCTTTACTTCTCTTTCTTTTGTAAAACAAACAACCCCTCGCACCAGAACCCACTCCTCCAAAACAACCCCTCTATTTCCTTTGGCTATTGCTGTTGTCGACATTGAAAGCGATGAAAACTGGATATGGTTTCCCCCTGTTTCAAACGAGTTGCATTTCCTTGTCAATATCTCATTCCCTTTTTTATTATTCTAATAAATTTTTAAAGATTGCTAATATATATTTTCAAAAATAGTTTTTTTTAATATATTTCATTAAACGTTTTTTTTAGAATTTTAATACTTTTCTAATTTTAGCCTTTTTTTTAGAGTTTTTTAGATATCTTTTTTTTCTAAAATTTAGATTTTAGCATTTTTTTATTGAGGATTCATTTTCGTATTTCCTCGTTTTGGGTCGATGAAGAGACCTCTAAGTTTTTCTATCAAATTATTGATGAAAAACGATAGATTCGAGACCAAAATTTCTTTCAACTTTTCATTTTCGACCTTTATTCATCTTTGGTTATTTTCGTCACTTTTTGGTCGATGACGAGATTTTCGTAAACCTTTATTAGTCAAACTATTGATAAATAATGTTGGACCCGAGACCACCTTCTTTCTCTCCTCATTTCTTCTTTTTACGACTTTATTTTAATCTCCCCGATCGATGAAGTCTTGTATTCGTAAGCGTCGGATTAACGAAGTCGATAACCTTCCCGATTTCAAATCTATGGAAAATGACCATTTGGGTCATTTTCTTTACTTTGGGACCGCAATAGGCTACCTTCGGTTAATTGACATGATGTTTACGATTAAGACGAGATCCCACTTTTTTTGGTCCGTGTGACACGATTCAATTGGAGAATGGTTCTCAATATCATTTCTCTATCTTGTCCTTAACACAAATATCAATTACTCGACCTCCTATAGTCCGACTTCCATCATAAGTCGAGCTACGACGGTTTAGCGTCACATTGTGTCCCGATCTTATTCTTTAACACTGTCAACAATAATTCAAACCTATTAACTGCGATGAGTGTTGTGAGTCAAACGTTAGATACGTAGGAAATGATAAGTGGGGAGGTATCTCTTTGCATTATCTAGAGTGTTTAACGTATGCCCTTTGGGCGATATGCAACGCATTCGCTCCTATGTCTTAGGATTTAGTGCAGTGAGCGTCCTAAACCAATTCAATTCCCTTCCGTTTAGGCGTTCCAGGTCTAAGACCTCTTTTCTCTCGCACCCGTGCAATCGAGGCCCCATTCCATAGTTAGCCGAACTACGGCTACTCTGATTTCTCATATCTGTTGAGAATACGTAGGCATAAGATTGCGATAATCCTAGCGAGCACTCTTCTTTCTTTTCCATCCTTTCACCCAAACAGGACATGCTACGTCCGTTCTACCGCAAATAGGTAACGCCTAAGTCTCCAATGAGCGAGCAACAATACACCTAAACTGCTAGAATGTGTATGCTAGCATTGTCTACCAGAACTTCCCAACAATCCGTAGGCCGAACTATGGCTACTCTGATTCCTCATTCCCTAATGAGGATATGTAGGCACGAGGATCTCTATCCTTGACGAGCACACTAACAACTAACTTCCCCTTTTCTCTTGCCTCCGTGCAATCGATACCAACCCATTTTTCAAACCTTACCCGAAAAGAGTACGTTACTTTTCCGTTCTATCGCAAACAGGCATCATCCCTAACTGCTGGAATGGAGATTTAAAGTCACTCGCAAAAATTCTTAACCAATCTTGTCCCGTAGTTTCCCGAACTACGTTTGCTCTGATTTCTCATACCAGATGAGGATACGTAGGCACAAGATGATGATGTCTCAGTGAGCAACCTTCCCCCCATCACCCGTAGTTTCCCGAACTATGTTGACTCTGACTTTCCCATTGCACGAGGGAATACGTAGGCATAGGGCGGCGATGTCCTATCGAGTCTGTTCTTTCTCTTCACCTCCGCTTAGTAGTAGCTTTTAGATAGTTTTTACCCATAGATTAGATAACAAGCGTGGATCCCGTTGATTACAACGAACATGAGGGGTGCTCATACCTTCCCCTTGCATAACCGACTTCCGAACCCTAGATTTGGTTACGATGACCTCGTCTTTCCCGTTCTCTTAGGTTTTCTTTGATCATTTCCTTTCCCTCTCTTTGGGATAAATAATGTTAGGTGGCGACTCTTCTGTCTGTTTGCCGGCCCTTTTTCGCAGTTGCGACACTCTCACATAAAAATCCCAATGATTCTTTATCTCACGAGCACTCAAGGATTTCAACTAATCAGTATTATCATTATAAGAATTAGTAATAGCCATATTAAAGAACACAACAAAGGAAGTAAAATGAGTGTATCTGATCTTGACAAAGAAGGAAGAATTCTGAAATTTGCTTTGGAAAATATGGAGATGAATAAAGAGATAAATGGGTAAGCTTAATGAAGAAGAAATGTTTTAAGGACTCAAAGAATTCAAAAGGTTAAGAGTCCATAAGAAGTTCAAATTCCAATAAAAAATCACCATTTCTAAGATAGTTGAAAGTTTTAGGCCTGGAAGTCATTTTCGGTTCAAGGGACGAGCGTGACAGGAATTTCTGGGCATTGTTTTTTCTGAACAATACAGTCCTTCAGGACTTCATGCTCGGGGGACTTATGTACATTCCCGAAAATTTTGCTTGACTTGCCTAGGAATATGGTCGAAAAAGCCGATGTAGGTACTAAAAAGACCCCGACCGAGTTGGATGGACGATCGAGTAAGGTGAGCTCATTAATTCAGATGGCTACATTACTGTTTATTAGCTAGATTCCGGTTACAGGTATTCACATAAACAAGGTGGAGCATACTTCATATAAACCTATATCTATTGTATTATGATAGTCAGGTCCGACGATAGGGCTAGGATTCCATGTGAAAGGTCATAAGAAATAGTTATGGAGTGAGGCATAATGGCTGAAGATATTGAAGGTGTGAAAAGTACGCAAGAAGGGGTTGAGGTTGAATTATGTCTCACGTTTTCTTTTAATTTAGCTTCTGATCATAGTTTTAGAATCAAAACTGATGTTCAGATTCTGAGTTAATTCGTTTGGAAGCAGATACAACAGAAGTAAATAAAATAACAACAGAAGTGTTGATGCAGTAAAGCAGCAAGCAAAAATTATTATTTTCGGAAGAATTTCCTCCGGGATTTATCGTCTCCACAGGGATTAGTGTGATATGAACACCGTTCAACGATTTATACATTTCTAAGCTTATTGTTCAAAAGTTTTAGTTTAAAAGGGTTCAAGGAACCGTAAACAAAAACAGAAAATATAAAATAAAGACTGAACTATAAACGGAGCCTTGTTGGGAATGGATTTCATCAATTGATAACACATGCATTCTTCTAATCAAATTAAATACAACGCAATCATTCGTCTAATATCCTTACATATCACTCATGATAAAGCTTATCTCTAATGCGGCATCGAGAGAACAACCGTGTTGTCTCATTGGTGATCTCTCACCCAACAAAAACACAACACATAGCATTAAGATTTGATACTCACGCAAATGCTAAGCCTAAATCTATCTCTAGAATTTAGGACCTAACAGGTAATCATCCTAGATCCAGATCTGAAGAGTATATCTCTATTACGGTTCAAATCAAAGATAAACAAGAAAGCAAAGATAACACCCATATCAGATAAACAATGGTTTTGCATAAAATACAATGATCAAAATACGTACATACGCTTAACCCTTTTTACATGTATTCATCTAATTCGCCAAATGGTTATGAACATCATTCTTCATCACTATTATCACATACCCACACAATATTATATTGATCCTACCCATGCTACCCATGCTACTTAATCAACAAAACACCATGGAGGATAAAATGAATATCAACTTCAAAACCATGTCAAAGTTTGTTCATTGATAGAAGAAGATCTGAGATCAAAGATGTGAAAAGGTTTTGTCAAGACCCACAAATAAGCAATCAAAGATGATCAATCAATAGAGAATCCAAAATAGTTCACAAACATAAATTAGATGAAATACATAAGGTATCAAAAGATTACAATTCAAACCCTAACAAGAGATTGAAGATCTTACCTCCTCCCTCTTAGGGTTTTGTGTTTCTCTCTCTAGAAAATGAAGAAAGATAAGTTCTGATGTTCCAAAATGTTACAAAATGAAGTTATGAAAAGTTCTGACCTAAAAAGCAGTAAAAACACTTAAATATAACACTCAGGATCTGTCTTGTTCGCCTAGCGAACCCAGCGAACTTTTGGTACTTTTGGCCCTGTCCAATTCTGGGCGCGTTTGTTGGCCTGCTCGCCTAGCGAGCAAGCTAGCGAAGCCTTCACTGGCACGTTCGCTACCTGCTCGCGTAGCGAGCGTGACAGCATTTTGGTGGTTTACATGTTGCCTAATTCCTGCACAATAACACACAAATCAAAGATACCAAGAGATTTTCTCACAATGTTGCAAACCAACCAAAACAAGAGTGTTTTTCAACACTTAATTGACGAAAATGAGTGAAAGATGCCAACATTTGATAGATTAAATAAGTTAAATTTGACGTCTAACAAGAAGACACAATAGATTTATACTGGTTCCTCATTTAACTGAGAGTAGTCTAGTCTCTTTGCCTCACAAAAGCTTTTCATTATAACCATTTCATGATTACAATCGCTTATGCTTTTGCATAAGACTTTTACAACTGTTCAGACCAACTGTCTGAGACTTCCCTTGCTTAGAGCATATGTCTAAGACTTACCCTTTTCTCACACCTTTTGATTTAGCCACATGTTCATCTGTCTTATGATTGAGATTTCCCTTTGCTTATAGCACATGCCTAAGACTTAACCTTTGCTTACACCATCTGACTGAGTCATCTGCTCGTCTATCTTCTGGTTGAGATTTCCCTTTTCTTAGAGAACATGTCTAAGACTTTCCTTTGCTCACATCCTCTGGCCGAGCCACCTGTTCTTCTGGCCATCCAGACTGAGACCTCCCTTTCTTAATCAGACTATATGAATAAGACTTTCACAGCTTAAACACTTAAGCAACGAGACTTACGTGGATCAAGCATCTTGGCGTAAGACTTGTTTCTTGAATCCTAATGAAACAAGACTTTTTGCTCAAGCACATAGCAGGAGACTTAATCTAAACTACTGAAGGCTCAGCAGAATAGAGAACAAGGTGTACATGATACAAGTATCAGAGGTACGGGAAATCACCATAACGAAGACCTAAGTCACTTAAGATTTCTAATATATATATATATATATATATATATATATATATATATATATATATATATATATATATATATATATATATATATATATATATATATATATATATATATATATATATATATATATATATATATATATATATATATATATATATATATATATATATATATATATATATATATATATATATATATATATATATATATATATATATATATATATATATATATATATATATAGGTAAGAAATCTTAAGGCTTTTACAGTTACAACCTAAAACAGAAAATATGCATATTACATAGATGTGATAATTGCTTGATCTAGCTATGCCTTTATTAGAAGAATCCTTGTTAAGATTCAAACTTGAATCTTCAACTATATATGTAGCCTTTCTAGAAACTAGTCGTTGAGAAAGTGACTTGATCAAGTGTCTTTGCTTTTACTCCACAATACAAGAGACGTTGAATGTAACACCCCATTTAATTATTTAGTTGTGTTATGATTTATTTTGTGTGATTATGTTGGTATTGTCTTGGTTAAGGGTGAGTGTGAGGAAGTAGCCTTAATTGAGTAGGATGAATAAAACTTTAGAATAATATGATAATGATAATTAATTAATTAATAATGAGTGGGAAATATTAGTAATATTATTGTTATAATTATTATTACCATTATTATTATTATTATTATTACTATTATTGTTATTATTATTATTATTAGAAGTAACATTATTATTAGGAATTAATTAAGTGAGATAAAACATAATTATGAGAGATTAGTGGGAGGTTACACGGAGAAAATCAGTTCACGTAAAAGAGGAAGAGAAAGAGAGCTAGGGCAAGAGAGAAAGAGGATTTTCTACCATTGTTGAAGAGAGGAAAATCTCAGATTTCAGGTAAGGGGGGAGAATGAGATCAATAATGGTGATTATGGCATGAAAGGGTAGTGAGGGTGCCTTTCCTTCTTAGTATTTTCGTGCATATTCTTTTCCTGGTATTTCTTGATTTTATAACCATGTAAATGTTGTGAGATTCATGTTGTTGTGATGATACTGGTATGAATTTGTGTCTGTTGTAGTAATACTTATATGAATTCGTGAGAATTTATGGATTGTTGTTGTGTTTTACCATGTGGCAGATCTGTAAAATTATGAGGTATAGAAGATGATGAAATTAGAGTTAAGTGATGAACAATCTTGAAAGAATGATAGGATAATTAGATAGAATAGAATTATGGATGATAAATTGGTATAGAAGATTTTTTTGGATCTAATTTAGGTGTTGGAATAGATTCCAATGTGTGAGAATTCATGTAGGTGAAAAAATGGGATTTTTAGTATGAAGACTGGTCATACGCGTATGAGGGACACCTCTGGAGGCCGTACATGTATGGTACGTGCCTTGTCCCAAGGCTAGCAGGATCCTTTGCCCAAACGTGTAAGGTATACGTAAGAGAGTCCAGGTAATACACGTATTAATGAGGAAATACGTGTATGGGGAGAACTGAAGGGGGTTCTGAAAAAGGAAACGACCTCTAGTCATATGCGCATGACACAAGGTAATACGCGTATGGCATAGGCAGCTGAGAGGCCATACGCATATGGATGCATTCCTGGGGCGAGGGAAAGTGGCCATACGCGTATGGGCAGGGCTGTAGTGCAATTTTCCCGGTTTCGTGATTTTTGTCCTGATTTCGTGTGCGATGCAATTTCTCTTGATCCGTAAGGCTAACATGATATAATTTGACATAGAGGAAACAATAACAAAATTAAATAGGATAAAACATGGGATTTTTATGTGATGGTCGATATGAGACGTGTTTGATGATTGTGAGCCAAGATTGTCGTATGTGGACGGTCTTGGGTTGTGGTGGTTATTCCGGAGGGAATTACAGTGGGTATGTGGCTCACGTGTGATCATTGAGGATCGTGAATTATGCTTGAATAATTATTATGTTGTGCATAATTTTATGTTATGCATTCATTTCATGTGAGGTGGAGATGAGCTAGATGGAAATCCATGATGGGTGCCTAGTATCGTCCGGACTCCATGTGGGAGTTATGTGGAGATAAGTTATAGTTCAAAGGAATGTATACGACTTATCCGAATTCCGACGGGAGTCGGGTTCTAGGATGAACTGTATGTGATTGTGATGATACCGCATGCATTGTATCATGTTAGTTGAGTCGCATTGCATATGTATATGATTGAATATGGGCTAAATATGTTGAGTATTTCTGTGACACTTGTATGTGCGTTGTAATTTTATGATTGGTGTGATTTGTGTGTTAACTACTACTTAGCATGTGATTTTCACCGTGTATTATTGAATGTAGTTCTCACCCCTTTTTTGTTTGTTGTGTCTGTGCTTCTTAGTGAGTATAGATGATCAGTTACCTGAGTAGTGCTTGAAGCATGCATTGCTATTTGATCGAGTCTTAAGAGTCGCTCTGATACGTAACACGGGAAGGATGGGGATTTCTTTATGTATTTCATGTTCTTTGTTCTTTGTCATTTGTTACGTATCGTGATTGTTTAATTGTTGTTGAACCACATATTATATGGAGATTTGAAGTAATTTGAGCTTTAATGCTAAAACATTGAGTTGATTCTGCTATTTAATAAAAGTATTTGTTTTTATTAATGGATAATAGATGAAGTGATTTGATACTTCATAATGAGGTTTTGTAATATGGCATCCTATGTGTGTAAATCTGATTTATTTTTGTAATTATTTTCGTATTTTTAATTTTTATACGAATGGGTAGAGTAGGGTGTTATCATACTCCAAATTTGTCATACCTTTTTCAAATTTTATTTGTCCGACTTTATTTTCAATTTTGCATCGCTTGTACAACATATGCATTTTAGCATGAATAATTAAATTTCTTGGATATACAGGCAGGAAGACTAGTCGAATTGTGTCTCAAATATACGAAAATTTCTCTGAGTCATTCATTCTATGCTAACCATTTGGATGAGGTCGATTTAATTTTTCTAGCATCTTTATCGTCCGATTTTTGTTCATTTTCACCTGATTTATTTTCATATTTTTTCATCAAAATGTCTGGAATAATTAATTAGAATTTTCCATGCTTGCATTTTATTTTTATCATGTTTATTTAATAAGTTGTGATTTTTTAATGGTTTTTAATTGATTTAATTTTATTAAATTAACTAAATCTTCTAGAAAGGGCAACTTTGACATTTTAAATTAAGTGTGCTTCTTTGATTAAATATGAATCGTTGGATTTAAATTTAATCAAGGGTGCACATGCATTATCCTCACTTTTTCTCATTAGCCAATCATATTTTAGCATTTTATTTTTATTTTATTTTATTGATAAAAATCAGAAATATATAAACATTTTTTCATGTCATTAAGCCACATGTCCATCCTCAAGTGGTTGAATTGAAAAATTGTCTCACCTTGTCCAACTGTGAGATGACACATGTCCTTAGTATGTTGGCTAATATTAATTTTTAATAATAATAATAATAATAATAATAATAATAATAATAATAATAATAATAATAGTAATAATATTTTTTTAATATAATAATAATAATAATATATTTAATTAAATAAAAAAGAAAAAGAGAAAAAAGAGGGACAATCAGCTTCTTCATTTTAGGGGGATTTTCGCGACTCTCCTTCTCGATCATCAACCTTCTCCTTCAAATTCCCTTCACCGACATCATCTTCTTCCTCCCTCCGTTCTCGCCACAATTTCCTTAACCCATTGAAACCTCTATCGCCACCCCTCATTTTCCTCCACCCATATCGCCAAAAACACCACCATCACCTCCTTCCATCTTTAATCACCACCGCGACCCAACATAATACCTTCTTTCTCCTTCATATTCACACCCATAACACAATTCACCTTCAATCTCTTCGTTCAATCACGGTTCACCCTTCAACCTGCTTCAAACACATCTTCCATTTTTTCGACACAAAAATCCCCCGTGGTTCTGTTTCAAACTACAACACCTCACCTCCTCTTCTTCTTCCCATTTCACAGAAACACCAGGAACAATGCCCAACAGATCTATTACACCGCATCACCTTAAAAAACTTATCGCATAATGTTATGAGTGAGGGAAGAATAGTCAATACAACAACTGAATCCAATGAGAATGATGGACACTTGGCACAAGATCTTGCTTTTCCGGAGCCAAGACGTGGAATGAGAGAAAGGAGCTCTAACAGAAAATATGCCACTGAATATGTTAAATAGGCCAATGATTGGTTACTAAAGGGGGAGGGGGGAGGAATTGAATGTAGACGAATATGGCTCTCTTCTCTCTCTGAAGCTTATGCTTTTCTAGTACTATTCTTTATATTTCATCTTTCCATTTCCTTCAAAGGATAATTGTACTGCTGCACTGATTATTAGTACAATTTATCATCATTTCCTACTGTTTTATATATTCTGCTATTTGCATTCATAACATCTGGTGCTTTCATTACCTTCCATTGATGGCGGAGAATACTCGTATGAAAAGTATGGAAAACTCCATAGCCGAAATGACCAAAACCTTACAAAGATTTTTGGAGGATTCAGATCGCCGTCACAATGAGTATATGCAGCATCGCCATCTGGATCAAGCTCGCTTCGAACGAGTTGAGAAATAGTTGAGCTCACTTCAGATACCGCAGACCTCTGATGGAAAGGGCTCTGCTCCGCCGACTCCGCCGCCATCACAACCATTTCAGGTGTGTAATATTAAGCTGGACTTTCCTCGTTTCGATGGATCTGAAGTCATGAACTGGATTTTTAAGGCTGAGCAATTTTTTGATTATTATGCGACACCGGACAACCACCGTCTCACCATCGCCGCCGTGCACATGGAGAAGGACGTTGTCCCGTGGTTTCAGATGATTGCACGAAATCAACATTTTCAATCCTGGGGAATGTTTACTCGTGCTTTGGAAATGGAATTTGGGCCTTCTCCATATGAATCACCACGTTCAGCACTGTTCAAACTGACCCAATCCACCACTATTTGTGATTACTATTCTGCTTTTACTGTGCTAGCCAACAGGGCTCAAGGTTTAAGCCCAGAAGCTGTCCTCGATTGCTTTATCAGTGGCCTCAAAACCGACATTAAACGTGACGTCATTGCTCAGACTCCTTCATCACTATCACGTGCTTTTTCCCTTGCCAAACTGTATGAAGACAAATATTTTCCTCCACCACCAAATCCATCACCAGCGCCCACCCACAGACCTTACCATTACCCCACTCCGTACCCTAACCCTCAAAATCAACAACCACCACCCATTCTCCCCTCGCCTCAAGCAAAACCACCAAATCAACCACTAAAATTTAATCCCATTCGCAATATTACAAGAGCAGAGATGCAATTGCATAGAGAGAAAGGCCTTTGTTATTATTGCGATGACAAATTCTCAATTACCCACAAATGTCCAAATCGTCATCTCCTATTGCTTCAAGCCGATGAAGAAGATGTAATTCCCCACTTTAGGGAAACCCCTGATTCACCCACACCTCAACCTAGTCACGTTGGAGACTTTGAACACCATCTCTCTTTGAACGCATTGAATGGGTCCTAGGGTGCAGGCACCTTGCGTTTTGATGGGCAAATACAGGGTGTTCATGTTAGTATTTTGTTAGATAGTGGGAGCTCTGACAATTTTCTGCAACCTTGAATTGCACACTGCCTCAACATACCGATTGAGTCCACTGAAAAATTTAAGGTTATGAGAATTCTCTTGAAACTATGGGCTATATTGCTGAATTACCAGTGCTTGTGCAGGGTCACACTCTCTAGCTGCCTGTCTATTTGCTCCCTATTACTGGCGCATATTTGGTCCTTGGAGCTCCTTGGCTAAAAACTTTAGGTCCTCACATTGCAGATTACAACACATTATCCATCAAGTTTTATCTAAAGGACACTTTTGTGACTTTATTTGGGGACAAGCACAAAGGTCCTAGCTCTGCACAATTCCATCACATCTAAAGACTACACAACACTCATGCTATTGAGGCTTCCTTTACACTACAATTTCAAGAAGTGGGACCATCAATAGGCAGCAAACAAGCCCTTACACATCCTGCAGTAGCATCCATTTTATCCCAATTTCCTGATATTTTTGTGAACCACAGGGTTTACCACCAACTCAGTTTCAGGACCATGCCATTCCCCTGGTGTAAGGAAGTAACCCAGTTAAGGTACGCCCTTATAGATATCCGCATAGTCAAAAAGCTCAAATTGAATCCATGGTTGCTGATATGTTAGACCAAGGCATTATACAACCTAGCAATAGCCCTTTTTCATCACCAGTGCTATTAGTTAAGAAGAAAGATGGATCTTGGCGGTTTTGTACCGATTATAGGGCCTTGAATGCAATCACTATCAAAGATGGTTTTCCAATCCCCATTGTGGATGAGCTCCTCGATGAATTGTATGGCTCCCATTACTTTTCTAAGCTTGACCTTAGGTCCAGATACCACCAAATTCTTGTCAAAGAAGCGGACATACATAAAACAGCCTTCCGGACTCACCAAGGCCTTTACGAATGGCTGGTAATGCCCTTTGGCTTATCAAATGCACCGACAACCTTTCAGAGTTTAATGAATCATGTCTTCCAACAGCATCTTCGGAAATTTGTCTTGGTATTTTTCGATGATATTTTGGTTTACTCTCCTTCTTGGGAGACACATTTGATTCACTTGACTGAGGTACTGCACTTAATGCGTTCACATTCTCTATATGCCAAATTGTCCAAATGTTGTTTTGGATTTACCGAAGTTGATTACTTGGGGTACACCATTTCACACCAGGGAGTTCAAATGGATCGATCCAAAATCCAAGCCGTTTTGAATTGGCCTACCCCTACTAATTTGAAGCAACTGCGTGGGTTCCTAGGACTGTCTGGTTACTATCGCTGTTTTTTGCGTCACTATGCAACCATTGCAAGTCCTCTGACTGAACTATTAAAGAAAGATGCATTTACTTGGACCCTCCAAGCCACTACTGCCTTTGAGGATCTCAAACATGCCATCACAGCTGAACCAGTGCTAGCTCTACCAGATTTTCATAAGCCATTTATACTAGAAACGGATGCTTCCGGCACCGGCATTGAGGCAGTTCTGAGCTAAGACAAGCACCCCATAGCATACTTCTCTAAGAAACTCAACCCCACCATGCAGCGTAAGTCCGCTTATGTAAGAGAATTGTATGCAGTCACCGAGGCAATGGCCAAGTTTCGAAACTAAATTTTTGGTACCAAGTTTATCATACGCACGGATAAAAAAAGCTTAAAATCCTTGACTGATCAAACCATCCAGACACCAAAGCAACAAAAGTGGTTACACAAGTTTTTGGGCTTTGATTTTTCCATTGAGTATAAACCCGGCAAAGACAATATTGCAGCGGATGCCTTGTCCCGTTCATTCCTTGCTATATCAGAACCTATTAATCCTTTGTTGCCTTTGATTGTAGCTGCCATTGATGTTGACCAGCACTTGTCCTCTATTAAACAACAATGTGAGCTAGGTACTTGTGTGGACCCATTGTTCAGTGTGCACAATGGTGTTTTGTACTGGAAGCAGAGAGTAATGGTACCCCCTACGAGCCATGTAATTCAAACCATTTTGGAAGAATTTCATTCTTCTATGTTAGGTGGTCATTCGGGTATAGCTCGAACTAAAGCTCGCATTACGTCACAATTTATTTGGCCCTCTACGTTGAAAGATATTCGCTTGTTTGTTTCAAATTGTTTGGTGTGTCAACAAGCAAAGTCCTCCACTGCTGCACCTGCAGGGATGCTCCAACCACTTCCGATTCCGACCCAAATTCGGGAGGACTTATCCATGGACTTTATAACCAGCCTTCCTCTGTCGCATGGCTTCACTGTGATTATGGTAGTGGTTGATTGCTTATCTAAGTACAACCATTTTGTTCCCCTCAAGACTGATTTTACTAGCTTCAAGGTAGCTGAAGCCTTCCTTCACAATGTGGTGAAACTACATGGCTTTCCTAAGAGTTTGGTGCCCGATCGTGATAAAGTATTCACAAGCTCGTTTTGGCAACATTTGTTCAAACTGAGTGGAACCACTTTGGCTATGAGTTCGACTTATCACCCTCATTCCGATGGACAAACTGAGGTAGTCAATAAGTGTCTCGAACTGTATTTACGTTGTTTTGCTGGGCAGGTATCTCAGAAATGAGCCAAATTGATCGATTGGGAAGAATTTTGGTATAATTCTTCCTTTCAAACTAGTATTGGCATGACTCTGTTTAAAGCGGTTTATGGTAGATAACATCCTCCATTGATTAAGCATGACACTGCTACTGTAGTAGTTCCTTCTCTCCATGATATGCTAGTTGAACGTGACAATACCATTCAACTGTTGAAGAACAACTTACATAGGGCACAACAAGTTATGAAGCGTAATGCTGGTTTGAAACGACGCTTTGTGGAATTCCAGTTGGGAGATATGGTTTTGGTCAAGCTGCAACCATACCGCCAACATTCAGTGGCTTTGCATCGCAACCAGAAGCTGAGCATGCGTTACTTCGGGCCTTTTCCTATCATTGAGAAGGTCGGGCCTGTAACATACAGACTTTTACTTCCACCCTCTGCTAAGATCCATCCTGTTTTTCATGCAGTCAACTTGAAGTTGTGTAAAGGTGACCACACTACTCAATATTTTCCACTACCATTACTCACCAATGATACTGGTCTCCTCTTAGTTCCGGAAGCTATTCTGGATTCACGTGTGCTCATTATGAAAGGGAAAGACATGCAACAAGTCTTAGTTAAATGGGTTGATTTTCCACATCAGGATGCTACATGGGAAAATTTGGTAGAGTTCAAGACCAACTATCCCAACTTTAACCTTGAGGACAAGGTTAATTTTGATGGAGGTGGTAATGTTATGAGTGAGGGCAGAATAGTCAATACAACAACTGAATCCAATGAGAATGATTGACACTTGGCACAAGATCCTGCTTTTCCGGAGTCAAGACGTGGAATGAGAGAAAGGAGCTCTAACCGAAAATATGCCACTGAATATGTTAAATAGGCCAATGATTGGTTACTAAAGGGGGGGAAATTGAATGTAGAAGAATATGACTCTCTTCTCTCTCTGAAGCTTATGCTTTTCTAGTACTATTCTTTAGATTTCATCTTTCCATTTCCTTCAAAGGATAATTGTACTGCTGCACTGATTATTAGTACAATTTTTCATCATTTCCTACTGTTTTATATATTCTGCTATTTGCATTCATAACACATAACTCTTCCCAACAGCAACATTGGTAACATTTCAATTATGACTTGCCATTCAAAATTGGTGTTGCTTACATGAGAAATTTCTTTTGAAATTGGAATCTCCAGTTCGACATTGCATTATTATTTCATGTTTGTAGGCTATTGTAGTTGTTTAAAAAAATTTTTGTTGAGATGATGCCATAATAAATTGATATGCTGCCATATTTGTTTCCTACTATTGTTTCCAGCTATAACAGAGTCCCATCAATTTAAGTTTGAATCTTGAAAAAAGTTCTCACTTATTTGTTTTTCTCATTAATTTTGTAAACTTGATTAGTTACTATTATTTGAAACTGGTTTATTTTAGTAGTATGATTATTGGCTGGATCTTAGTGGTTAAGTATTGTTTATTTTCTTTTGGTTAAAAATCTAGTTTTGAGAAACCTTCCTCTTAACTCAATCAAACATCATGTATACTAACTGTCCATTGTTTGTTCAAATGATGCTATCTTGTTGTGTGAATGCCTGGCTGCGAATCCGTGTATACCCTGCGTGTTCTTTCTATTTTGTTTTTATTAATTTAATTGGTTATTGGAATTCAAGTTTTTAATTCTCATACTACCTAGCATTATATGGCATCACTAACTTAAGTTTCATACAAGTTGTGTTTCTGTTATGCTGCGAATTTGTTACTGCAGTAAATTCATGAAGATTGTTCATTGGCCTAAAAATCTCAAAAAAATCAAATAATGCTATTATTATTACTATGAAGAGTTTGGATATGGTAGCATAAATATTATAAACCTTATTTCTATCATAATGTGGTTTCATTTCTTAGAGTAACACATTTATTTACTAAATAGTTAATTGTTTAAATTCAATGTATTAATTATACTAACTTCATTTTCGATTTTAGTATTCACTACATTGCCCATAGTTTTTAGTTTTTTTTTTCTTTGAGACTCATGCAATATTGTAACTGACATAAGTTTTTTTATAGCTTTGTGATTGAAAATTTAAAATAAATGTTCTTCAATAAGCAAAATAATTTTGGTTCAAACTCGGTTAAAGATTTTTCAATACGATTAATAAAATATTTTTCCTAATTAATAACAAAAGTAACGGGTTCTTGGAGTCTAACATTTCTTAGATTCTTGGATAATCACTCTTGAGGCGCACGCCTTGGATTGTGTTTGTCCCTTCTTTCATTTTCAAAAATATTTAATTCTTTTTAAGACCTTTAATCCAAAAAGCCTTGCTTCAATTAAAACATTTAATCTAATTAAATCACTCCCACTCCTTGGATTTTTGAGTAACCGCTCTTGGGGCGCGCGCCCTGGGTTGTGAGTTGCTCAACCTTTCGTCCCATAAATACTTGCCCTAATTATTTGGACAAAGACGTTCATTGTCCAACAAACACAACTTCGTAATTAACTGAATGAAAAATGTGTCGTTGGAATCTAGCATCCCAATAATACCTTGATTAATTGGTTGCGGAGCTGATGTCTCGTTTATCGAATAGTCGTCATTCTCCTTCAAAATACTCAACAAATTAAACCTCGCTTTCTCGCTCCCGTGCGACCGAAACCCTAAAACTATCCAAATCAAACCTTTTTTCAATTATAACCCTAATACACTTTAACATATTCAAAGTTTAATCCATTCTTTCGCGCATATAAACTCGTGCTTCAGCCTCCCTCAATGAGCAAACAAGCCAATGTTTAGCAATTAAAATGCGACCTAAACACTATTTATTTAAAACACCTTCAACCGTAATATCACGAACTACGAGGCTTTGACTTTCCCATTGCACGAGGGAGTACGTAGGCACAAGGACCCCAATCCTCGGCGAGCACCCTAATATAAAACCCCCCATTTTCCCCTTAGAAGCGAATCCTTAGAAGAAAAAAAACAACCTAGCTAACTTTTCTCTCGAATCAAATCAAGAGGTTTCCGTTGAGTACAACAGACATAGAGGGTGCTAATACCTTCCATTTGCATAATCGACTCCCGAACCTAGAATTTGGTTGCGACGACCATGTTCTTATCTCTTTAAAGGTTTTATCGATATTTTCCTATTCCTTCCTTGGAATGAATAAAGTTCGTTGGCGACTCTGTTTGAATATTTTTTCTGCATCCATCGCGAGGAACGTATTTTTCGAGGTACGACAGGTGTTACAATTGTTATCAAAGCAGGTCAGCCCGTCCGGCCAGTGTAGTAGTAGAGTATGATTATAGAGTGTATATAGTCGTGTATTTCTTCTAATATGTGTTTTCTTTGGTATTGATTAGTATGGCTGGTAGGAATGATGTTGTGATTGTTTTTGCGTTATAAGTTGTTGCACAGGCAGTACAGAATACCACTCAGAATGTTGGGGACGTTGAGTTCCACAATTTGGAAAAGTTCCAGAACAACTAGCCATCTAAGTTTGAGGGTAGACACAAACCGGGCGTGTTGCAGAAATGGCTGAAGAACATTGAAAAAATCTTTAGAGTCATGGGATGCACCGAAGCTCAGAAGGTGTAGTTTGGCACTCACATGTTGAATTGGGAAGCTAAAGACTGGTGGGATAACACCCATCAAAGGCTAGAAGCTGCAGGTGGTCATATTCCTTGGACATTATTTAGAGATGAGCTTCTGGAGCAGTATTTTCCAGAAGATGTTCGTCGCAAGAAAGAGGTTGAGTTCCTAGAATTGAAGCAAGGGAACTTGATGATTGCAGAATATGCGGCCCAATTCGAGGAACTGGTGAAGTATTGTCCTCATTATAATATTGATGATGTTATGGGTTCTAAGTGTATCAAGTTTGAGAATGGGCTACATCCCGAGATTAAACAAGGTATCGGTTATCAGAAGATCAGATACTTCTCTGAGTTGGTGAACAGGTGTCAAATTTATGATGAAGACAATATGACTTGAATTGCTGACTATAAGGCCCTGAGTGAAAAAAGGGGTAAGCATAGACATTGGAGTACACCTTACAATGCTCCGGCTGATAAAGGGAAACAGAAAACTGTTGTTGGTAAGAAGCCAGGTGGGGGAAAAAATCCTTCCAACCCTATCAAGTGTTTCAGATGTGGTGGCTCGAGTCATTATGCTAATGAATGTTAGAATGAAGTGAAGGAAAGTTTCAAATACCGAAAGCCAGGTTATGTTGTGGCAGCTTGTAGGAACAATATGCCTACCTGTTACAACTGTGGTGAATAGGGTTACATCAGCACCCATTATCAGAAGCCGAAGAAGTCACAGATCGGTGGGAAGGTATTTTTATTGGTGGGGGCTCATTCTACCAGTGAGGATCATTTGGTCAGAGGTACTTGTTACATTCATAACACTCCTTTGATTACTATCATTAATACGAGTGCAACCCACTCGTTTATGTTATGTGGATTGTGAGAAGAAACTAGGACTCGTGTTGTCTACTTTGACTAAAGGGATGGTGATTGATACTCCATCTATTGGGTTAATCATTACATATTTAGTGTGTTGGAATTATCATGTGTCGATCTTTGGTAAAGATTTTGGAGTGGATTTAATTTGCTTACCACTCAGTGATCTGGATGTTATTCTAGGGATGAATTGGCTATAAAGCAATTATGTCTATTTTGACTGTTATAGAGAGAGGTTGTTATTCCTTACTCCAGAGGAGAATGAGTTAGCTAATTTTATATATACCAAGGAATTGAGAACCTTGTTGGAAGATGAAGCTAAAATGTTCGCGGTGTTCGCCTCATTGTCTGTTGAAGGCAAAATGTCGATTAATGAATTACCTGTAGTGAAAGAGTTTCCAGAAGTGTTTCCGGATGATATTTCAGAGTTTCCTCCGAAGCGAGAGGTGGAATTTACAATTTATCTTGTTTTTGGTAACAACCCTATATCTATGGCATCATACAGAATGTCAGCATCTGAATTGGAAGAGTTGAAATCTCAACTTGTAGAATTACTTGATAAGAAGTTTATTAGACCCAGTGTGTCGCCGTGGGGAGCTCTAGTTTTGTTCATTAAGAAGAAGGACGATAGTATGAGATTATGTATTGATTATTGCCAGCTGAATAAAGTGACCATCAATAACAAATATCCATTTCCAAGAATTGATGATCTAATGGATCAACTCGCGGGAGCTCGTGTTTTTAGTAAAATTAAATTAAGGTCAGGATACCATCAGATTCGGGTGAAAGAGAATGATATTCAGAAAAAGGATTTCAGGACTCGATATGGACATTAAAAATATGTTGTAATGTCGCTCGGAGTGTCTAATGCGTCAGGCGTATTTATGGAGTACATGAATCGTATCTTTCATGCTTATTTAGACCAGTTTGTGGTAGTTTTTATTGTCAGCATTTTGATTTATTCCAAGTCAAAAAGAGATCATGCAGAGCATCTGAGGATTGCTTTACAAGTGTTGAAAGATAATAAGTTATTTGCGAAATTTTCAAAATGTGAGTTATGGCTGCGTGAAGTGAGTTTTCTAGGACATGTCATTTCTGGTGATGGCATAACAATGGATCCATCCAATGTGAGTGATGTACTTCAGTGGGAACGTCCAAAATCAGTGACCGAGACTAGGAGTTTCTTGGGTTTGGCAGATTATTACCGTAGGTTTATCGAAGCTTTTCTAATTTGGCCCTTCCTCTGACTCAGTTGACTAGAAAGGGATAAGCCTTTCTGTGGGAATCTTGTGTGAAGAGAGCTTCAGGGAATTTAAGAAAAGGTTGACTACAACACTAATATTGATTATACCAAAGCCAGGTGAATCTTTTGTGGTGTATTGTAATACGTCTAAAATGGGTTTAGGCAGAGTATTGATGTAGGATGGTAAGGTCATGGCCTATTCCTCACGAAAATTGAGAGTACATGAACAAAATTACCCTACTCATGATCTTGAGTTAGCTACAGTGATTTTTGTGTTGAAAATTTGGAGACATTACTTGTACGGTAAAGGTTTGAAGTGTTCAATGATTATAAAAGTCTGAAATATTTATTTGACCCGAAAGAATTGAATATGAGACAGAGAAGATGGTTGGAGTTCTTAAAAGACTATGATTTTAGCTTGAGTTACCATCCCAGTAAAGCTAACATCATGGAAGATGCTTTGAGTCAGAAGACAATTCATATGTCGACGTTGATGATTAAGGAATTGGATCTAATTAAACAATTTAGAGACTTGAGCATAGTTTGTGAACTGACTCTTGAAAGTGTGATGATGGGTATACTGAAAGTTAATGATGAGTTCCTTAATGAAGTTAGAGAGATCTAGAGACTCGATTTGAAGCTGATGGATTTGATGACCGCAGGAGGGTTGGATGCAGAAGGTGACTTTAAAGTAGATGATTTTGGTGTGTTGAGATTAAGAGGCAGAATTTGTGTGCCAAATAGTCCTGAATTGAGAAAAATAATCTTAGAGGAAAGCCATAGGAGTAGCTTGAGTATTCATCTAGGAGCTACGCAAATGTATTAGGATCTTGAGAAATTGTTTTGGTGGCCAGGTATGAAGAAAGACAAAGCTCGGTTTATGTATGCTTGTTTTACTTGCCAAAAGTCAAAAGTGGAACATTAGAAACCTTTCGGCTTGATGCAACCAGTAGAAATACCAGAGTGGAAGTGGGATAGTATCGCAATGGATTTTGTGACTGAGTTTTCGAATATGGCGAGAGGCTTTGATGCTATTTGGGTGATTGTGGATAAACTGACGAAATTGACACATTTTATATTGATTAACATTATTTTTCCTTTGGCAAAGTTAGCAGAGATTTATATCAGAATATTAGTGAAGTTGCACGGGGTTTCGTCGATCATTGTGTATGACAAAAAGCTGAGGTTTACTTCCGGATTTTGGAAGAGCTTGCAGGAAGCTTTGGGTTCTAGTTTGAAGTTGAGTTCTGCATATCATCCGTAAACAGATGGACAGTTTGAAAGGACCAATCAGTCTTTGGAAGACCTATTGAGAGCTTGTATACTCGAGTAGGGAGGTGCTTGGGATACTCATTTACCGTTGATTGAATTTACTTACAATAACAATTACCATTCTAGTATCAGAATGGCGCCTTTTGAAGCGTTGTATGGTAGGAGGTCTAGGATACTTCTATGCTGGTATGGGTCGGGCGAGAGTATTGTACTTGGACCCGAGATTGTGAAATAAACTACAGAGATAATTTAGATGATTAGAGAGAAAATGAAGGCATCCTAGAGTAAACAGAAAAGCTATCATGATAATAAGAGAAAAGACTTGGAATTCAGCGAAGGCGACCATGTATTCCTGAGGGTCAATCCTGTGACCAAGGTTGATCGTGTGCTGAAATCAAAGAAGTTGGATCCTAAGTTCATTGGATTGTATCATATTTTGCAGAGAGTTAGGACTGTTACTTATAAGGTGGTGCTGCTACCTGAACTTTCAAATTTGCATGATGTGTTTCATGTGTCACAACTTTGAAAGTACATTGCTGATCCATCCCATGTGCTGCAAAGGGATGAAGTGCAGATTCAGGATAATCTTAGGGTAAGAGGCGATGCCAATAAGGATTGAGGATCACAAGATGAAGCAGTTGAAAGACAAAGATATTCCTTTAGTGAGAGTAACTTGGGGAGGAGCTGCTGGAGGAAGTGTGGCCTGAGAATTGGAAAGCAAGATGCGAAAGTCTATCCAGAATTGTTATCGTTAGGTATATTTTCGAGGACAAAAATATTGTAAGTGGGGGAGAGTTGTAACACCCTATTTAATTATTTAATTGTGTTATGATTTATTTTGTGTGATTATGTTGGCATTGTCTTGGTTAAGGGTGTGTGGTTAAAGGTGAGTGTGAGGAACTAGCTTTAATTGAGTAGGATGAATAAAACCTTAAAATAATATGATAATGATAATTAATTAATAATGAGTGGGAAATATTAGTAATATTATTATTATTATTATTATTATTATTATTATTATTATTATTATTATCACTGTTATTATTGTTATTATTATTATTATTATTATTAGTAATATTATTATTAGGAATTAATTAAGTGAGATAAAATATAATTAGGAGAGATTAGTAAGAGGTTACACAGAATAAATCAGTTCACGTAAAAGAGAAAGAGGAAGAGAAAAAGAGCTAGGGCAATAGAGTAAGTGAATTTTCCACCATTGTTGAAGAGAGAAAAATCTAAGATTTCAGATAAGGGGGGAGAATAAGATCAATAATGGTAATTATGACATGAGAGGGTAGTGAGGGTGTCTTTCCCTCTTAGGATTTTCGTGCATATTTTTTTCCTAGTATTTCTTGATTCTAAAACCGTGTGAATGTTGTGAAATTCGTGTTATTGTGATGATACTGGTATGAATTTGTGTCTGTTGTAGTAATACTGATATGAATTCATTGGAATTTATGGATTGTTGCTGTATTTTAGCATGTGACAGATCTGTAAAATTATGAGGTGTAGAAGATGACGAAATTAGAGTTAAGTGATGAAAAATCTTGATAGAATGATAGAATAATTAGATAGAATGAAGTTGTGGATGATAAAATGGTATAGAAGAATGTTTTGGATCTAATTTAGGTACTGGAATGGATTCCAAAGTGTGAAAATTCGTGTAGATGAAAAACAAGAATTATTGGTATGCAAACTGATCATACGCGTATTAGGGAAGGCCGTACGCGTATGAGGGACATCCCCAGAGGTTGTACGCGCATAGTACACGCCTTGTCCCAAGGCTAACACGGCCCTCTATCCAAACGCGTAAGGTACACGGAAGTGAGGCTAGACAGTACGCGTATTAATGAGGCAATAAGTGTATGGGGAGAATTGAAGGGGTTCTGAAAGAGGAAATGGCCTCTGGTTATGCGCGAATGGCACAAGGCAATGCGTGTATGGCATAGGCAGTTGAGAGTCCATACGTGTAGGGTACGCATGCTTGGGCGAGGGAGGGTGGTCATACGCGTATAGGGCAGGGCCATACGCGTATGGGCAGGGTTGTAGTGCAATTTTCCTGTTTTCGTAATTTTTGTCCCGATTTTGCGTGTGAGGAAATTTCTCTTAATTCGTAAGGTTAACATGATATAATTAGACATAGAGGAAACAATAACGACATTAAATAGAATAAAACATGGGATTTTCATGTGATGGTCGACATGAGAAGTGTTTGATGATTGTGAGCCAAGATTGTCGTATGTGGACGGTCTCGAGCTGTGGTGATAATTTCAAAGGGAATTACGGTGAGTATGTGTCTCAAGTGTGATCATTGAGGATCGTGAATTATGCTTGAATAATTATTATATTGTGCATAATTTTGTGTCATGCATTCATGTCATGTGAGGTGGAGATGAGCTAGGTGGGAAACCATGATGGGTGCCTAATCTCGTCCGAACTCCACGTGGGAGTCGTGTGGAGATAAGTTATAGTTCAGAGGAAAGTATACGACTTATTCAGATTCCGACGAGAATCGGGTTCTAGGGTGAACTGTATGTGATTCTGATGGTATCGCATGTATTGGGTCGTGTCAGTTGAGTCACATTGCATATGTATATGATTGAATATGGGCTAAATATATCGAGTATTTCTGCGACACTTGTATGTGCGTTGTAATTTTATGATTAGTGTGATTTGTGTGTTAACTAATACTTAGCATGTGATTTTCACCATGTATTATTGAATGTAGTTCTCACCCCTTTTCTGTTTGTTGTGTTTGTGCTCCTTGATGAGCACAGATGATCAGGTACCTGACTAGTTCTTGGAGTATGTGTTGCTATTTGATCGAGTCTTAGGAGTCGCTCTGACATGTAACACGGGAAGGATGAGGATTTCGTTATGTCTTTCATGTTCTTTGTTCTTTGTCAGTTGTTAAGTATCGTGATTGCTTAATTGTTGTTGAACCATGTATTATATGGAGATTTGAAGTAATTGAAGCTTTAATTCTAAGCCATTGAGTTGATTTCACTGTTTAAAGTATTTGTTTTTATTAATGGATAATAGATGAAGTGATTTGATACTTCATAATGAGGTTTTGTAATGTGGCATCCTACGTGTGTAACTCTTATTTATTTTTGCAATTATTTTTGTATTTTTAGTTTTTATACGAATGAGTAGAGTAGGGTGTTACATTGAAGATGAATGCACATCAGATTTTGAATCCAGTGTGTAACATGTTTAACCTTTGAGTATTCAAGAGGTTTTGTACTGATAAAGTCGTTGGGAGGAGACATCCATAGAACATACCAACTTTTCTTAAGCCTTGCAATCTTGTATACTTGAGCTAACAGGTTGATAAGACAATACAACTTGCTTTCAGTAGTACGGATAATTCACAGCTTTATCACCAACTCTGAATGGTAGCAGATGCTGATATACAATTACTAAGTGTAGAAACTCGTCTGAATGCTGAGGCCTTCAGTTTAGAGTCCGCGACAAACCACACTAACAGTTGTTCTTCAGACTCGGCCACCAGAAGTAGGAGTATTCATGGGTATGGGTCGACCCACGAACCTGTTGACCCAAACTAAACGAATCCATAAATTACCCAAACCTATTCATTTACGTGTATACCCAACCCAACCCAACCCGTATGATTTTGGGTGGGCGTCGGGTTTGCGTTTTGCAACGCGCAGACCCATTTACCCAACCCATTTATGTGACTTTAGTAATTTATTATTATTTTTATTTTTATTTTTATTTTCAATAAAAATATAAACCTAATATCTCACTAATAACCATACTTTTTTCAAAAAAAAAAAAGTTCTCCACCAATAATACTGCTAGACGAATGAGTTTACGTAATTCTAATATTAAATGTTGTTTCTTATTTTCTTTTATATCATTTCCAACTTACTTATTTTATAGAAATAACATGTCTTGTTGAATTTTATACTAATATCATGTGTTATGTCGTGTTGATGAATTTTATTAGATATTATATGGTGTGTTTCATCGAATTTGAGTGTTATAAATAAGTATGGTTGTATTGAGTTATGTTACTTTTTTTAAACCAAAAAAAAGACTCATGAAAATATATATTTTTTATTTGAAACACAACCTGCGAACCTAACCCAACCCAACCCGTAAATGAATGGGTCGGTTCGGGTCGGTTTTGACAATGAAATTGCAGATTGGACGACGAACCAAACCCATTAAAATTTGAACGGGTTGGATAACGGGTTAGTACAAATCCAGTCCAATCCAATCCGCGTACACCCTTAACCAGAAGCTAGCAATGAAACAACTCCAAGTGTGTCTAAGTAAAATAGATTTGATTATTTATGTACAAGAACCTACATAAATAAAATACACATCAGATAAACTATTGTTCTTTTAATACTTTTGTTATCAGTAAAACTAAAAGAGAATATGTCAAGAACAAATCTTGTTCTAACAATATTTATGGGAAATATGAAGAGTTAAAACAGAGGAGAAGTTGAAACCTATAAAAAGATATGGAGTTTGAAAGGAAGAAGGAGAAGAGACAAAAAAAATACACAACAGACACTTCAACCATCCATTTTCGGCTCTCCTTGACTCATAACAAGGATGTCAATCATTTTAGTAATTTTAGCAAGAACATTTATGATCACTCAGTAACGTACCTCTGATACCTAGTGATGGTACCACGTGCATGAGAGTAAAGTAAACGAGCATTGCATATTTAATTTTGTCGATTGTAAAATTGTATTGATTATAAATGATGTTATATAATATCCTTTTTGTTTTTACACCATTTAATTTATGAAATGTATTCTCACCCCTGCTTGTTTCTATGTTTATACATATGTACATTATGCAGATAATTTCCAGGTTGAGATTGAGTAGTGAAATCTATTGTTTTATGGAGATGACGTAGTTGACAACTTCAATTGTTTGGTTCTATTTTATATTTTCATCGGACCTTGTTGGCTGTTAGTATATTCTGGATTTTGCTCTTATATTATAACATTGGGTTAAGAATACTTTATTATGTCTTCTAAGTTATTTTAAACTAATTTCTCATGTTATGTTTGAAATTTAATTTTTCACCTTTGGAATGAAAGTTTAATGTTTTCTCAACGTGACACCCTTATCACATCTTAATATTTTCTGCAATATTTTATAAATTATTATCAGGGTTTAGGGTGTTATAAATATGAGAAACACCACAGGACAAAATTCTGCATAAGGTACTACATACAAAATTGTGGGTGTTGCTTGTCTGTTTGCACAACAGATAACCATAGGACGTGTTGTGCACTACATGTTGAAATTGTACTACCTGGAGTTGACTTAAAGGAAAGGAGAAAGATTATGTTGTGTTATTGGGCTAAAACAAGAAATATCCACAAGTCCCATGATCCAATGACAAGACAAAATCTCTCAAAATTAGAGGATATAAAATGAACCTCTTAGACGAAATGAAAAGGCGTTCAGAAGTTGAAATACTTGAGAAACTACTCAGAAAAACACCTCAATGAAGAAGAATAAGAACAAAAGGAAGAAGTCAGAACCATTAGTGAAGAGTTCATTCCTTCTCCCTTCATTGAAAAAGTGTTAAGCATCATGGCATGGCAGAACTCGCCTCCTGCTGATTGAAAGATTGCAAGGAGCATTGGGTCATCCTGAGGTTTATATTTTCTTTTCATTAGTGTTTAAAAATATTGAATAAGAACTTATGTTGCTTGTTTCTTTTCCTCATCCTGAGTTAAACCTCTTTATGTTGAGTAATGTGAAGTCTAATGAAAATTAGTATTTTGTTTTAAATGGTGTGGTTTGAAGAGATGCATTTTACTAAGTGAAATAATTTTATACATTTGTTTCTATGTGTTGATATGTGTAAATATATATATATAGTGTTGAGAATATTTGTATATAGAATAGTCCCACATCGACTATATCATGTAATTACTTGTATTCTATTTATATATAATAATGTCTCCATAGTGCTTTTCAAAACACACGGTTTATTCAAATGTCTCTTAGTCTCTTGTATTTTAACATGGTATCTAGAGCCTGCTAAGAGGAAATTCTTTCTTCGCCGTGCTTTACCCGGTTGACCCACTGTCTTCCGGTGAGAAATTTTTAAAAATTTTTTTTGCAAACCGTGTTGTCACTCCGGTTTGCCTCACTTTTCAAAATTCTTCGGTCATAACCGCATAGCTGCCGCCGTCGTTGCTATTCTCAACGACCTTCTGGCAAACTTTTTCATCGGCAAAAACCTCCACACGCGCCACCTCCGTCTCTGCGCGTGGGCATCCAGCGCCGCCACCTGAAACGCACGTGACAGCACGTCCGGCCAGCGATCGATCGCGTGATATTTTCTCTCTTCAGATACTCATGGCTACTCCTCAGAACTTTACGCCAAACTACGATGATTTCCTCAGGTGGTATCAGAATTATCAGAACTCAGATTCTACTGCTAAGGTAGCACACACTGGTAATTTATCTGTTTGCCTCTCTCAATCATCTCCTCTTCGACCTTGGGTCCTTGATTCTGGTGCGTCTGATCATGTTACTGGTAATAAAAATTTGTTCTCTTCCCTCTCTACCTCTGGTTTCTTACCTACTATAACTTCGGCCAATGGTTCTCAAACCCGATCCGAAGGGATTGGTACTGTTCAAATTCTACCTTCTCTATCTGTTACTTCTGTCCTCTATGTACCTAATTGTCCATTTAATTTACTTTCAGTCAGTCGTTTAACTCGTTCTCTTGATTGTAGTATCACCTTCACTAATAATAATGTTACCCTGCAGGATCGGAGTTCGGGAAAGACGATTGGCATCAGATATGAGTCTCAAGGCCTTTACTACCTTTCATTGTCATCTCAGGCATGCTCAACCAAAGATTCTCCACTCACTATCCATGCTCAGTTAGGTCATCCCAGTCTTTCCAAATTACATAAGTTGGTGCCAAATTTATCGAAGGTATCTAATTTACATTGTGAGTCGTGCCAATTAGGGAAACACACTCGTAGTCAATTTCCCTGTCGAGTCAACAAACGAGCTTCGTCCCCTTTTGCTTTAGTTCACACCGATGTTTGGGGTCCCTCGCGTACTGTCTCTACTCTTGAGTCTAGGTATTTTGTCACCTTTATTGATGATTTTTCACGTTGCACGTGGTTATTTTTAATGAAGAATAGATCTGAATTGTTTTCCATTTTTGAACAATTTTATCGAGAAATAAGAACCCAATTTGGTTTGTCTATTCGTACCTTAAGAAGTGACAATGCACGTGAATATTTATCCCAACAATTTCAAACATTTATGTCATCCAATGGTATTTTGCACCAAACATCTTGCCCTCATACACCCCAACAAAACGGGGTAGCCGAACGCAAAAATCGGCACCTCGTAGAAACCACTCGGACCCTACTTCTCCATGGTAATGTTCCTCTCCGGTTTTGGGGAGATGCAGTGCTCACGGCATGTTACCTCATAAATCGCATGCCATCATCTGTCCTTAATAATAAAATCCCTCATTCAATCTTGTTTCCAAACTCTCCACTCCACCCAATTCCTCCTCGAGTCTTCGGGTCCACGTGTTTTGTACACAATCTCTCCCCTGGTCTTGATAAACTATCAGCTCGATCACTAAAGTGTGTCTTTCTTGGCTATCATCGATCCCAAAAAGGTTATCGTTGCTACTCACATACTCTACAACGATACCTCGTATCCGCCGATGTTACCTTCTTCGAGTCTGTTCCATATTTCGAATCCAGCCAAGTTACTACGGAACCTCTACAAGAAAGTATTCCCACACCTCTTCCAGAAGTCCCATCTGTCATTATCCCCCATCATTCTAGGGAACCTGACCCACTAGTTACCCCTACGGTTGACCCCCCCACTCCTCGCCCACTTCAAACATATCAGCGTCGTCACCCAAAGTCTGTCGTACCTGTCCCTGAGGTCACTACGGTCGTACCTGTCCCTGAAGTCGTACCTGTCCCTGAGGTCACTACAGACTCTCCTCCGACGCTCTCGCCATCACCGGATTCGGTCCTGCAACCTGAGTCTGATCTTCCGATTGCCCTTCGAAAAGGTATACGTCAAACACGAAATCCTTCTCCACATTATATTGATTTATGTTATCATCGTCTTTCCCCTTTGCAGTATACTTGTTTGTCTTCTTTGTCTTCTGTTTCTATTCCTAAAACTCCAGGTGAAGCATTATCTCACCCTGAGTGGAGGCAAGCAATGATTGATGAAATGTGTGCTCTTCAAAGCAGTGGTACCTGGGAACTGGTTCCTCTACCCCATGGGAAATCTTTAGTAGGTTGTCGTTGGCTTTATACAGTGAAGGTTGGTCCAGATGGCAAGATTGATCGATTTAAAGCCCGCTTGGTAGCCAAAGGATACACTCAAATTTTTGGGTTGGATTATAGTGATACCTTCTCGCCTGTAGCCAAGATGGCATCTGTTAGACTTCTTCTAGCCATTGCAGCCATTCGACATTGGTCTCTTCATCAAATTGACATCAAAAATGCATTCTTACATGGTGATCTTGAAGAGGAAGTATATATGGAGCAACCACCTGGGTTTGTTGCTCAGGGGGAGTCATCGAATATGGTTTGTAGGCTACACAGGTCTCTTTATGGTCTTAAGCAATCTCCGAGAGCTTGGTTTGGCAGATTCAGCACTGTAGTACAACAGTTTGGTATGACCCGTAGTGAAGCTGACCATTCTGTTTTTTATCGTCACTCACCCCGAGGGTGTATTTATCTTATTGTGTATGTAGATGACATTGTCATAACTGGTAGTGATCAGCAGGGAATACTCCAGTTGAAACAACATCTCTCGAAACAATTTCAGACAAAAGATCTTGGTAAACTCCGCTATTTCTTGGGTATTGAAGTAGCCCAATCTAAAGATGGTCTGGTCATTTCTCAGCGGAAATATGCTATGGATATTTTGGAAGAAACATGTTTGTTAAATGCTAAACCAGCTGATACTCCTATGGATCCAAGTGTTAAACTACTACCCAATCAGGGGGAGCCTTTATCTGACTCAGGAAGATATAGGAGATTGGTTGGAAAGTTGAATTATCTCACAGTCACTCGTCCGGACATTTCTTTTGCAGTCAGTGTGGTAAGCCAGTTCTTAAATTCCCCTTGTCAGGAACACATGGATGCTGTTATCCGGATCTTGAGATACATCAAATGTGCTCCAGGAAAAGGTCTTGTGTATGAGGATAAAAGACATACCCAGATAATTGGATACTCTGATGCTGATTGGGCAGGGTCACCCATTGATAGACGATCCACCTCTGGGTATTGTGTACTTGTTGGAGGAAACCTTATCTCCTGGAAAAGTAAGAAACAAAATGTAGTTGCAAGATCAAGCGCCGAGGCAGAGTATAGGGCCATGGCAATGGCAACATGTGAACTTATTTGGTTAAAACAGTTGCTCAAGGAACTTCAAATTGAAGAAGCAAGACCAATGACACTTATTTGTGATAATCAAGCTGCATTGCACATTGCTTCAAATCCAGTCTTCCATGAGAGGACCAAACATATTGAGATAGACTGTCACTTTGTCAGAGAGAAGATCGAGTCAGGCGACATCGTCACAAGCTTTGTCAACTCTAATGATCAATTGGCAGATGTGTTTACAAAATCCCTACGAATCCCCAGAACTAACTATATATGTAACAAGCTTGGTGCCTTTGACTTATATGCTCAAGCTTGAGGGGGAGTGTTGATATGTGTAAATATATATATATAGTGTTGAGAATATTTGTATATAGAATAGTCCCACATCGACTATATCATGTAATTACTTGTATTCTATTTATATATAATAATGTCTCCGTAGTGCTTTTCAAAACACACGGTTTATTCAAATGTCTCTTAGTCTCTTGTATTTTAACACTATGCTTGATTACTTTAGAAATAAGTAGAAGTTGGTTAAAAGTTGAGAGATATATTAACCAATGGACTTCCTAAGTAAATATAGTTGAAAATAGTAGAATATACATATTCACTAAATTAATAACTTTAGAGATAAAGGACTATAACCATAAGGAAAACTAGAAGTTAAAAATAGACATACTTCAATGTTGTGTGAGACCTTGAGAGTTGTTTCATTGACTTAATGTCTATACTTTAATGTTGTAAACATACACCATTAGATTACTTTGTGTCTCATTTGTCATGATATATCTCATATGACACACAAAATATGAACTTCATTAGATAGATCATTGAGAAACATGTCTCTCGTTATTAACTTAATTTATTCATCATCACTTATCATTTATTTTTTCAACACGAATGTGTGACAAATCATAATTATTGATACCTTTTGTTCACGGTTATTTACAAAATTTTAATGTGAGAATTAATTTATGTTATTACAATATTTGTTGAATGAATACTCTTGCTTTTTTTTTAATCACTTTCTATTATTTGACCGTGTATACTTGCCCATATCATTCACTACGCCAGAAATGATTTTTGCCAGCGCAGGAAAGACAACGCTTTCTAAAAAAGCGCTGCTAAAAGTGTCAGCTTTGTAATACAAAAGAAAGCGCTTTCCAGAAAGCGCTGCTAAAAAGGGGGCTACGAAAGCGCTGCTAAAGGGGGGCTACGAAAGAGCTTTCTAAAAGCACTGCTAAAGGGGGGGGGGGGGGTAAAGAGAGCGCTTTCTAAAAGCGCTTCTAAAGGGGGGGCATACGAAAGCGCTTTTTAAAAGCGCTGTTATATATGATACCTGTTTTTTAATAAAACAGTTTTTTTTAGACAGTCGTTTCATTTTTCATCCGACAGCACTTTCTGAAAACGAAACACAGCAACTTCGCGACAAACCCTATTCCCTCCGTTTGACCCCTTCTGTCCGCCGTTGTGCCACCGTTCGTCCGTCCAATCATTTACGCCACTGTCGTCTCCCTCCGTCTGTCGTGCCTCCTCTGTTCGGACATTCCACCATTTTCAAGGTACTTTGATTTTCATGTTCTCATTATTTATACTTTTATGATTAGTGTATAACAACTAGAACATGCATATGTTAAATCATTGACAACTATATAGAAAAATATATTTAGAATGTACAAGTTTTGATGAAATGATAATGTATAAAATACTAATTGAACCACTTTCTTATAAATAAAATTGATCAGGATGAAAAATAGAAGGGAGAGTACAACTTATAAAAAAGTGTTTCTTTTGTCATTACTAATTATTGGTGTAATGTTTTCCTCTTCAAAAGCATGTGATTCAAAAAAATCGAAGTTGTTTGTAGATCTTTTATGTGGATAGGACATTCAAACTTTAGCAGAAAGAGTCCAATTGTACGAAGAAGGTTTGTAGCTCTAGGATGAACAATCGGAACAACATAACTATAACTATGATGAAATTATTATAGAATTTATGTAGTAAATCTGATAGTTTTTGGGTAAAATGGATGCACACATACTATATAAGAAAAAGACAGACTTATGAACATGAAAAGTAAAACTAGTTATTCGTGGATTATGAAGGGCCACTCTCAAGCATAGAGAACCTGGTAAGTATGCATAATCTTTGGAATATAATAACATGTTTAGGATAAAGAAGGTTTACATGAATATGAGAATTGATGGTTTACATGAATATGAATATGAGAACCGCTGAGCATGAAGAAGTGTCTTGGAATCATCTTTTATATAGTAATGTTGTGAGGCAATAACAATGATTACACTTTGAAGAAATGTGTTTTTTTGAATTACATATATTATGGCTAACAACGAGGAAAACTCACATGATACTCCTTTAGAGGGTGTAAGCGAACCAGTACATGATGTTGAAGGAGATATTTCAAGAGGAATAACGATTATGAAGGGAATCATTTGTGCGAGAGATAAAGGTATAAAATATGACCTGTATTGGAATGAAACAGACCAATTAATTGAGCCTAACAGTGCGATGTTAACAAGTTACATTGGTGCACTTGTTCGCTCGCAAATTTCAATCACTTGTGATAATTGGAGAATTTCATCGTTGAAACCCGCTAAAGAAAAAATATGGAGTGAGATACAGGTATCATATCTGATATTATTTATTTTTATTGACGGTTATGTCTTTAAATTATTTATACTAACACACTATATGTATGTTAATTTGTTTAATTTGCAGAGGTCTTTTAATATTGATGACAACCGGAAAAAATATTGTCTTCAATTAGCCGAAAAAACACTTAGAGGATTTCGAGCATTTTTAACGAACAAGTTTCTTAAGGATTCTGATGGAAATTTTGTTGAGTCAGAGCGACCAAAAAAGTATGCAGATTTGATTTCACTTGAAGAATGGGAGACTTTTGTTGCCAAGAGAAGAACCAAATAATTCCATGTAATTTTATCTTATCATGAACAATGTATAATATATATACTTATTTCACATGAGTTCTGATATGGCTTAAACTTGTTTTTTCAGGTTGTGAGTGACATAAATTGGCAACGAGCATCAAAACCCGTGTATCCATACAAAAAAGAACGTTTGGGATATGCACACAATAGAAAACAGTAAGTATATATAAATGCTTTATTAGGATGAAATTAAAATACGAGAAAAGTGAAACTTATTATCTGTCTTAATGTGCAGTTAGAAGAGGAGAAAAGTGATGCAACATCTGTTCTGGAACATGTTTTGTGGAAGGCTGCTCGTGTGGATAGAGATGGAGTTGTTCAGGAAGATGTTCAACAAGTTTTTGAGCAATGTGTAAGTATAACATTAGTTCTGCGATAAACTCAAAAGTGTAGTAACATATAATATATTTATGCTTTTTAATCCACACTGATATTTTTCTACATTTCAGGAGAGTCTATCCCAGACTATAACTGCATCTGAAGACCATGATTGCAGGAGCCTACTCAGTCGAGTATTAAATGTTCCTGAGTATACTGGTCGTGTGAGGGGTAAGGGGTTTGATGTCACTCCAACAAAATTGTATAAGAATCCAAAGAAAAAAAAATCCAACCAATAAAGAAGTCATGAAATCGTTGGAAGAATTGAGAGCTCAAGTTCGTGAATTGCAAAAGGACAAAGAGAGATACATGTCAGAAAGGCGCGTTCATGAGTTTAAAGATACTAGTGACAAAGATAGTATCAATTGTAATTTTCAGCAAAAACTTCCCGAGATAACTATATATATATATATATATATATATATATATATATATATATATATATATATATATATATATATATATATATATATATATATATATATATATATATATATATATATATATATATATATATATATATATATATATATAGCACAATTTTCTGAATTGACATATATACACATTAATCGTATTCGTTATTGGTTTAGGGCATTTTACCTTGTCGACTATATTTATTGGAACCTACTTATCGTATGGTTGGCAAGGGAAAAGTGCATAATACTTTGGGAGACTTACTTCACCATAAACCGCTCCCAGCTGAATTTTTGAAGGTATCAATTGATATTGCTTTAGAGCGGGATGCGTTATTGCCTATACCAGACGATATTTCGGATGCAACATTGGTGGGAGACGCAATAGGATCGTATGTTGCATGGCCCTCAAATTTCATTTTCATAGATGATGAGGTACGTTGAACACCATTATAAACCTTTTAGTATTCAAATGTTTTACTACATGTAAGTTATTCTTACATTTACGTATCATTTATTTACATGATATTGTTAGGCTCCTACAAAATCCAAACCAAAAGATAAGGGATTTATTGTGCGGGAAACCGAGTCAGATGCATAAAAAAACAGGTACATTAATTGATATATATGAATAGAAAATCTGAATTATATCCTCCGATTTTTAGATTACCTAACTTATATGATTTTTAGATTCAAGCTCAAGAGATGCAAAAAGTCAGCAAGATAAGATGCTTGAATCTAGCAAGGTGTCCAACAAAAAAAGGTTGAGCCTAAAAAAGCATTTGTTCCTCGATTTAGGTTGTGACTTGAAATATATGTCAGAGTGAACCTATGTGGTGGAGGGTGACATTTGTCAAATACCTATGAAGGAAGGTATTTTCGGATTTGCTTATGATGAAACAATTGCTAAAGAGGATTTGGATTAGGTTTTCCAACATTATGAATTGGGCATCGGTGTTATTCATTCATACAAGGTATTCTGATCAATTTTAATTAAATATATAATTGATCAATTTATTTGCTCATTACAATTAATATTAATCCTAATGTTGTTTATGTTTTTATTTAAGGTTCTTGTATGAAAAGTTGTTGGTCCCGCATCAATTAATAGAAAGGTTCTCATTCTTATCTTCTAGTTGTATCAATACACAGTTAATCAAACACAATCCAAATGCAGTCAGAGATTACGTAGTCCAATCATTTATAGCCACGGATACATAAAAGTTATATTTTTTGCCATATAATATTGGTCATGTGTTAGATTTCATTCTTATTTCATTTAATATAATTATTCGTTTTTAAACATTCTCTATAACATTTTCATTTAAAATTTTGTCTTATTTTACAGTGGACACTGGTTGTTGGTCGCGATTAATCCGATAAAAGAAATTGTGTATTATTTAGATACATTAGATGAGGATCAAACAAAATATCCTGCTATGAAGAAGATGATCGATACGTAAGTGATGAGATTGTTCTAAATAATTCGTGTATATCTTTATTTATTGTGTGAGATTGCTATAAATATTTGTTTATATTATGTTTAGAGCTATACAAATATTCTGATCACAAAGACAAACAAGAGTACCAAAGAGTAAGGCTAACAACATTAGTTGGATCAGAGTGCAGGTATATTTTTACAATTTTGATTATTATACTGATGTTGTTTGGTAAAACTAGTTAAACTATATATCCTGATATGTATTCGTATTTTTTTTCCATGTGCAGTGTCCTCATCAGCGCAATGATATTGATTGCGGCTATTTTGTATTGAGGTTTATGAAGGAAATTTTTCATTCGGGGCAAATAGAGATTCCAAACATGGTATGGATTTATAAGTTATATGATTTATTTTGATATTTAACCGGTATTTCATCTAAGTAATTAGTTTTAACTAAATCATGCATGTTATGTTATATTATGTAGTACTTTGATGAATTCAAGTGTGACACTTACTCGAAAGAAAAATTGGAAGGAATTAAGGAGGAATGACGTCAATACATTCTTGAGATGAGAATTGTATAAGGTATATTGTCTTTATGTCTTTTGATCGGAGATTTGTGTTGTTGTGATGTTTTGTACATACTACTGGATAATTATAGTTCTAGAAGTCGTATATAGTTTTGGAATTTGTTGATATACTTCTAGATCGAAGTCGTATTGTGTTGTTGTGAGGATCCGTACTTATGAAATTTTTGATTATACGTATAATGAATATTGTGACATTATCGGTTTTGGAATATATTTTATAAGTATGGATCATTTCTGTTGAATGATAATATACATATAAGGCTAATGTGTTGAAATAAAGGACCGTGTTGAATTATAAGAAGGTTATGTATAAGACCTAAGTAGTGTTGAAATAAAAATTTGTGTTAAATATAATTGGTATAAGAAGGTATGTGTGATAAATTATAAAGAATTGTGCAACAGTATAAAACAAAAAACACTTCATAAAAATATGTACAAAAAACAACGCTTTTTGCCAAAAAAGTGATTTTGAAAAAAAACTAATGATATGAGAAAAGGCAACGCTTTTAAAGAAAAAGTGTTGCTAAAGGTAGGGAAAAGAGAGCGCTTTTAAAAGCGCTGCTAAAAGGAGGGGGGGGGGGGGGAGCGCTGCTAAAGAGGGACCTATATCAGCGTTTTTTCTCAAAAAAAAAACGTTGCCTTTATCTATAGCAGCGTCACTTTAGACCGCGCTTTTAACGCTGCTAAAGAGGGACCTATAGCAGCACTTTTTCCCAAAAAAAACAATGTCTTTATTTATAACAGCGCCACTTTAGACAGTTCTTTTAACGTTGCTAAAGGGCAAAAAAAAAAGCATTTTTTACCCTTTAGCAGCGTTAAAAGCGCTGCTATAAGTCTTTTTTAGTATAGGGATTACTTCAAGCAATAAGACTCATCCATATATTCTAGTATTTCATAAGCACACATTCTTACAACATAGATTAAGAAATCCATATTACTTCTATTTATATTGTTAGTCAGGAACTCTTGAAAGGCTTCTTCGTACTTTTTAGAGTTACAAATATTTTTTCTAGAAGATAGAAATGTATCATTTTTTAGAATTTCATTTTCATTCTTAAAAAAATATAAATTTGTTGTTCTAGAGCTTTTGTGATTCATTAATGTCGTGTCATAATTTCTCAAGATTTTTATGCTTGACTCATCATCATCGTCAGTTGTATCATCTATTAGTATTCCAGAGGATGTTGAGACCATTAGAGAAACATTTTCATGTAGCCATTAATTTCTTAAATTAACCAATTTATGTTAATAAAAATAGTTTTTAATTCACTCCGAACGAAACAAGTGTGAGTTGAAAACCATACATTTAATAGAAAAATGAAGGTTTAACACATTAAGTGCAAGATAGTCTATCTCTATTGAATTGCTAGATAAATTAAACATCATAAACTACAACCAAAAAAAAAGTATTTCCATTTCACAAATTACAATGAATTACATTATCAAACGTTACACCACACAGAAGCAAGAGATTAAAATTCCACTAGTTTTTCAAAACCTCAAACACTCATCATGTGTTTCTTGAATGCCACTCTATCATACTTTAAACCTACAACAACAAGATAACATGTTAACTAATATAACAACTAGTCACTACTACATTGATACAGGTATAATCACAAAACGTACATGGAGATAGAAATGAAGAAAAAACCTTTCAGAAAATATTTTTCTGTAAATCATCTAAGCCAGGGTCAATGTCTTTGCCTTCTTTCTTCTCATCATTTTCCAGTAAGATAGGAGCATCAAGCTCAGGAGGTTTCTGTTAAGATATGAATTGCTTCAATCAAAGAGTTAACCACAAAATTAAAGCAGATTACTAATGTAACAGTAATATAATATAGTGTTACCGTGCAACGAACTAGAGCCCAATTGATATTCTTGAAGAATGGATGGTTCTTAATTTCATTTGCTCCTTCAAGTGAACCCAATCTGTTTTTGGGATCTCTGTGCAATAGCCAGTAAATTAACTGCTTTCCATGGGGACTCACCTACGTAAACACTTGTTGCGTATGAAAACAATGCTACATAGTATATACATCACTTAAATTATGTTCGCAAAGTTCATGGAAGTTTTTCATATCATTTACCGGTTTGCTTTTGGGAAACTTAAGATCTTTGTGAAGAATATTTGCAAATGTCTTTTGTCTTGTCTTTCCTCGGAATGGCGTATATCCATAAAGCATTTCATATAGAAGAATACCTTAAAGAAAGCGTTAAAATGCATTCAAACTTTCTGATTTTTTTTAATGTTAAGAAACTGATATAGATTCATAAATGCGTTTTTTTCAACGAGAAATAAAAGTTACCTAGAGCCCACCAATCCACAGCGCTAGTATGACCTGAACCGGTTATAATTTCCTGTGTAAATTGAGATATCAGTTGCAACAAATTCTGAGAAATGAATCATTTCCAAAGAAGTTCAAATAGCATCAATATGAATCATGCATATAATATATGCCTATGAAATACAAACCGGAGCTATGTACTCTTCCGTGCCAACAAAAGAATTGGATGCTCTCATTGGTTCAGCCATGAACATTGGAACCTGTTGGTTTTTCTGTTGTTCCTTCTTCTTTTTCTTCTTCCTATTCTTCTTTTCCTCTGTAGCTGGAAGTATAAGCTGCAAAGGGAAACCGTTCAGTGACTTTAGTTAAAATATTGCTTAAAACCACATTATCTGAGGTTCTTGCCTAGGATACCTGTGGCTTGCAAGCTGTTAAACATGATAAATCAAAATCTGTTAGAGACACATGTCCGTTGCTCTGGATCAGCACATTTTCTGGCTTCAAATCCCGGTAAATTATGCCTGCAAATTATCGCCAAATAATGTCATACTGAATTTTGTTTTAGTAGGTATCTGAGCCTACACATTAGAAATTCTGAAGTAGCAAAGTTTCTCGCTACTTCAGAAACAACTATCCCGAGTGTGTGTGTGTATTCTGAATAAGAACTTACCTAGACAATGAAGATACTCCAATGCAATCACTACCTCAGCTGCATAAAATCTATAAATATCAAGAACTTAATGTCAGTTAAAGAAAAGTAGAGAAACACATGAAGTGGTAGACATAGTTGAAGAATGATATTGAAAGTTGCTTTTTAACTTTTGATGTATACGCATATATAATCCGTGTAGTAGCATAATATACCTCACAGAATCTTCCTTGAGAACCTTTGTTGGCTGCTGGTCAAGAAGCAGGAATAGTTCTCCTCCAGGATAGTAATCAGTTATCAAACAAACATGTGTTTTGGTCTGCAAATCATTCAAGTTTCAAATATTTGACAAATTCAATATATAAAGGCTTTATCAATGAAACCATTTTCCATAAATTATAGCAAATGTTTGTGATAAAGGATTATGATGTAAGATATTGATAACACTGGTATACCTAAATAATAATTATTTAGTTACTTATTTGAAAGTAATATTTGAGTTTCAAACCTGGAAAGAAGCATATAATGCAGGAAGAAAAGGGTGGTCCAACATGTCAAGGATTTCTCTTTCAGTACAAGCTCTATGCACCTGTGGATAGTATAAAAGACCATGCTATTATGACAAGTGGTAAAGGCTTCTATAACTATATTTACACAGATCGGAATAGTACTTTTTATGTGATTAGAAATCATGAACATACATGTTTCAATTAATAGTTTCTTAAAATTTTTTGTATGCATCATTGTATACATAATGCAATATGTTTTAAAAGTTGGATTGGTAAATTTGGATAATCTAATTGAGAACCTTATTGCGATTGAGCATCACACCCTTATCCATAGCTTTCATAGCAAAGTATTGACCAGTTCCCTCTAGCTCCACCAGATGCACACTGCATGGCAATAACATAAAATATCAGTCCCCGAAGGAGTATGACAATGATATCATGAAGAGGTATCTAGTTTGTACATGGAAAAGATAACTAGGGAGAAAAAAATAAGAAAGAAACCTTCCGGTGTCACCAGACCCCAAAGGTTTAATTGGCCTAAAGTGTTTTAGGCCTACCTGTTCTCCATTTTCTACAACCTGCAAAACCATAGTGTAAAATAAATTCCTAGATCTTTACTCATATAACATAACTAATAAATAACAAGAAATTTGGAAAACATGACACGTTCTCAAATGCGAAATAATAATACCTTTTGGATTGCTCTCCAAGCATCATCATCCTTCCTATGAGGTTTGGGTCGAACCACTTTTGAATGATTCTTCCATAAATCGTCCGGTTTCTGGAGACCATAAAAATGATGTCACAAAGGAGAAGTTAATAGAACTTGAAAGGACATAAAACTAACCATTACACTGTATTACCTGATTAGCATCAGGAAGCTCTTTCACTGCCTCACCGACATTTTCTGCCGTTTCTTTTACCTGGTTGTGAATTTCATATGAATTTATTATAACATAGAAAAATGCTTCATAAATTAAACAAAGTTTCCTTCAACAAATATTATAAGTAAAAAAGGTCAAAGGAGCTAAAAAAAATGGAAAAAGTTTGGATATTAATGATGTGATATCAATGTATTTCAACTATGAAGAACTTAATAGAAAACAAACCAATAGTTCTCCCTCCTTTGCAGTATCTTCTGCAATGCGATTGTGAAGAGGCTCTACATGTTGACTACCATCAAGTTGAACACCAATAAAGTATTGTACTTCTCCCTATTTAACCAACAAGAAAAATATTACTTTGCTTCATATCCAAAACAAAAATTACATTGCAAGGTATTGAACAATGCATAACATCTTCAAAGACTACCATAAGCTATACCTTATGATCACGCATAGGTTGTAAATGAAACAAGTTCCAGAACTTTTTCCCTGGAAATAGCAAGGAAATATCTTAAACAGAAAGTGGAAAATAATTGTAACATTATAGAGGAACATGCCTATAATTCTAGGAAAAGTGATTTTCCCTATTAAAATCAAATAGCTTACCAGTCTTTGTATAATTGATTAGTTGCACAGTTACTTCTGTTTGGTTGTCAATTGCCTCTCTGATTTTTCTCACAGTTGCTGGATCAGTTTCTGGTCCTTGCAGAAACCTAAGTAGCCAATTAGCATGTAATTAAGCTAAATACACTGAATTTTTGTCATATCAAATATAAAACTTTCAAAATATACCTGCAATTTTTTCCCAAGATTTCTTCACGACTATATTCGGTAAGCTCTAAGAAACTATCAGAAGCGAAGATCTGAAAAATTTATAACCAAATACAAACTTTAGTTTCCTTGTTAAATCCTGACTCTACTAAAGTGAGTAAGATAAAGTAAGTAATCTCAATATTTGATGAGAAAATCAATATGTCATATTGCATGCATAACAAATCACGAATATGTTAGAATTTCAATCATAAAGTGTTGAGACAATTAATTTTATCCTCTAAAGTGAATTACTAATCACTCACTTTAGAAGAACTAAACCTTACTATTGAAAGTATCTTACTATAGGATTGTCAGGAAGTCTTGGATCAGTAATCACAAAGTTTTTCTCAATACGCTCGAGTGTAGTTGCAAGATCAAGACCTTTTCTCTTTTCCCTCAGTTTTTCTTTGTCATCAACTTCAAAACTATTGTCCCTCTCATCATCCTCACTTCCAGAGCTCACATCTACAATAACTTCATTATCAATGCTTTCATCAATGGAATGACTTTTCCTCACGAACCTGAATATAGAAAAATAGTAGCCGTCTGAAATAGAATGATCATACAAATACGTTGAAGATATAGTGTCTGTATGGCTCAGCCGTAACAAAAACTGATTTTGGTAAAAAGTTAATTTGAATGCGAAGTGATTTATGATTTGATACATCCACGTAAAATGAGTTGCATAACAGAATTGATGTTAAAAATCAACTTTGGAGGCAAAAGCATAAAATTAGTATAACTCATCAACAACAATTTTACTTGAAAACACTCAAACACGCGAAATTCAATATATGGTTTCTAGATTCACTTTTGTCTCTCAAAGCATGTACTTAACAAAAATATTACAGTAGTGATAATGATAAATGATTATTTTAAGAACATGTATAACTTAAGTAAATAACCATATATATTACCCCATGAAAGAACCGCGACGAGAGTTTTTCTGTTTATTTTCAGGCAGCTCACTGATTCGTTCCATAGAATTTCTAATTTTTCCTTGTGGTTTTGGTCTAAAAGAAGCTACACTATCAGATTTTCTCCTTGATTTGTTTTCTACTGCTTCTTCATCTTCTTCGGAACCTCCACCTCCTCCTGATTTTCTGATAAAGGGACGGTGTCCGGATTCACTCATTGCGCGGGGGCGCTTCATGGCTTCTAATAACTCAGATACAGAAGATGTGGCCTTCTCTTTCTGACGAGCTGCAATACACAAGATGTTAGTGCATGGTAAGGTAGGAGAATTAGTTTGAATGCATAAGAAAAATACATTATTATCATCATTATTATTATGATGGTATGAGTTATTGCTCTTAGACATCTAATATTTCTTTTATAGTCGATATGAAAGTTAACTATACATACTTGGATTTTAATAATATCTTATATGCAATATTTAATATTAATGTGTCTAAATACAACTCTATCTAAAAATATATGTTTATTTTTGGTTTCATGTTTGATATTCACTTTCCTTTTTTGATTGTTTATGCATTTTTTTCACAATTCAACTCTTTTTATCTTGCATATTTTTTAATTTTCATCTGACTGGTACTTCTGATCATTACTTATCCTACTAGTTTTCATTTTCTGTCTTCATTTAAATTTATTTCTTTAACAAAAAACCATTTGATATTAAATCATTTAGTTTTTCATTATATAAAAAACTGTAATGGAAGAAGATCTATCCAATATAGCATACCATCATATCGAATTAAGGATTCAGGCAAACCGTTGGGACGCAGCTTCTTCTCTTTGGACCCCTCAGTATGTTTGTTAACTTCCACCAGCATTCTGCCACAAAACACATAGGGTCACCATCCCCACTAATTTTATTTCCTTTCTTTTCATTACACATCATCAAGGTCCACATGCAATCAATTCAAAAGGCTCAAATCTTTAACCACACCCAAAAGTATACCATAAAGATTATAAATAAAAAGGAGAACCATTATGTCCAAAATATCAATAAAGTATATTTATTAACCTCAAGTTATAAAACAAAATTAGAATTGATGTGAACAGTTAAATGTAGCCGTCTTTGGCACTTTCTAAAGTTAAACAAAACAGTGTGGTCCTTGTCATCACAGTGAAATGCATACATCTCTCTCGTGCCTTGCCCCCACACTTTCTATTATAAATTTTGCAACAGACAACACACTCCTCGTGTGACAAGAGTCTACTAATAAAAAAAAGTCCATTTTGGTCCCCAACCATCTCCCATAAAGTAAAACAATAATATGAATATATGGATTAATTTGCATTTGGATTTGAATTTGACCTTATAACTACATTCTTTTTACTGCAGCAATCTATAGTAAAAAGTTAACCACAATAAATGTTACTAAAGTGACCCATGGTCATGTTTGCCTCCCTTTAGATTCTCTAAGCAAAAATCCATAAAAAGAAATGGAATAGAACATTCAATTAATTTATTTTTTCAACTGATGTCATATGTCGGTATCAGGATGTGATTAAAATTTTTGTGCTTTACTGATAAAAAAATTTAAGAAAGAAAAAGATAGTCACTAATTACCCAATTAACTTGAGCACATTGCCATCGTCATCCTTGATGGGAGAAATAGTGAGAAGGTTCCAGAAAGGAGTTCCATTCTTCTTGTAATTCAGTAACCTTCCACAAAAACTTTTCCCACCTTCCAACGCTTCCCTTATTCTTGCCACGTCATTCGGATCCGTATCCGCACCCTGTAAAAACCGGCTGAACTCACCGGAACCGAATTAAAAACGGTTATTAGAGAAATAATAAAATAAAATGAAAATTTCTGAGAAACCGTTATTACCAGTTTCTTCCTATAACTTCTTTTGATGTATAACCCGTCATTTTGAAGAAACCCGCACTTGCATACAATATCGGGTAATCGGGTTTGGTAGCATCCGAAACCACGAAAGTTTGTTGAAAAGCCGATAAAGCGTCTTTTAAATCCTCCGAAACTCTCGGAAACCCGCGGGGATCACCGCCGTCGGAAGATTCACCGGAAGTTCTAACGGAGTTATTGGAGTTTCGTTTGGTTTCAAGTTTAATGACATTCGGCTCGTCTCCGCCGGAGTGTCGAACCGCCACTCCTTGTGGCTTCCCAGTTTCAGCATCTGTTGTGAGCACCAGTCCCCACTCGGCGGCTCTTTGTACTGCGACACCGGTTTCTCCTTCCTTGATTGCCAACCAGGAAGTGTTGGTGACTTCATCGGAGAATGAGAATTCGTTGCGCGGCTCTTCCGTTTCCGTCCAATTTTTCAGGTTTGACGGTGAGCGTACTGGTGAGCTGGAGTTACTGGTTGGATTGAAGACTTCTAAGGAGCCGCGAGGATCTCTTGGAAATGATGGTCTCATGGAGGATGATGAGGAAGAAGATGGAGATTTCTTCAAATGCTCCATAGCTAACTAGAAGCTACCTTCATGTAGTTGCCACAATCCAATATATATGGAAGTTAGAGTTTGTTACAAATTTGTTATTATAAAAGTTGACCTGCAATGCATGATTAAAAACACGTTATATTTGTGTAGAGACATCAGACTGCGGCGCGGATTCAAATCCATGACATCTTTAAATATGAATTCAAATGATAAATGTTGATATTGTTAATTAGTGTTCCTTATCTATAGGATTAGTGAAAGAAATTGAGGACCTCACATTTTTGAGGTGCTTTTGTCAAATGATAATGATGGTTGATAAAATAATTGGACACGGGAACTTCAATTTTTTTACTTGGCTGGGACCTTGGGGAGACATCAGTTTGAAAATGTGTTGTTTTCAATATTAATATCAGGACCATAGTAAGCAAATTAATTATCTGAAATTATAATAAATTAAAATCAAAGAAAGTATAGAGCAATTTATTCATACAAAACTATTTTACAAATTGAAATACCTGAAGCTGAGTTACTTGGTTGTGATTTCTGAAGCAGCTTAAACTTTATAGTGAAATGATTATAAAGTGAGTTTTTCTAGAAATGGTAAGAGAAAAAGTAGAGAGATTCGAGAATCTAAATCATTGTAAAAAAAGGTTTGTGTTCCCATCCTGTGTGCTGTTGTTCACATGGCTCCTGAACTTATTTCTCATCATTCTTCAATGTTCTGAAATTAGAATTGGGACATGAAGATTCAAGAGCTTGCTTTCAGGAAACAAAATAGCTAGAGTAAGTTGATAATAGTAGATGTTCCTAACCCTTTATCTTGAAACTTGAAAGTTCAAAGTTCAATGATGATTTGTGGTGTCAGGGAGAGAATATGAAAGTGAGTTGGAAAGCAACAAAAGGAAAGGATTGCACACTGCACAGGCCTTGTACATAATAATAATACATGATTGATGACCACAAATTATTATGCATTTAAGGGTATAATTTTACTATTAGAAAGATTGATACTAATCGATTTGATCTTTTCCTAATTACACTGTTTAGTTAATTTGGTTGCTAGTGCTAAAAAGAGTGGGAGTGATGTTCTCTTACTGCTAAAATATCAACCACTCGCTACTGTTGTGTTAAGATTGCTTTATTTGCTATTTGTAATAAGCAACCTTCTTTAATCTATACTAATATATAAACGAATATATAAAGACAAAACATTAATTTGTTGTAACTTTTTTTTTTTTAAATTTATCTTTTTCAATTTTTGTTTTAAATTTAATTTTTTTTTCATAACGACGGTTACACGACAGTTTATTAAACGTCAATTGTTTATTATTTTTCATATCATTATCTTTAATTATTTTATAAATAATTTATAATTAATTTATATTAATATATAAAGACAAAATATTAGTTTGGTGTATGTTTGATGTATGAGAGAAGTTATGAGTGTAAGAGAAAGAAAATGGAAAAAAAAAAACTAAGAGGGTTCTTGGCTTTAAATTTGACTATCTTTTCATCATTCCACTTTTATTATAATTGTATGTTAACGAAAAAAAGTGTTGAGTAAACAAAAGTGTATTTTTCAATTGGTAATACCAATGAAAATGAGTTACTATTGACAAAGTGTTTATCTTATCTTTGTTTTATACACAAAGAAATGGGAAAGGTCATGCTATGCAAATCTTTTTATATATATATATATATATATATATATATATATATATATATATATATATATATATATATATATATATATATATATATATATATATATATATATATATATATATATATATATATATATATATATATATATATATATTGTTCTGGCCTGGGCCCGACCTCGGTCCAGCCCAGTGCCTCGCGCGGCCCAATAAGCGAATTGGCCACGCCGGGCACATACGCCCCGCTGGACGGGCGGAACGCACCACCGGGCACGGGCGACGCAGCCCACAGCCTCTCGCCGTCCCCTCTTATCGGCCGAGCAGGACGCACCCCAGCGTATCAAAACGAGGCCTCGGCTTCGCCCCTCCGCGGGGAGAATATCGCGCCCCGGGGAATCTCCCGAGCTTCCCTCCGCGGGGAGAACAACGTGCCCGGCGCACGTTCTCCACGTGCCTCCCCTCCGCGGGGACACGTCATCAACCAATTGCCCACCTCCGAAAGAGCAGGTCAAACCCACTTTCCGGAGATCTAGGAGCAGTTGGACTAGGGTGAAGACCACGTCCCGGTCTTCACTACGCCACGTAAGCCCTAGCAGTCATTAGGGTTGGGTCTGGTCATCCAGCCCACCTCAAATGACCGTTGGCCCAGCGCTGAGGTCTCTCTATAAATACCCTCTTCCTCAAGAGGGTCAGGTAATTCATATCTTGCCCTTTCTGTACTTTGCTCTCACTCTGCCCAATTTCTTACTTTGACATCGGAGTGTCTTGCAGGTACAACCCCCTTCTCCTCCTCATCACCGGTGGACAGGTAGCAGCCCAACAACGTGTAGGCAGCCCGTGATCCCCTCCTGATCAGGTCAGATCATATATATATATATATATATATATATATATATATATATATATATATATATATATATATATATATATATATATATATATATATATATATATATATATATATATATATATATATATATATATATATATATATATATATATATATATATATATATATATATATATATATATATATATATATATATATATATATATATATATATATATATATATATATATAAAATAGAAATTGTTTATATTTTTTAAATATTGGAACAAATTAGAATAAAAAATATTTTTATTCTAAAAATACTGATATTACATAGTAATTATAGACATTTTAATTGGTTGTATATGTAAAATTGTATCACACTGACAGTGCAATACTTTTAAACTCTTAAAATATTGTGTGATTAGTAACTTCAGAAGGATTTGAAAGATAATTTCCATATCTTTTATTGTCGTGAAAGAGAAGAAGAAAATTATAGAATACATATTTTTATGACGGAGACATTCTTTAAGAGTGTCACACAAATAAGAATTCTCATGCATTATACTATTTATTTGTAGGAATTATACAAATTGTTATGTTGTTTGCCTCGAAAGAAGAATTGGTATTATAGAAATTTGGTAACATTTTTTTTAGATAAGTTGCAAGATGTTGTGTTTAAGCATACAAACGGATATGCCCATTTAAATGCTATGTAAATAATTTAATTTAAGATCAAAATTAAATTAAAAAATATGTTTATGTTTTAAGACATGTGTATACTAAAAAGACGAACAAACGAGTTTCTTTGTTTTAAATATATATTGTATTTAATATTTGTAGATAATTAATAAATATATATATATATATATATATATCTATGTTTACGTATTAGTGCAATAATAGTTAATATTAAAATGATAATTTTCACATACACATATTCCAACAACAAATATCAAAATAAGTAGTTATTATATCAGTATATAATTTCAAAAATAATAGTAAACTGGGTTTAAAAAAAATTTCATATAAGTAATTTATACTAAAATTAATATAAATAGTTAATATTAAAATTAAACTTATAAAAAGATATGTTAGTTAATATTTTCACGCGTTAGTATGTGCCCGTTTGGACGCTAATGATAGATAAGTTCAAAATATAAATTATTTTTAACTTTTATCGTGTAATTATCTCCAAAATTAGTTGTAACCAGGGCCTGCAAAACACATATTGAGTTCTGAAGCAGAATTATAAATTAAATATTTTTATATAATAAAAATATTTTTATTTTAGATTAAAAAATTTAGTTTTAAATTTTTTTAAATGTAAAATTATTAAAATTATTTTTATTTAATATTTTATTATTAAATGATTATAAAATTAATACATTTAAATACTCCGTTAATCATTTTTAAAAAATCATGAAAAAACATTACCAAAATTTTTAAAAAAACTTAAATTTTAAATATTCTTTTATACGAGATTTAAAAAAGTTTAAATAATTTAAAAGAGTTTTAATTTTTAAATTAATCATTTATATAACTTATATCTTAAATGATTCTTATATATACTATTATATAATTTGTATAAAAATAATTAAATTTTTTTTAATTAATTATTTAAAATTATATAAATATTTTTTAAAAAAATGAAGCCTTAGATAATAATTTTAGTGGTCTAGATTTTGGTTGTAAAATAAAAAAATAAATAAAAAATATAAAACTTTCTCATGCATACCACACTATACACTATACATTTATGTATTATAGAAAAAAAACAAATAAAGAAATCATTTGAGTCAAGTATAAATTTTTTTGTAAGAGTCAAAAGTATAATCATTTTGTAAGATAAATAAATAAAATAATAATGAAATCAATTCTCGTTATGAGTATCCAAGTGACAAATTTAACTCGTGTAGAAGAATTTCTCCTCAATTTTAAGAAGGAGGCCTAAGAGTATGTGATATAAGCTTTCGCCATGTATGGTGACAAATGGTTCAGACATAGGGCCAAAGACCGCCTAACACGTGGTGACTTGATTGAGAGATTGCTGTATTGGGCTTTGGCCATTAGAATTAATTTTCGTTACCGTTATATAGCAAATATGAACCTTCATCCACTGCAGTCACAATTTGGTGCAGTCATGCATATGTTAGTCATTAGATTCATTAATTAACACATCATGACTCTTAATGTATTTTGTTAAAATAAAATAAAATTATAAGATAGAGAGAGATAGAGAGAGCAGAGAATTCAAATTTAATAAATATGAGTGATGTGTTCAAATGGTGACTTATCGGAGAGAAAAAAAAGTTAACATAAAAATCATCTCTTCATAATTTAAAAGAGAACGTGTCCACACTACTTTACCTCTTTGATGAGAGAATTAGGGTAGCCATTATCTAGTCTAAGTCCAAAAAGTCATCTACATATCTTCCTTCAAGAATGGGAGGGGGATCTCCAATCTTTCTCCTAAAAAGTCATACACAAAGCTTTTCATAATCCTATGTGAACTGACCATAAGCACAACTAAAAATTCTAAATACCATAGACGACTCTACACGGTAAGGTTTGTCTTCATTGTACTTTTTAGTAAGTACAATTGGTTCTCATCGTAGTGCCTAATAAAACTAACCTGGGCCACATTTATTCTCATTCGCCAACCGGCTCAATCACCTTCTCTAAAATGATGGCAAAACACGGTGTCGCAACGCCCACTGACGCATATGCGACTGTTAACACCATAGCAAGAGGGTTTGTCGGAGGTGGAAAATCTGATTATCCCTGTCGAGAGTATATCCACAAGTTTTGACGGCGAACATCATACTGAAGGTGAGAAAAGTACACAAGAAAGGGGGTTGAATTATGTTTTTCGTTTTTTAGTTTGCATCTGATCAGAGTTTAGAATCTAAACTGGTGTTCAGATTCTGGCTAATTCTTAGTAGAAGAATGTTAAGAGAAGTAAATAAATAATAGCAGAAGACACAAAGATTTATACTGGTTCCTTCTAAACTGAGAGTAGTCCAGTCCCCTTGCTTCACAAGAGATTTTCACTATAATCAAAACATGATTACAATCGCTTATGCATTATTCATAGGACTTTTACACTTGCTCAGACCCAAGTTCTATGACTTCTGCTCAAGCTCCTCACTCGAGACTTCTTTCTCAAGTTCCTCGACCCAAGACTTCCTTGCTCAGGCCCTCAACCCAAGACTTCTGTTCCAAGTCCCCTGAAACGAGTCTCTCTTCTTGCACCCCTCAGGTCAAGACCTACTGTTCCAATTGCATGTACTGAGAATTCTTGCTAAAGCCCCTTAAGCTCAAGACTTATGTTCCAGGTCCCATAAAACGAGCCTCTCTGCTTGCACCCCACCGGTCAAAACTTACTGCTTTAAATTTCATGAACCAAGCTATCCTGTTTAAGCTACACTGGCTCAAGACTTCCCTGCTCAATTAATCTACTTAATTAAGACTTTCACTACTCAAGCACATAGCAAGAGACTTACGTGGCTCAAGCATCTTGGCTCGAGACTTCTTTGCTTGTATCCTAATTATACAAAACTTCTGCTCGATCAATCCACTTGATTAATACTTTCACAACTCAAACACATAACAAGATACTTACATGGCTCAAGCATCTAGGCTCGAGACTTCCTTGCTTGTATCCCAATGACACAAGACTTTTATCTAAACTGTTGAACAAGCTCAACATAATAGAGAAAAAGGTGTACATGATACAAGTATAAGAGGTATGAGAAATCACCATAACAAAGAGCTAAATCACTTAATATTTCTAAGATATTAAATGTATAAGAAATATTAAGACTTTTACAATTACAACCTACATCAAAAAAATTTGCATATACAATGAGTTGAAAATTAATGATCTTGTTACTCCTTCTTCTGATTGATCATTGTTAAAGGTTCAGTTTGAACCTTCAGTCATATTTATAGCCTTTTCAAAAACTAGTAGTTGAAGAGGTAACTTGAACAAGAGTCTTTGCGGTTACTATATAGTATAAGAGTCGTTGAAGATAGATACACCAGAAGATCTTAATCCAATATATAACATGTTTAACCTTTGAGTATTCAAAAGATTCTATACTAATAGAGTCGTTAAGAGTAGATATCCATAAAACATCTCAGCCTTTCTTGAGCCTTACAATTTGTAGACTCTGGCTGACAAACTGATTGGACAATACAACTTGCTTTCTGTAGTACAAACAACTTCAGCTTTATCACCAACTTTGAATGGTACTAGAAGCCAATTTACATACTAAGTGTAGAGACAATTATATTGCTTCTTCTGATGCTAAGACCTTTAGCTTCAGAGTCTACGTAAAACATCACTTAGCAAGTGTTCTTCAGATTCTGTCACCAGAAGCTAGCAACTCAGCAACTCACAAAGTATGCTTAATGTAGAAAATATTATGACAATAATATTTACAAGTATTAGAACCTGGACACATGTAACACACATCAAATAAACCATTATTCTTTCAATACTTTGTTATCATCAAAACCTAAGGAAAACATGTCATGAACAAAACTTGTTCTAACAATCTTCCCCCTTTTGATGATGACAAACACAAGTATTTAAAGGACAATGTTTGGCAGTTATAATTTTCTTTGCAACATCAGGGTATGAGGTTTATAAGCTTCCCCTGAGTCTAATAGGCCAAAGCAGAGTTCTGTAGGAATCATACTAGGTACTACTCTCAAGAAAATTTAATTTTAGTTTTCTTAGTAACATCAGAGTCTGAGGTTTGTAAACTCCCTTTGAGTCAAACAGTTTCAAGGTTGAGATTTGTAAGCTCACCCTTAGTTCCGTATTTAAGAAAACCAAAAATAATATTTTAACTTCCTTTAGCAACATCAGAATACGAGATTTGTAAGCTCCTTCTGAGTCTGATAAGCTAAGGCTGGGGTTTGTAAGCCCCTCCGTAGTTCTATGCGCAAGAAATTTAAAATGTTTCGCTCGGGCAAGATAACTATAAAAACAGAAATATAAATAACAAAATTATAAATGACCAATATGCACAACTGAGTAGGTACTCAATGGGTTCAATTTCTAATTAAATACTTACTATTATTTCTCCCCCTTTTGTCACATCAAAAAGAAAATAAAAAGAGAAGAAGAAAAGAATTACAGTCATAAATGTATCACATATCATCATTACAGGATCAGTTTCCAAGGAATTGAAAAACGATCAAGTAACATGGGGTCATTAAGGATTTTATAGTGCATGCTTTAAATTTTTAGTGGTCATTACTGTTCCAAGAATCAAGCAGGATTTTATCGATCGCTTGAGTTGCTCGGAAGTCATTATAAAAGTAGCTCAAACCTAGTTTATTTTCATCAACATCCACCAGAGTCATGGAGGCATCAACTGAGATTCATAAGACTTTTGTAGTAGCAGAAATCTCTAAGAGCTCTACAAGAAAAAATGTTCAGAACGTACAGAAACGAGATGTTTCTGAAACGTCTACCACTGGGCTTGTGCCCTCTGCAAGACTCACTTTTGAAGAGGCAATGTCAATAACTCCAACACAACCTACAAGAGTAGTTTCATCATAAGCTGTGATGAAGCCCGGAAGAAAGATAATGAAGAGATCAAAGAGAAGAAGGCATCCCAACAAGATGTTCTACCGTCCAATCCCATAGGCAGAAGAGGAAGAAGTTGATGTGGATGAGCTAGACATAGACTATGACAACTGTTATCATCATAAGGCTCAAAATGACTTAGATATGGATCTATACTAAGCACTAGTAGTTCGTTATGAGTCAATGTTTTGTAATCCTCTACTTCAATTAATGAAAAAGTACCTTTTTTTTAACCAAATTTTGTTTATTTCATGCAAATACTTTCAATAATTTCCCTTAGATTTACTGAAAGACATCAATGAAGTAAAACTGATACAAGAAGCAACACTTAAACAAGTCAAATATAATATTCATAGCTGTTAGAGAATCTTTAATAGGTTAGACTGTTAAATAACATTTCCAAGATATATCATTTAAGATATTGAGAAGACTTAATCAATATTAAAACAACAAATACTTAGAGCAATGTATGTAACATGTCTATATAAGAACTCATAGCAGGCTTACTTTCATAATCACTTAATCCTTAAAATACCAAGATATACAAACAGAATCAAATCTCGGTTCCAAAGAGAGATTTCAGAAGGACAATCATACTGAATGCATCAACTCAGACAAGTGAAAGCAAAACAGCAGTTGAAGGATCTACTAGCAAGCATATGACTTCAGAAGCTCTCACCTCTTCAACATCCTTTATGAAGACACACAGAAGAAGAAGATTTTCTGGGTCCAGACGCAGAAATTAATTGAGAAAGAAAGCTTTGAAGCTTGCCAAGGAAGAATTGCAAGATTACTTAGATAATCTGAACATTTCAGATGATCCTAGGGAATACCTTAGGGTCAATCCAACAGACTAGAATGTCTAAATAATTTGTAATCCCTTCCTTCTTATTAATGATAAAAGTTGTAAACATTAAGTTTTTACTCTAATTACTTTTGATTCTTTTGAACAACCATAAATAAATATAATCAACAGTTAACTAAACAACAACATCAACAAACTTTGAATTAATAATAGCGTCTCTAAGCTTGCTGATAAAGCAACCGATGCTCATGGAGTTGTGAACAAAGAGGCGAAAAAGAAATATTGCAAGGCTGCATATTGCATTCAATCAACAGTAGATTCGGTGAATTTCAACAAGATTTCTCATGTGAATCAGCGAAGGAGGCATGTGATTTTCTTGCCAATTACTATGAAGGAGGTGAGAAAGTCAAAGTTGTCAAATTTCAGACTTTGCGACAAAAGTATAAATTGCTACAAATGGGAGAAGATGAAAATATTGTAGGCTATGTGTCGAAGGTGTAGAATCTCGTCCATCTCATGAACAATTGTGGTGAAACCCTAACTGATAAAATGATAGTCGATAAGGTAATACATACGTTGACCTTTCACTTTGATTATGTTATCATAGCTATTCAAGAACTCAACAATCATTAAACCCTCAAACTAGAAGATTTGGTTGGTTCATTAGAGGCACATGAGATTAGGATTGTTGAAAGGAAAGGGGTTCAAGATTCAATACAAGAACTGCAGGCTCAGGCTTGGAAGAAGCATGGTGCTTCCAACAAATTCAAAGGCAAATGAGATAATACTCAGAGCAGGAAGTCTTGGTTGAACCTTCAAAAGCATAAGGTCGATGATAGGGCTTCTGAACCCTCGAAAAGAGCAAATAAAGACAAAGAAAAAAAGGTGTGTAATGTTATAATTGTGAAAAGTGGGGTCACTTGGCCAAGAATTATTGGTACAATAAAGACAATGAGTTGACAAAAGGCAAGAATGAAGGAGCAAATCTTGCTCTCCAAGATTCAGATGATTATGAAGATATGATAGTTATGGTTGTAGTTGTAGATGACCATGTCGACTCTAAGATTTGGTTCCTCGACTCAGGTTGCTCGAAGCACATGACTTATTGAAAAATGAGGTTAGCAGATTTTAACTCATCAAAGAAGAGCAAGGTCAAACTTGTTGATAATGGCTTGTTGCAAGCAGAAGGTATTGTCGACGTAGTTATTCAAAGGATCAATGAAGGAAAATCTATGTCCAAATATGTACTCTATGCACCTGAAATGATGTGCAATCTGCTAAGTGTTGGACAACTAGTCGAAAAAGTTTTCCTCTGTGATTATGAAAGACAGAGCCTTAGAAATTTTTGATACTCAAAATATTTTGGTCTTGAAATATCCTTTGTCGAAGAATAGGGCATTCAAGACCAAGATTAGTTCACCTGAAGTACAATGCATAAAAACTATTGTCGACCACAAGAATAGTTGATTGTGGCATTTGAGGTTTGGACATTTGAACTTTCGATCACTCAATTAGTTGATTAATCAAGATATGGTAATTTGTATACCAAGTATGGAGATGCCCGACAAACTCTGTGAAGGTTGTATAGTCGGAAAGAAATCCAGAAAGTATTTCATTTTGACTATGCTAATGAGATCCTCCTGCATACTCGAAGTTGTACATTCAGATGTATGTGGCCCTTTTGAAGAGCATAACATTGGTGGAAAGAAGTATTTTGTTTTGTTTGTTGATGAGTTTTGGCGAAATATGTGGATCTATGTGATCAAGAGAAAGGACAAAGTATTAAAAATCTTTAAGAGATTCAAGAAGCTTATCGAAAACCAGAGCGAGAAAAAGATCAAAGTTCTACGAACAGATGGAGGTGGCGAATATGCTTCCAAGATGTTTGAAGAGTTTCGTGCAGAATATGATGTCAATCATGAGGTAACTTCTCCTTACACACCTCAAGATAATGGAATAGCAGAAAGAAGAAACAATACCATATTTGACATGGCGAGATGCATGCTAAAGTAGAAGAATTTGCGAAAATCCTTATGGGGTGAAGATGTTCCAACTGCAGTTTATATTCAGAACAGGTGCCCTACCAAGAAGATGAAGAACAAGGTTCCTGGAGATGTTTGAAGTGGAAAATGACCATTAGTAAGTTATCTGAAGGTGTTTGGATCTATGTGTTACAAGCATGTTCCTGATGCTAGAAGAAGGAAGCTTGATAACAAGAGTGAACCTATAATTCTAGTAGGATATCATAAAATTGGTGCATACAGGTTGTTCAATCCAATTAATAAGAAGATCATAATAAGTCTAGATATTTTGATTGATGAAAATTATTTTTGGGATTGGAATTGTAATTATGCAATCAACAAGCCTTTGGTGAGCTATGATTTCGACGAATCAAGTAATGATGTCGAAGTCAAAGATATTGTCGTTATTCTAGTCAAAGTCGAAGCACTTACTGACATGCCTGACACATTGAAAGTCGAAGATGGTGTATCTAGTAATAATCAAATACCTAAAAGAACTAGAGCTTGTCCAACAAGACTTCAAGACTACAAAGTGACTGGCGATGATGAAGTCACACCAGATGGAGAATTAGTTCATTTCACCTTACTTTCAGGTAATGAACCAATAAACTATAGTGAAACCTTAAATGATAAATTGTGGAAGTCAGCTATGGTCGAAGAGTTAAAAGCAATAGAAAGAAATAATACACGGGAGTTAGTTGAGTTGTCAGCACATACAAAAGCTATTGAAGTGAAGTTGGTGTTCAAGTTAAAGCACGATGTTGATGGGTCGATAGCTAGATATAAGGCGAGATTGGTAGCTAGAGGTTTTCTTCATAGAGCATGAGTCGACTAATCTGAATTATACGCACCAGTAGCAAGGTTAGAGACTGATAGACTAGTAGCCGCCCTGGCATGCAATCAAGGTTGGTCGAAATTTCACTTAGATGTGAAATTATCATTTTTGAAAGGTCTTCTAGATGAAGAGGCGTATGCCACACAACCTCTTGGGTTTGTGATTCAGGAAGAAGCAAGGAAATTATACAAGTTGCACAAAGCGTTATATGGCCTCAAGTAGGCAATTAGGACATGGAACAAGAATATCGACTCATAGTTGGTCGAATTCAGATTAAACAAATGAAAATATGATATGGTGTCTATGTTGAGGTTGTGGCGCAAGATGTAACAATCATCTACTTATATTTCAATGACTTGTTAGTAATTGGAAATAGTTTGGAGAACTTGTCGAAGTTCAAAGAGCTGGTGAGGAAGGAATTTAAAATGTCGGATCTGGGAAAGCTATCATACTTCTTAGGCATGGAATTTTAAATGTCGAAGGTATGATCCTACATCAAAGAAAGTATGTCAAACAGATACTCAAGAGATTCATAAGAGATGATTAGACTCCTGCATCTTTGCCAGTCGAACTAAATTTGAAGTTAGAGAAGCATGGAGAAGAAGACCAAGTCGATGCAATTCTATTCAAACAAATTGTCGGATCTCTGAGATATGTATACAACAATCGACCTGATATAGGTTTTTGAGTTAGATTAGTGAGCAGATACGTGAGAGAACCAAGGGTTGCACACATAAAGGCTGCAAGAACATTAATATACTTAAAAGGATCGATAAACTATGAAATTCTATTTCGACGAGACTCTGAAAGCAAAGAAGATATGGTTACTTGCTATTTATATGTTGATTGGTATGGAGATAAGGAAGATCGAAGAAGCACAACTAGTTATTTCTTTCAAGTATTTGGTGCCCCAATCTCATGGTGCTTAAGAAAGTAACCTATGGTGGCATTACCATCGTGTGAGGCTGAATATATAGCAGAATCCTATGTTGCGTGTCAAGAAATTTGGATTAGATATGTGCTTGAAGAAATAGAGGTCGAAGTGAAGAAACATCTGGTACAGCAAATCGACAACAAGTCTGGCATAAATCTTGAGAAGAATCTAGTTTTGCATGAAAGGAGTAAGCACATCGAAGCTAGATTTTACTTTTAAGGGAGAAGGTAAATCGAGGTGAACATAAAGTAAGACATTGCTCGAGTGAAGCACAGTTTGCCGAGATTTTCACCAAAGGATTGAAGATCGATAGATTCCTGAATTCGAGAAAAAATTAGGAATAGTTCATATCGACTATGATTAGTGTATGTTCGACAACTTGGATTATACGGGGGGGGGGGGGGGGGGGGGGGGGGGGTATGTTGAGATATAATATAATCTAAGTTATGTGTCCCAAGCCCAAAGTTAATTAGGGTTTACGGTTTGTTATATTTGTTACTTAGTAATCAAGTCACTTAGGTGTATATAAATAGATAGTTTATAATTTGGTTTCATAATACATTTCTTATTTTCATATTCTCTCTCTTTCTCTCTTCACTAAAAGTGTACCACGCACTAACATATTTTACATTAAAGTCAATTAAATTGCTTAATAATAGACCTATTTGTTCCAGCTTCTTTTAAAATGATTTTCATAGCGATATATATTTTTGTTTGATTTTTTTTATAAAAATTATTTTAAAGAAAATTTTAAATCAAAAATAAATAAATAATTTTAAAATGTTATTCTAGAAATTACATCTTTTTTATTTGGAATTAAAATTTCAAAAAATTATTTAAATTTAAAGTTATTTTGAATAATTTTTATAAAAATTATTTTTGAAATACATATTGTGATTTCGACTATATTTTAATTTTCAAAAATGTGTATTTATGTTCCATGATATCAAAAACAATCTTTTAATTTATAAAAAAAAGACGAATTTTAAAAAGTTTCTAATATTTTAAAAGTTATTTTTTTTATAAATATTATTTTTTAAAATGCAAAAATAAATCTATTTTTTAAAGTTAAAATAAATGTGCCCGATATAACTTATTTCAAGATAAATATAAATCTCATTGAAGAAAAAAATGGTACCCAATATAACTTATTTTAAGATAAATATAGATCTCATTGAAGAAAAAATGGAGACAAACAATTTGAGTGGGGTAACATGCATGCATGAAGATTGAAGAGCATAATAAATACTAGTATGAAAGTAAGATTGGGAAGAGATAATGATGTAATTAGTGAGAAAATAACTAAAGAAGGATGCTATAGGCCCCATAAGCACGTGAAGTGTTTTTTTGGACATTCATCTTATCTTGTTGGTCACATTTGAGAGTAACTATGCAGGTGAGTCTACCTCTACAACTTGTAGCTATTTGTAATTACTCTATATGGTGCCTTGACTATGACAATACTATAGGGAGCTACATATCATAGATAAGTCATCAAAAGATAACTTCAAAACATCTAGCTGTTTTGTCTTTGCCTTAAATCGCTTTCACCTTTTACTAGCTCATCTTTCATTCCAATGGAAACCAAAATCATGATTGCATCACTTGAGTTTAATGTGTCTTATATTGCATAGTACTATTCTTTCTGATAATTATTGCAAGTAAAATAAATTTGATGATGCTAGAGTGAAGTGAATTCCCACGAATCTTTTTCCAACATGCCATACAGTGAAGTGAATTTCCACGAATCTTTTTTCCAATATGCTATGCTATTGACTTGTTATTTCCAATATGTCATATACATCAATCATATATACTATTCTGCCATAGTTTTAAATAAAAAAATTAAACATGTAAGTACTGAAGGCGCGAGACTTTCTTTTGTGCTTATTAGAAAACAGTTTTCTGTCAAACTAAGCTTTGCACTCACTATAAATAAATCCCAAGGACAAACAATTCCAAATGTCGGAATTTTTATTTTTCACGACATGTTTTCAGTCACGGACAATTGTATGTTGCTTTATCAAGAGGTGTTTCGCGGGTTGCAACAAGAGTGCTAATTAAAGACGGAAGAGTAAATGGGGAAGAAGGCGAGTTTACAAAAAAATATAATTTTTAAAGAAATTTTATTGTCACAAACTCATGTATTTATTTATTATGTTTAATCATTCAACTATACTTTTACAATCTCACACTAGGCGTGTACTTACTATACAAACGAGAGATATTTCTGATTTTGATTCCATGATTGACATTCCTATTAAGCAACAATGTAACTTAATATCCGTGTTAATGTTTATGTTTAGTTACTTAATAAATTGTGAGAAAGATTTTTGTTCTTCTTCTATCTAAATCTTCTTATGGTTTTGACTAATCTATAGCAATATATAAATACAAAACTTAATGTTTCATCATATAAATAGTTTATATTAAAATCAATATAAATAGTTTATAATAAAGTTAAATTTATAAAAAAAAATACGATGTTAATATTTTTGCGCGTTATCGCAATAAAAAAAGCGAACAAATGGGGACGGACGTGCCTGTTTGGACGATAGTATATATAACATTAATATTAATATATATTAATATCACCAATATTAATAATGTTAAGATTAATAATGTTAATATTAATATAATTAAAATATTAATATTAGTACAATTTTAACATTAATTTATATTAATTAATATTATTAATATTAACATATGTTGATAAAAATGATTAATATTATTTAGTAAGAGATAATCATGTTAATATAATTATTAATAGTATATTAACAATTAATTTTATTATTAATATATTTATAATTAAAATTAATTTTTAATATAATTAACAATAAATAAACAAGTATTTTTTTATTTTTGTGCAATGCTGACACCTATATGGGCGAAGCCTTTTAATATTTTAATGTTTTTGTACACTGCCGACACTTGAATGGGCAAAACTTTTTAGTATTTTATTATTTTTGTACAGTGTCGGTATCTGAATAGGCGGAACCTTTTAATATTTTAATATTTTTGTACAGTGCCGACACCTGAATGGGCAGAACCTTTTAATATTTTAATATTTTTGTACAGTGCCGACACCGATATAAATAGAGGTGTGATGTGACATATTTTTCACATCTGTTTTGAAGATGGATCTTCACCGTTGGGGAAAAGTGATTTTTTCGAGAGAAAAACCGGCTATGGATATGCTTTTCTGGAACATATGTAGTTTAGAGCAACTACATAGGGAATTGAAGCATTGGTTAGAAGGAGACATATCGGAAGGGGAAAAAATCAGAAGTATTGAGAGATATGATGTCCGACGTGGGTGGGTGCAAGTCAAGAATGATAAGAAAGTTAGGGAAATAATGTTTGGGCAAAATGAAATTGGACTGCTAATTTTAATCAGTTAGAGAAATTGTACCAAATGTTATGTTAAATGTTACTTTTTAGTATTTTTATCTATGTTGATTTATGTATGTGTTGTGTCATTTAATGAAGCATAAAGTTGTGTGGTTTGTGCTAGAAATTAGATATTAATCTGAAAACAATACATGATAATTAATGAAAACACTAACGATTACTTGTTCCCACATTGGAACACCGGGTTCGATTGTGGCCCGTTTGACGACACATGGAACATTTTCTCTCAAGCTTATCAAAGTTATCCATTTTCGTTCTAATACGTGTGCTCACTGGGCGACCTTTCTTGTTCCTCCGCATTCTTGGGTTATGGAAAATTTGATCTCCTTCATAAACAGGACAATATTCATCGTAAGACAGCACTGGAAAGCTTGTGTTGTAAACCCCAAACATGTTTGTAACCCTATAAACGTCGGACAAAAGAGCGTAAGCGTCGTGGCACACATTAGAACATACAACGATAACATGTGAGCAAGGGACACAATATGCTTGAAACTTTTCGCAGTCACATCACCTGTTTAAGAGGTTGACCTTATAATGTCTCATAGGCTTCCCCTCACCATGGTCCATTATCTCCTTAACACTGAAAACATTGTTAGTGTAGTAAAAAATTCTGACTTGATGTGTGTTGGATTTTGTTGTTTCTTCTTTCATCACCTTGAGGCAATTGTCTGTAAATGTTTGGCCATAATTCAACACAGCACTCCACTTCGCACCCCTTTCAGCAAATAATGATCACAGTCTATAATATGTTGCACTTACCAATGCTGTAATGGGCAAATTACGCGTGCCTTTAAAGATAACATTCAATGACTCAACAAGGTTGGTAGTCATGTGACCCCAACGTCGACCCCCGTCAAATGCCCTCGTCCAATTTTCGGCTGGAATATTGTCAACCCACCTCAAAGCATCAACATTTGCCATGTCAATCTTAGACCGATAATAATAAAATGTTGGTTGGTTTAAAACATACCCTATATAAATAAAAAAATTAAAATATCAACAATGGACAAAAATATAATATATGTTATTTGTAACGCTTCGATTCTGATTTCCCATTTTTGTTGAGTATTTTATTTTATTTGGGTGATTATTATTTTATTTGTGGAATTGGTGTGTTAATATGTTATGTTTGCATATTGTGTTATTTTATCGTTTTTAAGAGTTTTCGGGAAAATTAGGTTGGAGGGTATTTTAGATATTTCCTTAATTAATGTTAAGTTAGAAATTTTGTGTGAGAAAATAAATTATTAGATATTTTGAGAGAAAAAGTAATAGAAAAGAAATAGAATAGAAAGATAGAAGAGAGAAAAATGAGAGAAAAGAGAAATAGAAAGAAAGAGAAGAGAAAGAAAGAAGAAAAGAGAAGAAAAAAGAGAAAGTTTGGAAAATCATCAAGAACACTTCTAGGAATCGATTTGATCGGGTAAGGGTGTGAAATATTGTTATCTTATCATTGTGTATGATTATGTATGGTTTTGTTTGGATTGTTTTGGTTGTTTTTTTCCACATATTTCCATTTTAGGTCGAATTGGTAAAATCGATAGAAATCAATATTTTCACGATTAGAATTCAAAATAAATTGCGTAGTTTAGTCGATGAATATTAGGCCGTGACTATTGAAACTTGTTTGATTGAATTCAGGTGATTTCGTAACTTTTGACATTTTTTGATAATTGAGGGTTTGAGATTTGAGTGGAAATCGGACGTCGTAGAAATCGTGTTTAATGGTTCTAATTCACTGCTATATGTTAGGTGAGTATGACTATGTGTTTGTTTCAAAGAAAAGAATTGAATCGGTCGGATTTTCGGGAGAAAATGCAAAATCCCGTAGCAGTTTTTAGGCAAAATTCTGGTTTTTCGGAAAACTTCGAAAACTCATATCTTTAGATTCGTAAGTCGGTTTTAGTCCCCGTTCGAAGTGTTGGAAAGCTAAAGAGATGTTCTTTCTAGGAAAAATGGTTTTGATATCAGTGTATGATCCAATTATAGCATAAAATTCGAAACGTGTCATTTTGTCAACATTTACCGTCGTGAACGGGTGCGTTTGATATGTTATCATATTATATGCTTTCGATATATAACGTGTAGCTTGTGTACTGTTATATGATATGATGTGGGTAGCCGTATGGCGTGAATTCTAGATTATGGAATATATTGTGAATGTATATAGATTGTATGTGATAGAATGAGATGAATGCATGAATATATTGTGAATATGTATGCATTTCAAGAGTGTCTTGAGTCATTTTGTATGTGAAGCATAATGATGTACATTCTTGTATTGTGTGATTATAATGAGAATCCGTTGTAACGCCGTGTGCCTATGTGAGGTGTGAGCGATGATTACAAACGATTGTGTGCCTAGGTGAGGTGTGAGCAATCGGATTGTGTGCCTATGTGAGGTGTGAGTAATCCACAAACATTGTGTGTATATGTGAGGTGTGAGCAATGGGTGGACATCGTAGGCCCGACGAGGAGTTACATTGGTAACGAGCGATGGTTCCAATAAGTTCCTGAGTGAACTTGAGATGATTGATTCGGTACCGCATTGCATTTGCATAGAGTCGTGAGTCGGTCTCTATGATTTGCATTTATCATCCTTATAATTGTGCGTTGGTGAATAAACATAAATGTGTATGTTTATGTGGAATGATACGAATTGTGAAAGTATGCATGCTGAATATGCTTGGTTTAGTGTATATATATATATATATATATATATATATATATATATATATATATATATATATATATATATATATATATATATATATATATATATATATATATATATATATATATATATATATATATATATATATATATATATATATATATATATATATATATATATATATATATATATACATTGTGATGTATATGAGTGAGTTGTGATGAATTGTGGTGAGAATGTAGAATATGTGTATTTTAATGCTAAGATATATAATTATATGCATTGTTATTATGATAATATTTCTCACCCTTCTGTTGTTTTATGATACTCTATGAGGCATTGCATAGTAGGTATGATGGTGGGCTTTTTGTGAAGCGTATCTTCATTCTTTTGGTCGGTCGGCTCTGATATGTAGCACTGGGTAGCTAGGATGTACATGATTCTTTTGTGATGCATTTGTATATGTATCTTGTTGATGAATGTTTATGTAAACATGACTTATGTTGTTGAATCATACTGGATGATATATATATATATATATATATATATATATATATATATATATATATATATATATATATATATATATATATATATATATATATATATATATATATATATATATATATATATATATATATATATATATATATATATATATATATATATATATATATATATATATATATATATATATATATATATATATATATATATATATTTGATGTTATCAATGTTTAGATTTTTCGCTTTTATTCTAAATTTTGAGATGTGGGTGTAAGGACTAAGTTCCTCTATTGCAAAATTACCCCACTGTTGCATATCTTTTGTTGAGCAAGTGTTGTATGTTTTAATTTCAAGCGTAATGTGATGCGCCTCTTTTATACTATGTTTATAATGATACTCTGACGAAATTTTTAATATGTGACTAATTGATTATATGATTATTAAGTGGTATCAGAGCCAATGTTGAGTTAGTTGTGTCTGTCTTGTTGTTGTGATGGTTGAACTGTTGTTTAACCTTGTTGTTATTTTTGGGAATGATCAGAATATGGCTGGTAGAAACGAAAATGCGATGGCTGCTGCTTTGGAAGCAATGGCTAGGGCGCTGCAAGGTGTGCCGAACGCGAATGCTAATGACGAGTTCAGGAAGAATCAACCACCAGTCTTCAAAGGAAGATTTGATCCTGATGGTGCTCAAATTTGGTTGAAAGAGATTGAAAGGATCTTCAGAGTTATGGGCTGTGTGGAGGGGAATAAGGTGAGGCTTGGGTCTCACATGCTGAAGGAAGAAGCTGACAATTGGTGGGTCGGTATGCGTCAAGCTCTTGAGGTGGATGATGAAGAGATAACTTGGGATTTATTTCGTACTGAGTTCTTGAGGAAGTATTACCCTGAAAGTGTGAAAGGGAAGAAGGGGATAGAGTTTCTTGAACTGAAACAAGGTAGTATATCCGTAGTGGACTATACTGCTAAGTTTGTGGAGTTGGTTCAATTCCATCCTCACTATGCTGCAATTACTGCTGAGTTCTCAAAGTGTATTAAATATGAGAATGGTTTGCGTCCCGAGATTAAGCAAGTTGTGGGATATCAAAGGATAAGAAGGTTTACGGATTTGACGGAATGTTGTAGAATCTTCGAGGAAGATAGCAAGGCTCGTTCTACACATTAGAAAAGTTTGAATAAGAGGAAGGGAAAGCAACAAGTTAGAAGTGGACCTTATGTGACACCCGTTGATAAGGGCAAGCATAAGAGAAACTTTGATAAGATATCTGGAGGAGGAGGTTTCGGTTCCGTTAAGTGTTACAAGTGTGGTGAAATGGGTCATAAATCATTTGAGTGTGGGAAGACCGTGGTGAAATGTTCTAACTGTGGAGGCCTTGGGCATGATACTACCGATTGTAGGAGGAATGTAGTGAAGTGCTATAATTATGGAGAAGTGGGTCACATTAGTACTAAGTGTACTAAGCCGAAACAAGCTCAAGCGGGCGGAAAGGTGTTTGCATTAGCTGGGTCAGACACTACTAGTGCAGATCGTTTGATTAAAGATACATGATTTATTAATAGCGCACCTTTAGTTGCTATTATTGATACTGGAGTGACTCATTCGTTTATTTCTCATGAGTGCGCTAAGCGTTTGAATTTGTTCATGACTTCTTGGGTGGTGACATGGTTATTGAGACTCCCGCTTCGGGGTCGGTAACTACATCTTTGGTGTGTGTAAGTTGTCCTTTGACCATGTATGGTAAAGACTTCATCATGGATTTAGTGTGTTTGCCGTTGGAAGGATTGGATGTAATCTTGGGTATGAACTGGTTACAATTTAATAGAGTTCATATAGATTGCTATCACAAGTTAGTGAGGATTCCTTCTTTGGAAGATGATGAAGACGAGAGTTTCCTATCCACTAAAGAGTTGAAGAAACTTTTAGCGGACGAAGCTCAATTGTTCGGTTTGTTTGCATCATTGTCGGTGGAGAATAAAGTTGAGCTCAATGTGTTCTCAGTGGTGTGTGATTTTCCAGAAGTGTTTCCGAAGGATATTACGGATGTACCTCCGGAAAGAGAAGTTGAGTTTTCTATTGATCTAGTTCCGGGTACAAGACTGGTTTCGATGGCACCGTATCGTATGTCGGCATCGGAGTTGGTAGAACTGAAGAAGAAATTGAATGACTTGTTGGACAAGAGATTTGTAAGGCCAAGTGTTTCTCGTTGGGGTGCTCTGGTATTGTTGGTAAACAAGAAGGATGGGAGTATACGGTTATGCATTGATTATCGACAATTGAACAAGGTGACAATTAAGAACAAGTATCCGCTTCCAAGGATCGATGATTTGATGGACCAATTGGTTGGTGCGCGTGTTTTTAGCAAGATTGATTTGAGATCGGGATATCACCAGATTCGTGTGAAAGGAGAGGATATTCAAAAGACGGCCTTTAGGACACGGTATGGCCATTACGAATATTCCGTGATGCCATTCGGGGTTTCTAATGCGCCGGGTGTGTTTATGGAATACATGAATCGTATTTTTCATGCACAGTTAGATCGTTTTGTGGTTGTGTTCATCGATGATATTTTGATTTACTCTAAGTCTCAAGAGGAGCATGAAGAACATTTGAGGATTGTGTTACAAATTTTGAAAGAGAAACAATTGTATGCTAAGTTGTCGAAATGTGAATTTTGATTGTCGGAGGTAAGTTTTCTTGGACATGTTATTTCCGGTAGTGGTATTAGTGTTGATCCATCCAAGATTGATGTGATGATGCAATGGGAGGCTCCTAGATCAGTTACGGAGATTCGAAGCTTTTTGGGCTTGGCGGGTTATTATCGGAGGTTTATTGAGGGATTTTCGAAGTTGGCACTTCCGTTAACGCAATTGACTTGTAAAGGAAAGACTTTCATTTGGGATATTAATTGTGAAAAGAGTTTCATTGAGCTAAAAAGAAGGTTGACGACGGCGCCGATCTTGATTTTTCCGAATCCGACAAAACCATTTTGTGGTTTATTGTGATGCTTCTTTGACAGGTTTAGGTGGTGTTTTGATGCAAGATGGAAAAGTTGTGGCTTATGCTTCAAGACAATTGAGAGTGCATGAAAAGAATTATCCTACACATGACTTGGAGTTAGCGGCCATGGTGTTTGTTTTAAAAATTTGGAGGCACTATCTTTATGGTGCAAGATTTGAAGTTTTTAGTGATCACAAGAGCTTGAAATATTTATTTGATCAAAAAGAATTGAACATGAGACAAAAAAGGTGGTTAGAGCTTTTGAAGGATTATGATTTTGGTTTGAATTACCATCCGGGTAAGGCAAACATGGTGGCCGGTGCTTTGAGTCGGAAGTTGTTACATATGTCTGCATTGATGATGAGAGAATGGGAACTTTTGGAGAATTTTAGAGACTTGAGTTTAGTTTGTGAAATGACGCCGAGAAGTGTGAGACTTGGTATGCTACATGTTACGAATGATTTTCTTGCAACCGTATGTGAAAAAGCAAAAGTTGGATTTGAAGTTCTTTGATTTAATGATGAATGAGAATGAGGATTTCAAGGTTGATAACTTCGGAGTTTTGAGATTCCATGGTCGTATTTGTATTCCCGATGATGCGGAGTTGAAAAAGATGATATTGGAAGAAGGACACCGAAGTAACTTAAGTATTCATCCGGGAGCGAATAAAATGTATCAAGATTTGAAGAAAATATTTTGGTGGTCCGGATTAAAGAGGGATATAGCTCAATTTGTGTATGCATGCTTAACTTGTCAAAAGTCTAAGGTGGAGCATCAAAAGCCTAGTGGATTGATGCAACCGTTGGACATTCCGGAGTGGAAATGGGATAGTATATCGATGGATTTTGTTACGGGGTTTCCGAATACGCAAAGAGGTCATAATTCTATTTGGGTTATCGTGGATAGGCTTACTAAATCTGCCCACTTCATTCCAATTGATATTAGTTATCCTTTGGAGAAGTTAGCCGAGATTTATGTTCTTGTGGTTGTGAAGTTACATGGAGTTCCTAAGAGTATTGTATCGGATAGAGATCCTATATTTACATCGAGGTTTTAGGAGAGTTTACAAAAGGCTTTGGGTTCTAATCTAAGATTGAGTTCAGCTTATCATCCGCAAACGGATGGTCAAACTGAGAGGACAATTCAATCGTTGGAGGATTTATTGCATGCTTGTGTGCTCGAGCAAGGTGGTGCTTGGGATAGTTATTTGGCGTTAATTGAGTTCACCTACAATAACAGTTTTCATTCAAGTATAAGTATGGCACCATTTGAGGCTTTGTATGGTCGGAGATGTCGAACACCTTTGTGTTGGCATGAAACCGGTGAGAGGTCGATAGTTGGACCAAAGATGGTACAACAAACGACAGAGAAAGTGAAGTTTATTCGGGAAAAGATGAAATCTTCTCAAAGTAGACAAAAGAGCTATCATGACAAGAGAAGAAAATATCTTGAGTTTCAAGAAGGCGACCAAGTGTTTCTGAGAGTTACACCGGTTACGGGTGTGGGTCGTGCTTTGAAGTCGAAGAAGTTGACTTCTCGTTTTATTAGTCCGTATCAGATTACTGCACGAGTTGGTGTTGTGGCTTACCGTGTGGTGTTGCCTCCGAATCTTTCGAATTTGCATGATGTATTCCATATTTCCCAACTTCGTAAGTATGTTCCGGATCCATCACATGTTATTCCTATGGACGAGGTTGAAGTGAGAGATAACCTTACGGTTGAAGCTTTACCGATTAGGATTTTGGACCGTGAAGTCAATAAGCTAAGAGGCAAGGATATTGCGCTTGTGAAAGTAGCATGGGGAGGCGCTTCGGAAGGCAATATGACTTGGGAACTAGAGAGTGGAATGCGAGAGTCGTATCCGAAGCTGTTTGAATCAGGTAATATTTTCGAGGACGAAAATTTCTAAAGTGGGGGAGAGTTGTAACACCCCGATTCTGATTTCCCATTTTTGTTGAGTCTTTTATTTTATTTGGGTGATTATTATTTTATTTGTGGAATTGGCGTGTTAATATGTTATGTTTGCATAGTGTTATTTTATCGTTTTTGAGAGTTTTCGGGGAAATTAGGTTGGAGGGTATTTTAGATATTTCCTTAATTAATGTTAAGTTAGAAATTTTGTGTGAGAAAATGAATTATTAGATATTTTGAGAGAAAAAGTAATAGAAAATGATCTGACCTGATCAGAAGGGGATCACGGGCTGGCCACGCGTTGTTGGACTGCTGCCTGTTCACCGGTGATGATGAGGAGGAGGGGTGTATCTGCAAGGCACTCTGATGCCAAAGTAAGTATATGGGCAGAGTGATCACAAGTACAGAAGATAGGGTAAGAAGTGAATTACCTGACCCTCTTGTGGAAGAGGGCATTTATAGAGAGACCCCAGCGCTGGGCCAACATCACTTGTGTTGGGCTGGATTGCCAGGCCCAACCCAGGTGACTGTTAGGGCTTACGTGGCGTAGTAAAGACCAGAACATGGTCTTCGCCCTAGTTCAACTGTCCGTGATCTCCGAAAAGTGGGTTTGACCTGCTCTTTCGGAGGTGGGCATTTGGTTAGTGACGTGTCCCCGCGGAGGGGAGCACGTAGAGAACGTGCGCATGGCACGTCGCTCTCCCTGCGGAGGGGAGCTCGGGAGGTTCCCCGAAGGTGTGTTGTTCTCCCTGCAGAGGGGAGCATACGAGGGCGTGGGGGAGACACGGTGTCCCGCTCGACGGCACGGGGATTCTGCTCGCGGAGGGCTATTCTGCCCGACGAGGGACAGTGATTGGCAGCGCCTTCCCGCGAAGGGGAGAGGGCAGAGGACGTCCTGGGGCATGCTGTTCTCCTCGGCAGGAGCATGCTCTGCCCGCCGAGGGGTCACGTGCCCGGCCTTCCCACTTAAACCATATTGGGCCTTTATTCTGTATCATTGAGCTGGGCCGCGAGGAGAGGCGGGGGCCCAGGCCAGAACAGGAGCCCCCCAAGTCGAAGCTCTTCGGTGGAAGAGCGAGGACTTGAGAACGTTGTTCCGGGCAATAAGGTCACGAGGTGCGAGACTACGCCGGCTCGTGTTCGATGAGGTGCGTGTGCGCGGCGGTCTCTCCATGTCGCTGGGTGTGCGGGGCAAAGGCATTTGAAGGGACGCGACTGTTAGCCTACTGCCACGTGTCATGTATCGAGTGGTCGTGAGGGCGGCTTCCCTAGGTCACTCAAGGGCCTAGTGCCGCTTCGAGTTCCGCGTCGGGTTATAAATATGGGAGTCCCCGTGAACTTTTTACTTTTCACTTGCTTTTTCACCTACGAAGCTCTGTAGTTCTTCCCCGTCCACCGTTTCCGTGAATCGCCATCGCGCCGTCCGTTTCGCATTTCGTCCCTCGCCGTTTATAAAGTGAGTTTTCCTTCCTCTTTTCCTTTATTTTTGCCGTTCATTTTGGGTCTGTGGTCGGGGCACGATTAATGCCCCGAGGAGAGACGCGAGTTTCCGCCGTATCTGGTGGATTTTTAAGGTTGTTTAGATGAATGCGCCAGGGAGGGTCGACTATTCTGATGAATGCCCCGGGGACGGGTGCTTCTTCTGATGAAGCCCCCGGGGAGGGGCGATAGGTTAGCTTTGAATGTCCCGTGGAAAAGTGGCGGGGAATGCCCCTCGGGGCTTGCCCGGGTGTTTGTCTTTTGTTCGCGAGACCGCCGTCGTCGCCCTTTCACTTGACCTGCAGTGGAAGGGTGGATTTGATCTTGGATATTGAATTCACCGTTATCCTCTGCTTTTCAGGTGTTCATGTCAGCCTTGATACCGGGGACGATGGTCAAAGACAACGAGCCCGAAGTCCCAGACTTTGACGAGAGGGTTCTCCCCATTGAGGAGTGGGTGGCTGAAGAGCCCCTGTCCACCCCGTCTTGTTTCACTTTTGACACGTCTGATGCCCATACCACCGTAGAGGATCGGGTGGAGGGGGAGCCGCAACACTGGCAGGTGTACCGTCCCAAGGAGCATCATCGTATCTGCTCGAGCTATGGGCGGCAGACGTTTCCTATGCACGAGTTTTATTTTAAAGAGGCTCGGCTCAGACTGCCATTCTCCGCTTTTCATTTGGGTCTTTTCGACTGGCTGCGTTTGTCTCCATTCCAGCTGTATCCCAATGCCCTGGCCTTTATCCACGCATTCAAGCTGGTGTGCCACTTTCTCCAGGTCGAGGCCACGGTGCCCTTATTTTTTCGCATCTTCCACCTGCAGCGGCAAACGGTGAATGGTCGGCAGTGTTGGGTCTCGTTTAAACAGCCGACCATGCTTTTTAAGACGTACAGCGACTCCATCCGGGATTTCAAGGGCCGATTCTTCCTCGTGAGGCCGATCACAAGGGAAGGGTCGGACTCTCTTTTTACTGAGGGGGAGCGAGTGGTGGATGGCCAGCGGTTTGTCGCGTGGCTTCCGAAGGTGCATTTGCTGTGGACCCCGGAGCACTTCAACCGCGGAACCGATTGATATATAGTGCGGGCTGGGACCCTCGATGAGAGGGACATGGCCGCCTTTATGAAAATAGTGGCGTTTGTGCGGGGTCTGCCCCCGTCAAAACTGGTGACGCCTGATGGTCGGTATATTTTCGATGCGCAGGGGAACGTGCGAACGAAGAAGAAGCTGATTAACACGAAGACCTTGCTCGGCTGCGCCTCGGCGGCGGACGCTCTGGAGTACCTAGGTAGGGACGCTTCCTCTTTCTCGTGACTGTATGTTTTGTCTGTTGCTGACTCTTTTTGTTTTTTGCAGCGAACATATCTTCCGTCGAAGAGCGGGTGAAGAAGCTGCGCACCTCGAAGGTCGCTGGGGCTACGAAGACGCGGGTGAGTCAACTAATCGGGCAGGAAGTTGTGGTCCAGGGCGGTCAGAGCTTGTCTTCGTCTCCCCAGGAGAGTCAGTCTCCCTCATCTCAGGGAACCGCGAAGAGGCCAAGAACCGATGAGCCCAGCGGTCTAATTGATCTGACGACCGGGTCTGCCGAGGAGGGCTACGTTGTCCCGCCGTGCCATCAACACCCGAGCTATTTTCACGGGGCCAGGTCGTCCACTATTTCTGCTGGTGAAGTGAAGGCGGTTCTGGATGTGGACCGAGAGTCTCGTCGTCGCATCTTGGCGGAGGATCTGGCCGCGATGATGCGTACTTTTGCCATGGCGATGGTCCTGAGTGATGAAGGCTGCTCTACCGCCGAGCTGGCCAAGTTGCGGGGTGATCTCACCTTCACGCAGTCGCGCCTGGCCAAGCTCTCCGAGGAGTTGGATAAGAGTCAGAAGGACGCTGTCGACCAGCGCAAGCGGGTGGAGGGCGCCGAGGAGAAGGTGACGACTGTTGAGGAGAAGTTGGGGGCGGTGAAGGCCGAGGTGCAAGCGCTGAAGGTTCGTGTGAAGGTTCTAGGCAGTGCCCTCCGTCCGGCCGAGGACGAGACCGAGGAAGATAGGCGGATGATCACCCGCGCGGATTTGCTTGCCCGGATTCGGGTATTGGAGATGATTTTCTGGAAGCCGTTGAGGTCGGGTTCAAGAGTGCTGTCGCGCAGCTCCAGGTCGTCAACTCCGGTGTCGCGTTGGTTGTGGATGGGGTCGGGCCCTATCACGAGATCATTGACGGGAAGGTGGTCGATGCGGAGCTTGTCGTCCCCGACATCGTCACCGACATTGTCACCGTGGATACTGAGAAGGAGGGCGAGGACGTGTAGACTTTCCCCGGGACTGCGTGCTCGTAGTTTTCTGGGCCTGCGTGTCGATGTTTTTATAATTTTCTTTTAAGTGTTTTGTTTTGACGGGCCTGCGTGCCCTTGATGGTGTAACATAACTGCTGGGCTGGTGCCCTTTTATAATTCTTCAAATTTTACTAAGTGTGCACTCGGTTTTGTTTCTGCATGTTTGTTTATGCTCGTTTTATTTCTGCACGTACTTGTATGCTCGAAATGTATGTATGTTTGAAATGCATGTTTGGAATGCTTTTGGGCCTGTCCAGGGTGGTAGCTTGACGAGAATTGTTTCCGGCGATGTGGGGAACTGGTCTACTGGTCGGCTTTGTTGCCTGACCGTTTTGGGGGTAGTTCTCCCCGTGGCGTGGACGTCCCGTCGCGAGCTAGGTGTCTTGCCTGTATTGGTACGGCGGCGAGGAGTCTCAATCGAGGTGTTCCCTCCGAGCAAGGCCTTCTGCCCGTGCACACAAGAGGCAGGGCTTGCTTTTTCGTTGGTCTTTAGATGACACGAGGAGGTGCAGTGGTACCATGTCGCCCCCCCAGTGGTGGCGACGTCTGGTCGTCGCGGGCAGTATTTAACTTTAGTACCGCTTCAGCTTCTCGGCATTCCATGGTCGAGCTAGTTGTTCCCTGTGTAGGTTTTCGAGGTAGTAAGCCCCGTGTGTCGTCTTGTCGCAGATACGGTAGGGACCTTCCCAATTTGCGGCTAGTTTACCCTCGTGGGAGTCTTTCTGGTTTCTGCGCAAGACTAAATCGCCGATTTGGAAGTCACGTTTCAGGACTTTGTTGTCGTGGCGGAGTGCGACCTGCTGTTTTAGCCGGGGTTCCCGAAGGGCTCCAACCGATCGAATTTCCTCGACTTGGTCGAGCTCATCTCGTAGGGCGTCGTCGTTGTCTTCGGTTTCGAGGGGAGCTTCAGTTCGTCTGGATGGCTCGCGTATCTCGACCGGGATCACCGCCTCGGTTCCGTACGTGAGGTGGAATGGTATTTCCCCCGTGGTTAAGTGAGGTGTAGTTCGGTATGCCCATAGGACGCTGTGGAGTTCCTCGACCCATGCCCTCTTGGCGTCGCTGAGTCTTCGTTTTAGCCCTCTGAGTATTACACTGTTCGCGGATTCGGCTTGGCCGTTCGTCTGAGGATGTTCGACCAAGGTGAAGTGGTGCTTGGTCCCGAGCTTGGTGACGAAGTCCTGGAAGTTTTTGTCGGTGAACTGCATGCCGTTGTCTGTGACGATGGCGAGCGGGACCCCGAATCTTACGAGGATATTTCTTTTGTAGAATCGGAGTATGTTATGGGCCATGATTTTGGCTAGGGCTTCGGCCTCTATCCATTTGGTGAAGTAGTCGACGCCCACGATGAGATACTTGTTCAGGTAGGAACCTAGGGTGAAGGGGCCGAGGATATCCACCCCCACCAGGAGAACGGCCACGGGGAGGAGAGGGATTTGAGTTCGGTCGGTGGAGCGAGGTGCATGTCTTCGTGCCTTTGGCATCTGTCGCATCTCTTGACGTGCTCCCTGTCGCGGTGAAAATTGGATACCAAACTATTGATTAGTTTGAATCTTTAATTCATTTTTGCAACTGAACTTTGATTTGTCCAAAGGAAGGGATAAAGATCGAAATTCCCACAATGCAATGCAAATGCAAGGTTTAGACTTAGGGAAGGTACTAGCATCCTAAGTTTCTGTAGTACTCTACAGGAACCTCTTGTTTTATGTTGTTTATTGCTATGGATTATCTGCTTAATGGTTGAAAGACCTAGGGTTTTTTCTAAGTATACTCGATAAGATATCGCATCTTATGCCTACATATCCTTACGGGAGTAGAATCAGAGTATCTATAGTTCCCCTAAAGGGTTTGAGGAGTTCTTTGACTGTGGTCAAAGTTCCTATGGGTTTAGGGTAGTTGATTGATTGAGTTTAGGAGAAAAGATGAGTTGTCATTTTAAGGGAGATGTAACCACCACAAATTGTAGGAAAATAGTATTTGCATCATCTTAAGAGAAGGGCTCAAGTACTCGGATATTGATCGACAAGTACGCCCTATCTCTCTTAAGGCAAAGTCTCTATGGTATTGATTGTATTGTTGTGGGGTGGAGGTTCTATCTCGCTTAAGATGACTAACATATATTTCTCTATTGTGTTTGAATATTGTATGTTGAGTTGATTGTTTGTTTCTATGTTGTAAAGTAAAGACAAAGGTCCTCCTATAGGGTAGGATCTGTCCTAAAAGATCGACTTGAATGGGATCAAGGATCGCAGGGGAGAATGATGCAAATGATGTGCACTACACACAAGTGTTGACTCATGTGTAGGTTTTTCCTTTGGACGGAATGCAAGGCAGAAATATAAATTGAGATAATGTAAATTGCTCGTAAAATAAATTGTGGAAATAATAAAGGGGCAAATAAGTAAAGCATACACATACGCATGAAAGCGCTGAAGTGTGTGAGAGTGACCTGTGAATGTGAGTGTGCACGATTAGGTTGTATTTTACGCCGTGAGTTGATTTTAATTGGTCGATTTTAAATGAGAGCTTGATTTTAAGACGGGTTGATTTTAGATGGGATTTAAGTATATAATTAAGGTCTAAGGTCGAATAAGATGTTATGACGATTTACTTATTAGGTAGAATAATTTATTTATGAAAATTGAATATAATGTGAGAAATTAATTATAATAAAAAGGTTGTTTTTATTATACTCTTAGAAAGTTTTAATCTTAAAAAAGGCAATTAGATATAAATTATACAAAAAAAAAAAAAAGGTTTTTAATGAGTAAACAAACTATCTAATAAAAAGCTATTTTCAAAAAAGATTAATTAATAGTTAGCACAATAATTTAGGTGAAAAAGAGAGATTATTATTTTTTAAGAAAAGGGTTGATTATTTAAGGTTTATTGGTTTATTTTAATTTAAATAAAAATAATAGAATGAATCAATATTAAATAAAATAAAACCTAAGAAATCATGTGATAAAATTAAATAAAACTAATTTATTAAAGGTTAGTAGTTATTATTTTTAAAAAGGATTAACTAATTATAATAAAAGCTGTTTAGTTATTAATATAAAAAAAAGTTTGATTAATTGGATTAAAAGATAAACAAATAAACTGTTAATTAATATGAAATATTAAAAGATTAATAAATTAATTAAAAGGTACAAAGGTTTGATTAAAAAAAATGGTTATTAATTTGTTTAGAAAAATGACTAGCTGATTAGTTAATTAAAAAAGTTGATTAGAAAAAAAAAACTATTAGTTAATGAATAAAACTGATTGGGTAAACAAAATAAAAACGATTAGAGGGCGATTAGAGTGCATAATAGTGGTTATTATGGGTTAACGGTGATTAGCGGTGATTAACGGTGAGTGTGTAGTGCTGTGCGTGCAAGGATCAAAATACAACTGCAGAAAATTGAAACAACACTCGAACCCTAGCCCCTTTCTGTCTCCCCTTTTCAAATCAATTCTTCCAATCCCTCTCCTCTTTCACGATCACGGCCAACTTCTCCGTTCACTATCTCTTTCGATCGTTGAAGCCTGAAATCAGAACCAGAAACATCAAAAGTTTTATAATATGGAAGAGAACAGAGCATTACCGATAGTTGATGATTGTAGCGGCGTCAGAAATGGCGTATCGTCTGGTTGAACTTGCAGCTGCGTGTGGTGGCTTCGTCCATAGAAAAGATAAGTACCCTCTCTTGCGAATTTAAGCTTTGCGGTAACTTTCGGTTTCTTACGATAGGTTTTTTTTCACGACCTTTTCTCTTCTCGTTCATTCTCCTTATATAGGCCTCTGAGTGAAAAACAACTTTGGATGAATATTGAATATTAACTTGAATGCTGATTGATTGTTGATTTAGGGTTTCTGGATTGGGATGAGTCCAATTTGAAAACTTTCCCTTTTCAAAAATCGCAGTGATGACCTGTTTAATTGACATTCAATCTTTGATTTTTGTGATTCAATTGAGACTGGATTTGATTTGATTTCTGAATAAAATCTTCTACTTCTTCAAGGAATATCCTCTAACAGTTTCCTTTTGATCATGACCTGGCAGGTACAGGTGGCAAATGCCTTGGGCCAGAAGATGGACTAGAAGCCCAGATGGGAAATCCCGTGCTTGATGTGTGTAGTGGGAACTTCCACGAAAAACTGGTGATGAATAGCAATGATCTCAAGTGTTCGCAGGGTATATCTTCAAATTCAATCTCTGTTCCTTTGTTGTTTTGTTTAATTTGATGTGTTCCTAAACATCTTTTCCCTTTCATGTGCTTTGATGACAGCGTTGGGGGAATTGGAGCAAGGGTGTTTTGGAAGGTGGAAACAAAGTGAAAACGAGGCAAAGTTCTCAATTCAGGTTCTTTATCTGAGGTTTTCAATTCTGTTTTCTCATCAAAGTTCCTGGTATCCTTTCAAATCCATGAGTTGTTAATAACTCAATCTCTTTTCATTTTCAGCCAGTCTTATGCTTCCCAAACATGAGGGTGGTTTAAGAAGACTTGGAGGAGTTTTTGTTTTAGCCTTCCAGGAACTCCAACTTCTGCTGCTACTTGTTGATAGGACCAAATGGCAATGTTACCTTATGTCGAGGTTTTGTTTTAGGTGTAGATTCTACCATTGGTAACTGCTAATATTTAGAAGCAAGTGTCCCCTGAATTCGTTTTGCAGAATTAATGGTGCTTTTGAAGATGCAACGGCTGGCATATCTAAATTACGCTTCAAACCAGTAACACAAAAACCAGGTTTGGGCAATTTAGACGATGTCTTGGTATTTATTTTGGGTATTGATGGTCCATTGGCTATCACCACATTGCCTTTCATTGGATGGCTTGTCTCCCTAACTTTTTCGTTTTTTTGGTGCCACAGTACACTCTTAGTTGTTTTTTATTGCTCATTTGTTTTGGCATTGAAATTTCTGGATCTATTTTGTTCTCCAACATGCATTAGAAGGTCAGACACATCATTATCAGTCGATGCAATGTCTACCTGGGTGATTTTGTCATCACCTTTTGATGCATATTTGCAATGTTTTTCTCATTTAACATCAAATTACCTTTGTCATCTCTCAAACTAATGATGTTTTCACTTTGTATCATACTTTTCGAGGATCATGGACAGCAGAAACTGGTTTTTTAAGAGAAGAGGTTGTTTGTTAAGGACAGGGAGATGAACAATATTGATGTACATAAGGCTGCAAATAAGTGCTTTAAGTTTTCAGATGCTGTTGGGTGATGCTCAGGGTTTTTCCTCAGGAAAGTCATCATCAGAAATTTTGCTGATAGGTGCATCTTTGGCACATTAGAAAGCTGGAGTATAAATCCATTAATTCCTATTACTTGCAGGAGCAGATGGGAATTATGCTGTAAATAATCATTTGGGTCGGTTTTAGTTCTAGCAAAACTTCCCAATACTTTGCCATCAAAGCTTTCTGGTTGCTTCAAAAGCTCCTCAATTAAGCTTCTCTTCAAGTAGACATGTTCTAGGTTTGAATTAATTATAGCTGTAGATCCACTTGGAATCTCTTGAGAAACTACTTTCGGACAAGATTTTGTAGTTGAATTCAAATGTCTCTGCTCAGAAGACTTGAATGCTTCATTGTCACCCATTTCTTTTGAACTACTGGCCATATCATTTGTTTCCTCGAAATTCTCTACAAAATGCGATGCAAGAAGGTTTTGTATACTGTTTTTATTCACTGATTTACGCCTTAGTAAATTCTTTAACTTTCATCACACATTACCCTTTCTTTTTCGCGGGGTCAAAAAGCTTGTTTTTTTATGGCAGTAGTCAATGATGATAGAAGTAGCATCAAGTTCTGAAAACGTTTTGGTAGTGTCTGGGGATTAAAACTCTGCTGCAGGTGGGGATTTCTAAAGTCGTTCAGCATAACTGCTTTATATTGTTGGGTTTGCACATGACTTGGTGCTTAGTTAAGCGTTGTGGCTGACATACTAACTGCTAACACTGTTATCCTTTATGACAGGTATTGGCTGGTATTCCAATGAATCAAAGTATTGGTGCCTTTCCAAGAGTTTCGTGATTCGCAACCATTTCAAGGTTGACGTTTACCGAGCCGGTCGTAGGCTGTTGCCAAAGTTGAGGTCTGTGCGGATTGAAAGTTGATTGAATTATGTCTGCTGTCCAGGTCCGCAAGCGAAATCAAGAACCTTCGAGGATGTGACGCAGCTATCAAACTCGGCGCCGTTATTTCTCTTGGCAATGTGTTGTTGTAGTTTCAATTATTTATAGTAGTATAGACTAATGAGATGTATCAGTTTTGTACTTTAAAACTTGATGTGGGATTTACCAGACCTGTAGCAGGCTCCAATTATCAACAATAGCAACAATATTTGTTTGGTTTCAAATATGTAATAGAGATAAATGGGACTTAGTCCTCCCTTTTTAATTAATGTGGTACCACTGTATAAAGAATTGGATGCTCTCATATGTAACATGTATTAGATGAACAACAATGGATATGAATGAGGTTGGTTTGCCAAATAAACACGTTACCAAAACATTCATTTTGTTCGTAGATGTTGCAGCTTTTTGAAATGAGATACCGTATTAGTTTATATCAGATCCAACGTGTATACTCCCAACTTGCATTATATGTTTGTTTTGATGAAATAATATGTGGTATGGTTTCACGGTTTGGATGTGCCCAAACATTCAGCCACAACAAGTTCAAATCCCGAACTCTCAAAAGGTGCCCTCGTAGCCTGATCGTAGATTCAAAAGAAAAGAGGAACCTCCAAGTAAAAACAAATCCCAATCTGAATCCTACTAGTTATGAACCAAATTCGGGGAACAGAAGCCTTGAAACTCGAAATAATCCATATGAAATGTGCCAAGTGGATTTAAAGCAATACGGGTTGAACTTTTCCACCATAACTCGAATAACACCACTTGATTAGATTGCAAGTGCATACGAATGAACCTGAACCTTGAGTCCACATTATCTTGCACTGGAATCTTAGGGCAAAAATTAGGGTGTGACACTCCCTCGCGTCTGTTTGCATCGAAGGCCAGTAGTATCCTGCTTGCAAGGCCTTTCTCACCAGGGATCGTCCTCCGAGGTGCTGTGCGTTGATGCCCTCGTGGATTTCCTCCAGGACGTCTGCGGCCTGGGAGGTGTCGATGCATTTGAGGAGTGGGACCGCGAAGCCCCTGCAATATAGTTTTCCCTTGAGGAGGACGTACGAGCAGGCTCGTCGTTTGATCGTGCTGGCCTCTTTAGGATTAGCTGGTAGGCGGTCCGCGCTGAGGTAGGCGTGTAGCAGTGTCATCCAACAGTTGGTATCTCCTATGGCGTTGACGTCGAGCGGGGCGTCGGTCGCTTTAGTGCTCGGTTGAGATAGGACTTCTTGGATGACCGATTTGTGTCCGCCTCGCTTTTTGGTGCTCGCTAATTTTGAGAGAATATTGGCCCGGGTGTTCTGCTCGCGCGGGACGTGTTGAACTTCCGCGAAGTCGAAACTTTGCAGTCTTTTGGTAATGAGTGCCAAGTATTCGGCGAGGTTGTCATTTTTCTCCTGATATTCTCCTTGTACTTGTGAGGCGACCAGCTGGGAATCTGTGTAGATTTTAATCTCTTTGGCCCCGAGGTCTGATGTCAAGCGAAGTCCAGCCAGGAACGCTTCGTACTCGGCTTGGTTGTTTGTCGTCGGGAAGGCCAGTGTGAGGGAGACCTCTATGATGGTGCCTTCTTCGTTGTCGAGGATGATGCCCGCTCCGCTGCCCGTGGAGTTTGAGGAACCGTCAACGAAGATAGTCCATTTGTGACTCCCTGTGGTAGGGTCTGGCGAGGAGGTCATCTCAGCGACAAAGTCGGCAAGGGTTTGGGCCTTGAGGTCTTTCCTGCCTTCGTAGATGATGTCGAACTCGGATAGTTATAATGACCATTTTAACATGCGTCCAGCCATGTCGGGTCGGCCGAGGAGCTGTCAGATGGGCTGGTTGGTTCGGAGCACGATGATATGTGCTAAGAAGTAGTGTCGGAGCCGTCGTGCAGCGGTGATGAGGGCTAGGGCGACTTTTTCGATCAGCTGGTATCGGGCTTCGGGATTGTGGAGGGCTTTGCTCTTGAAGTAGATTGGCTTTTGCCCCTCTTCGGTTTCTCTGATTAGAACGGCGCTGACGACCTCGTTAGCCACGACCAGGTATAGATATAGGGTTTCGCCCGTTACGGGTCGTGTTAGCACTGGTGGTTCGGAAAAGACGCGTTTGAGGTGGCGGAGAGCTTGCTTGCATTCCTCTGTCCTTTCGATCGTGGTCTCCTTTCTGAGTAGTTTGAAGAAAGGGAGGGCGTGCTGTGCAGATTTGGCGATGAACCGGGAAAGTGAGGCGAGCATGCCGTTGAGGGGTTGTATGGACTTCTTCGAGGTGGGTGTGGTGATTTCTGAAAAGGCGTGGCACTTGTCCGGATTTGGCTCGATCCCGCGCTCGGTCAGGTAGTAGCCGAGGAATTTTCCTGCGCGGACACCGAAGGTGCATTTCTCCGGGTTAAAGCGCATTCGGCAGTTCCTCACTGTGTCGAAGACCTTTCTGAGATGGGCTGTGTGGTCGACTTCTGTGTAGGATTTGACGATCATGTCATCCATGTACACTTCGAGCATGTCGCCGATTTCTCCCCGGAAGACTTCATTCATCATCCGTTGGTACGTAGCGCCGGTGTTCTTTAGGCCGAAGGGCATTACGTTATAGTAATGGTTGCCCGACTCCGTCATGAAGGTCGTGCTCTGTTTGTCGTGCTCGGCCATCAGGATCTGGTTGTACCCCGAGTATGCGTCCATAAAGGACAAGGGCTTGAAGCCCGCGGAGTTCTCGACGAGTTTGTCGATGTTGGGGAGAGGGTAGGCGTCCTTAGGACATGCCCGATTGAGGTCGGTATAGTCAACACACACATGCGCCATTTTCCATTATTCTTTTTAACGAGTACAAAATTGGACAACCAGGTTGAATACCGGGCTTCCGAAATAAAATTTTCCTCTAGGAGGTCTTTTACAGCTTTTTCAGCCGCCGCCAACTTTTCGGGGGACTGTCTACGCCTACGTTGTACTACGGCCTTCACGGTCGGGTTGATGGACAGCTGATGGCAGGCGACCTCGGGGTCGAGTCCGGGAATTTTCGCGGTGCTCCAGGCGAAGAGGTCGGCGTTCTCGCGGAGGCAGGCCTGTAGCTGTCTCCTCGCTAAGTCAGGGAGTCCAGCTCTGATCTTCACGATTCTGCTCTTGTTGTCCCCGAGTGTCACGATCTCGAAGTCACCGTTTGGGATGGGGCGTGTTGGGTGGGTGGGCTGCCCGTTGGACTGGTTGGCTTCGCCAGCCTCTTCTTCGTGATCGTGCTCCTTGGTGAAGCGGTTGTCGAGGTCCACGGATCCGACGAGCTCCTTCGGTTCGCTCTTTGGTGTCGTGGTGGGGGCTGCCTTCTTAGTTGCTGGAGTGATGGTGCTTAGAACTTTCAGCGCAGCCTCGAAGCATCTTCGGGCAGCCTCGATGTCGCCATTCAGGGTCACCACGCCCCCCGCCTCGTGTAGTATTTCATCTTTAGATGGACGGTGGATGGCACCGCGGTGAGTTCTGCCATTGTCGTCCTGCCCAGGATACAGTTGTAGAGGGATGGGCACTCGATGACTAAGAAGCGGATATTGATCTCCCTGGCGGTTTCCTTCTCCCCGAATGTGACTTTCAGCTCCACGTATCCCCATGGTCTTGCCGTCGTCTCGTTGAACCCTTGGAGGTCGGAGCCCACGTAGGGGGATAGGCTGGACTCGTCGAGCTGGAGGGTCGTGAAAAGGTGGGTGTACATAATGTCCACCGAACTGCCTCCGTCGACGAGGATGCGTCTGACATTGAAGTTCGCCATCCGTGCCCGTATCAGCAGGGGAATGTTGGAGTTGGGGGAACCCCCGGGAAGTTCCTCGAGGTAAAAGGTGATCGGATTGGATCAGCCGTGGAATTTTTCGAGAGTGCTCATCTTGCCGGAGTTGCTCGTGATAAGCTCTTCAAACTTTCTCTTCACCGATCCCACAGACAGGTTCCCCGTGGAGCCGCCGGAGATGAACATGGATCTTGGAAAGTATTCCCATCGACTGGTGGGGCGTACTGGCTCGTCGGGTAGCTCGGGGCCGCCGGGGACACCAAATTCTCTATGGGCGAACCAATCTTCAGGGTGGATGACGCAGAGGGCAACCTGGAGGCCATTGTTGCCGTCTGAAGAAGGAAGTTCTTCGACTTTCTTTACCTCGGGGGCGTCTTGCCTTGGGGTTTCTCCTCCCCGAGTGTATCTCTTCAGGTGGCCGTCTTTAATCAAGATTTCAATCGCGTCCTTGAGGTGGATGCATTCTTCTATAACATGCCCGTGGCTCCTGTGAAAACGGCAGTACTTCGACTTGTCCATGTTAGGTTTGGGGGGTGTCGGTCTGGGGAAGCGGACACCTCCCTGGAAAAATTCGGTCTTGGCGCATTCGGCCAGTATGCGCTCGCGGGAAGCGACTAGGGCCGTATACTCCGTGAATCGTCCGGCGAGACCGCGCTACTCGCGTTGCTCACGGGGGCGGTCCTCCCGTCGGCAATCACCTCTGCGCCAGTGGCTTGTAGCTCCATCCTCTCGATGCCCGTGGGGGGTCTCCCTGTCTCGTGTGTCTCGGGCGGAGTTGGATGCTTGGGTTTCCTCGAACCGAATATAATGCGCGGCTCTGTCGAGGAAGTCCTGTAGGGAGGCTGGGCGGTGTATGCCCACGGCCTCGTAGAACTTGGAGTCGCGGCGCAGACCCTGCTCCATCAGGTAACGCTTCATCTCGTCTGACGTCGTCACCTGCACTGCCTCCCGTGTGAATCTTTCGATGTACTTTCGAAGAGGCTCATCGGGAGCTTGGATTATCGCGCCGAGTGCGGCTTCCGTCTTCGGATGGCGCCAGGATGCTGTGAAGTGTTTTGAAAACAGGTCCTTCAGAACCCTCCACGATGTAATCGGTTCGGGCTCCAGACTTTTGTACCATGTCTTGGCACCTTTCCTCAGGGTCGTCGGGAATAATCTGCATTTGATAGCTCCTCGGACATTTCAGTAGTCGAGCATGGCCTCAATGTCTTCCAGGTGATCGTCTGGGTCGGAGGTGCCGTCGTACGTCGAAAGTGTCGGGGGCTTCTCCATCCTGTGGGGTATGGGGGCGGCCATGATTTCCCAGGACAAAGGAGTCCTGTAGTCGTCTTCGTCGCTGAGAGTAGGCGATCGAGGGGGAGATGGGCCATTTGGTAGAGGCACCTGGTTTCGGCCCCTCGGCCTCCTGACAGGATGTTCGACGCGTGAAGGCCTGGTCGGGGGTTCTGCCCTGTTTTGCCGTCTCTCGCGAACTTGTCTCGTTGGGGATTTGGTCCGCTCCTGCACTACTTTGTTTTAGGACCTCTCCAGCCGGGGTCGTCGACCTCTGGGGCGAGGCGAAGGGCTCCTTGAGTTCCCGTTCTGGTCTTCCTACGGAGGGGACCTTAACGGGGTCTCATGCTCTAGTGCGCCAATCCGTGCGTTCTGTTGGAATAACAGCTGGTTCGTCTGGTTGATGGCTGCGAAGAGGGCGGCCACAGTAGGGTCCGCTCCAGCCGGTACGGGAACCGGCTGGAACACTGTCGGGCTCCGGGATCGTTGGTCAGCCTGGTGCGCAGCTTCCGCGGATGAAGGGGATGCGGTTCGGCCGTCCCTCTCATCGGTCTCCGATGGTCGGGACGTCTCCGTTTGCTTGCCGCCGTTCGCGGCAGGGGTGAGGATGAAGTCGGGAATGACATTGTCGTGGTGTGAGCTAGCCATGATCGTGGAGTGTTGGTGAAACTTTGGTTTGCTGCTCGGAGCAACGGGGAAGTTTCTGTTCCCACAGACGGCACCACTGATCTGACCTGATCATAAGGGGATCACGGGCTGGCCACGCGCTATTGGACTGCTACCTGTTCACCGGTGATGAGGAGGAGGAGGGGGTGTACCTGCAAGGAACTCCGATGCCAAAGTAAGTATATGGGCAGAGTGATCACAAGTACAGAAGATGAGGTAAGAAGTGAATTACCTGAACCTCTTGTGGAAGAGGGTATTTATAGAGAGACCCCAGCGTTGGGCCAACGGTCACTTGTGTTGGGCTGGATTGCCAGGCCCAACCCAGGTGACTGCTAGGGCTTACATGGCGTAGTGAAGACCAGAACCTGGTCTTCACCCTAGTTCAACTGTCCCATGATCTCCAGAAAGTGGGTTTGACCTGCTCTTTTGGAGGTGGGCAGTTGGTTAGTGACGTGTCCCCGCGGAGGGGAGCACGTAGAGAACGTGCGCATGGCACGTTGCTCTCCCCGTGGAGGGGAGCTCGGGAGGTTCCCCGGAGGTGTCTTGTTCTCCCTGCGGAGGGAGCACACGAGGGCGTGGGGGAGACATGGTGTCCTGCTCGACGGCATGGGGATTCTGCCCGCGGAGGGCTATTCTGCCCGACGAGGGACAATGATTGGCAGCGCCTTCCCGCGAAGGGGAGAGGGCAGAGTACGTCCTGGGGCATGATGTTCTCCTCGGCAAGAGCATGCTCTACCCTCCGAGGGGTCACGTACCCGACCTTCCCACTTAAACCATATTGGGCCTGTATTGTGTATCATTAGGCTGGGCCGCGAGGAGAGGCCGGGGCCCAGGCCAGAACAGAAAAGAAATAGAATAAAAAGATATAAGATAGAAAAAGGATAGAAAAGAGAAATAGAAAGAAAGAGAAGAGAAAGAAAGAAGAAAAGAGAGAAAGTTTGGAAAATCATCAAGAACACTTCTAGGAATCAATTTGATCGGGTAAGAGTGTGAAATATTGTTATCTTATCATTGTGTATGATTATGTATGGTTTTGTTTGGATTGTTTTGGTTGTTTTTTTCCACATATTTCCATTTTAGGTCGAATTGGTAAAATCGATAGAAACCGATGTTTTCACGGTTAGAATTCGAAATAAATTGCATAGTGTAGTCGAGGAATGTTAGGCCGTGACTATTGAAACTTGTTTGATTGGATTCAGGTGATTTTGTAACTTTTGACATTTTTAGGTAATTGAGGGTTTGAGATTTGAGTTTAAATCGGACGTCGTAGAAATCGTGTTTAATTGTTCTAATTCACTGTTATATGTTAGGTAAGTAAGACTATGTGTTTGTTTCGAAGAAAAGAATTGAATCGGTCGGATTTTCGGGTAAAAATGCAAAATCCCTTTGCAATTTTTAGGCAAAATTCTGGTTTTTCAGAAAAACTTCGAAAATTCATATCTTTTGATCCGTAAGTCGGTTTTAGTCCCCATTCGAAGTGTTGGAAAGCTAAAAAGATGTTATTTCTAGTAAAAATGGTTTTGATGTCAGTGTTTAATGTGAGAAAATACTTAGAAAGGGGGGGGGGGGTCGAATAAGGATTTTGAAAATATTATGTCAATAAAAACACAAAGATTTTTATCCTGGTTCGTTGAACTCAACTACTCCAGTCCACCCTATCAAGAGTGATTTGCCTTTCTCCATAAGGACTTAATTCACTATTAATCAAACTGATTACAATAGCAACCACTAAGAACAACTGTCTTAGTCTTCTCAAGAACTACTGACCACAACTTGGTCTTCTCAAGGAACTTTTACAATCAAATGTAAAATTAAACAAGTGTTTGTATGCTTCTAAGTAAGCTGTATCACAATTGTGATTTACACTTAAGTTTAAGAACTTATGAAAGCTATTTAGCAAAGAATAATATTTTATATGAGAGCTTTGAGAGAGTTTTCAAATGAATTATTCAATATTCGTCAACTGAAGAAAGTTGTTGAAGGCTTGCTTTTATAGAATTAGAAACCCAAGACGTTGCAAGCTTGAAGACCGTGTACTGCAAAGTAGTTGTAGCCTTTTGTCTTCACATCACTTGACCTTTCCTAGAAGTAGAACGTTCAGAGAAATCCTTTTTTCCTGAGTTCTCGTGTCTAGCATAAAAGAGGGAAGAGTCGTTTGGCATAACCAACTGATATAACTTTGAATAATCTTCTTCAACAAGTTTCTAATTCACAACAATCAACATCAGAGCCTTGAGTGATCAGAGTCTTGATGTCTTCAGATTTTGCTATATCAGAGTATTGCAGCAAGTGTGCTTCAGCGTGTAATTAATCAGAGTAGAGTTTGGAGATCAGATCCTTAGTACATGCAGCGAACAGTACTATCAGAGTCTTTTGAAAAAACAATGCTTTAAACTCTTCATATGAAGTCTTCAGTCTATGCTTCAGATGCTTCTGTAGCTTCTGCTTCAGATCCTTCTGTAGACAACGCTCAGAGTCTTCTGTAGGCAGCGCTCAGAGTCTTCTAAGAGATGCTTCTGACGCTTCAGAGCCTTGGGTAGTTCAACATTCAGATTCATTTTTGCTTTCAGAAGAATATTAACTTTAATATCTGCTGCAAAAATACTTGAACAAATTTAGAGTATATAATTTTTTAATACAAAATTTCAGAAGTGTTATCATCAAAACATAGAGATATAACTAAGAACCAATCTGTGTTCTAACAATCTCCCCCTTTTTGATGATGACAAAAACATAGGAAATTTTGTTCAATGAAAAGATAAATTATAACTCCCTCTGAGATTATGAATCTCCCCCTGAATTGAATACTAAGAAAGAATAGAAACTTCCCTTTTTGCGTGAGTATCCTTTTCAGAATTAGAGCCTAAGTGTTTAAGATTAGAGCTTGATTTGGATGAACGTTTCAGAATCAGAGCCTGATTGGTTAAATCTTGATCTGGGGATCTCAGAATTACTTTTAAAGAATTTGTCAGATTTATCATTAAGTTCTGAAAGACTAAAAATTCATGTTAGTTATAACTTGATATGTCTGAATTCCATTCAGGTAATGTTTATTTGAACAGTCAGAATTTCAATTTCTCCCCCTTTTTGTCATTATCAAAAAGAAAAACTTTTAAAGACAAATAAAAGGAAACAGAGAGAAAAGATATAATCAAGTAGAGAAAACATTCAGATTCATTCATTCATTCAAATATTCAGATAAAACAGGCAAAACATTAGATGAGAAATTCAAAATATGTGCTCAAACATCAGATAAAGAAAACATAAATCTAGGATTGTTTGGAAAGAAGCATCTTCAGAAGGTGAGTGATCTCAGATGAAGATTCTTCTTGCTTTGACATCCACTTCTCAATATTCTCAGTCTTCTGATCTTGCCTTGCCATCCAGGACTTGATCTCAGATTGACCAGCTTCCAGCACAGCAATCTTATCTTCTAATTCTGGGTTCTCTTTCTTGATCTCAGAAGAAGTAGACGGAGCAGATTCTGATGTAGGAGTAGGAGCAGAGTCAATTTCCATTGGAGTTGCAGAGTCAGGAATCACAGATTCAGACGGTTTGTCCATAATTGTCATAGCTAAAGGGTTGTGTTCCAGAATAACTTCAGGAGCAAATCCTTCAAGAGTCTCAGAAGTAGCTGACACTCCAGAGGTTGAAGGTACATCTTCAAGAAGCAAAGTTGGAGATCTTTTTATGTTCCATAGCATGGTTCTGGCAGTCTCAACAAATATGATCTTCGCATCATCAGAGCAAACACTCTTTAGATTTGAAGCAACAGTATTGAATCTGGAGATGAAGCTATTCCAAATAGCATCAGATTCATCTGAGTTCATGGTTGAAAGGCACCTTTTCTTTACAGAGTCTAAATTCATCTTTATTTCTTTCATAAAATTGGCAAATAAAATATCAACATTTAGCCTTGGTTTGGGTTTAAGAAAGGCTTCCAGAGTGAATAGCTTGGATTGAACTGGTGGAGGTGGTATAGTAAATTTTGGGATGATGAACAGAGGACGAGGATAGGCTGGTTTCTTTTGAGCAGGCATAATGCGAAAGAAAGGTTTAATTCTGCGAATGGATGGGATGTCAGCTCTTGGATTAACAGAGTATGGAACAAAAGCTGAGGGTTTTGGGTTGAGAAAGAAGTGTTTGAGTTTGAGTCCAGAGGGAAGGGGATCAGATGGAAAAGGTTTTGAAGATGCAAATGAAACAAATTCAGATGTTCTTGGTGTAGGTTTTGGAGAGGGTTCAGGAATGATAGCATCAGATGAAGTAGATGTATCTGGTTGTTTTAGTTCATATCCTCTGAGAGAAGGGGGTGAGCTAACTTCTGGATGAACATCAGATTTAGATGAATCAGATGAGGTAGAAGAGGGACATGATGTAGAAGATACATCAAACATAATTTTGAGGGGTTGGACGTCTAGAACCTCAGAATTAGATATGTATGATTCAGTAGGTTTGAGTTGTTCTAGTTGAGGATTTGGTTGTGGATCAGAAGGTATAGGTTTTGGTGGTTCAGATACAATAGGTTCAGATGGTATTGGTTCAGATTGTTGTGGAAAAGGTACTTGTTGTTTTTCTGGTTGTTTTTCTGGTTGTTTTGAAGTTGGTCTTTCTGGTGGTGTTTGAATGTGAGGTTCAGATTGTTTTGGTTGTTTAGATTTTTCAGAAGTTAGTGGTTTAGATTGAGAAGGAGGGGGTTCAGGTACAAAACTAAATGTTGATGATTCTACTGTTATTTCACAAATAATAGGTAAAGATGATTTAGTACCTTTTATCTTGATGCGTTTTAGAGGTGCAGAAGGAGCTTCTCCAAAAGCTTTTATTTTCTTCTTCTTCTTCTTCTGAGGCTCTTCAGAAGATTTCTTCTTTTTCTGAGGTGCTTCAGAAGTTTCTTCCTTCTTCTGAGGTTCTTCAGAAGTTTTCTGCTTCTTCTGAGGTGAGCCTTCAGCTTCTTCTTTTTCTAACTCTTGTTTTCTCTGCCTCTTATGTTCTGCATACAGATCTCGCATTGGTTCACGGTTTAGAAATCCTTCTGGAAGAGGAATTTCTTGTTCCATACATGATCCAACAAATTTTATCAGAACCTCCTTTGGTTTTTCTACATAAAACGTTGGGAAGTTTTCTACCAGAATTCTTCTTTTGCTTACTTCATTTGTATTTAGTTTGTCAGGAGCAGAAGCAAGTTCATCAATAACTTTCAACCTCTGTAGACTTTTAGCGTTCAGAACTTTTCCCAGAACAGATGTAAGTTCCTCTTTCAATCCGGTCACATGCAGATGCTCCACCAGACCATTCTCTGTCAGAATGTCTGAAATCAACCTTCCACAAGGGATCCAATTTCTACCCTTAGTATGTTTTGTCTTCATGTCTTCTCTAGATGCCTTGGCATGATTCCAAAGATGAGAAAAAAGCAGATGAGGCAGATCCACCTTTATGCTCTGACTGAGGCAATACATGAAGTAAATTTGATCATTGTTGACATAATCTGGTGAACTGGTAGACTTTCTGTGGTGAATGCAACCCATGAAGATTTTAGCCCAGATTTTGTAATTGGGTTTCAGATCTTTGAACTTGTTAGAGGGTTCTCCAGAAGCAATCACTTCTTCATAAACAGCTTTCATGTTGACACGCCCAGTCAAATGAGAAACTCCATCAGTTTCCTCATATCCAATTAGTTTCCTTATAAGATCTTCTGTAATCACAATCTATTTTCCCATAACAGATGATACTATGAACTTGGGGTAAGCATGAGCATGAATCCAGAACTCTTTCACTAAAACTGGATAAACTGGCCCAAACAGTCTATCAAAGTATTTGGTCCATCCTTGAGCATCAATGATGGAACGTAGATTGAATCCATTTTCATCTAGAGATGTAAAATCCACCAAAGATTCACATAACACTTCCAGTTTCTCAACAGGTGTGAGATTCGTTCTAACAGGTTCCTTGAAAGGAACATCACCCAGATTGGAAGAAGATACAACTGCCATTGTTGATTGAAACTGTGCTGAGGTTGAAGATGAAGTTGCCATTGATGAAGGGGTTGAAGGTTTAGGGTTTAGATGAAGACAAAAGAGCAAGCAGAAATGCATATACGTGTTTGTGAGAGTGAAAAGTGTGAAATGTTGAGATTTGTGGAATTTATAGAGAAAATTAGGGCACACAAACGGTCACACATTCAACATATTTTTCATTTAACATTTAATGACATTTAATGAAAGGAATAATAATCATTTCAAAGCATTATATGATTATGACAATTGGGGGGAAAACGAGAAATCAACTATTCAAACGTTACCTCAAATGTCTCATCAGTATTGTGCATGCCATCTTTTCAAATTCAAAGTGACACGTGTTTGCTTGCATGTGCTTCTGAAATCTCTTTGAGAAATGAAACGTTAGCCAACGTTCAGATCCTCTGAGACTTGTTAGTTCAGATACACACAAAAATAATAATTAAAGAAATGACAGATGAAATACTTCAGAGTTTTAGACATTTTGCATCTGAGAAATTTTCTTCTGATAAATATTTATTCTGGACAAAATTCCATACCAATATTTTTCAGAATAAACTTAAACCTATCTTCAGCAAGGGGTTTTGTGAAAGTACCAGCCCACTGATGATCTGTATATTCTGCTACATCCAACAACATCAATATATTCTGCTTCTGTAGTTGATAGAGCAATTGTAGGTTGTTTCTTGCTATACCAGGAGATTAAATTTCTTCCCAGAAATTGACAACTTCCAGAAGTACTTTTTCTTTCAACTCTGTCTCCAGCGTAATCAGCATCACAGAATCCAACTAGTTTAAATTCATCAGATTTTCTGTAACACAAACCCATATTAGAAGTACCTTTCAGATACCTTAGAATCCTCATAACAGCTGTTAAGTGTGATTCTCTAGGATCTGATTGGAATCTTGCACACAAGCATACACTGAATAAAATGTTAGGTCTAGAAGCAGTTAAGTATAGAAGAGATCCAATCATACCTCTGTAGAGTTTCTGATCTACTTTCTTACTTACCTCTTCCTTACCAAGAGTACTTGTTGGATGCATAAGAGTCTTTGCCATCTTACTATCAGTCATGTTGAACTTCTTCAGAAGCTCTTTAACATATTTGGTCTGATGAATGTAAGTGCAATCTGGAGTCTGGTTGACTTGGATTCCCAGAAAGAATCTCAATTCTCCCATCATGCTCATCTCAAATTCAGCCTGCATACATTGAGCAAACCCCTTTCCCAGCATAACATTGGTAGATCCAAATATAATATCATCTACATATATTTGACAAATTAACAGATCTTTCTTAAATGTTTTACAAAAGAGAGTTGTATCCATTTTGCCTCTGATAAAAATTTTCTCCAGAAGAAAATTGCTTAATCTCTCATACCAAGCTCTGGGAGCTTGTTTTAAACCATAAAGAGATTTCTTAAGTTTAAAAACATGTTCTGGAAATTTATCACTTTCAAAACCAGGAGGTTGGTGAACATAGACTTCCTCTTCTATAATCCCATTTAAGAAGGCACTCTTAACATCCATCTGATATAAAGTGATGTTGTTTTGTGGAGAGAATAGACTCTAACTTGGCCACAGGAGCATAAGTCTCTGTGTAATCAATTCCTTCTTACTGGTTATAACCTTGAGCAACAATCTTTGCTTTGTTTCTTTCAACTTCTCCTTTTTCATTCGACTTGTTTCTGAAGACCCATTTAGTTCCAATTATGTTAAATCCTTTTGGTCTTGGAACCAAATACCAAACATCATTTCTTGTGAATTGATTGAGCTCATCTTGCATGGCAATTATCCAGTCATTGTCTTGCAGAGCTTCATCCACAGAAGTTGGTTCAATAACTGATACCAACCCAAATAATGACGCTTCAGATGATCTAAGGTAGGATCTTGTTCTTATAGGGTCATCCTTCTTTCCAATGATCACATCCTCTGGGTGAGAGGCCTTGATTCTGTAAGATGATCCTCTAACATTTGATTCTTCAGAAATATTCAATTTGTTCATTTGAGAAGCTAAAGGAATTGCATCTGGCGTTGCTTCTGGTTCCTTCACTTGAACCTTTTCTGCCTCTGAGCCTTCAGAGTCTGTGAGAATTACTTCTCTATTTGTAGAACTTTCAAACTGCTTTGGCTTTTGAATGCCAAGCTTATCGTCAAATCTAACATGTATAGATTCTTCCACAATCTGTGTTTCAGTATTGTATACTCTGTAGCCTTTAGAGCATTCAGAATAGCCAAGCATGAAACACTTCTGTGCTTTAGAATCAAACTTGTTCAGATTCTCTTTAGTGTTCAACATATAACATATACATCCAAAAGGATGAAAATAAGCAATGTTGGGTTTTCTGTTCCTCCACAATTCATAGAGAGTCTTTTCCAGAAGAGGTCTTACAGACACTCTATTCTGAATATAACAAGCAGTGTTTATTGCTTCTGCCCAAAAATGCTTTGCCAGATTAGTCTCGTTGATCATGGTTATGGCCATTTCTTGCAAAGTTCTATTTTTCCTCTCTACAACTCCATTCTGTTGTGGAGTTCTAGGGCATGAGAAATCATGAGCAATTCCATTTTCATTAAAATATTTTTCAAAATATTTGTTTTCAAATTCTCCACCATGATCACTTCTGACTTTAACAATTTTAAAATCTTTTTCATTCTGGACTTGTTTGCAGAAGTCAAAGAACACAGAATGTGACTCATCCTTGTGTTTTAGGAATTTCACCCATGTCCATCTGCTATAGTCATCAACAATGACTAATCCATACTTCTTGCCTCTGATGGATGCAGTTTTCACTGGTCCAAACAGATCAATGTGAAGTAACTCTAATGGTCTTGAAGTTGAAACAACATTCTTAGTTTTAAAAGTAGATTTTGAAAATTTTCCTTTTTGACATGCTTCACAAAGAGCATCTGAGTTGAACTTCAACTTAGGAAGTCCTCTGACCAGATTGAGTTTATTAATCTGAGATATACGTCTCATATTAATATGTCCCAATCTTCTGTGCCAGACCCATTGCTCATCATTAACAGACATAAGGCATTTTACATTTTGAACCTTAAGTTTTGAGAGATTGATTTTGTAAATGTTGTTCTTACTCTTTCCATTAAATAGGATTGAGCCATCCTTCTGACTAACAGCTTTGCAACATTTTTTATTAAAGATTATGTCATAACCATTGTCACTTAATTGACTTATGGACAATAGATTATGCTTTAATCCTTCTACAAGTAAAACACTAGATATAGAGGGAAGGTTACCATTGCCAATAGTACCAGAGCCAATAATCTTGCCCTTCTGATTCCCTCCAAACTTGACGTCTCCTCCAGATTTAAGCTCCAGGCTTTGGAACATAAACCTTTCTCCCGTCATGTGACGTGAGCAGCCAGATTCCAGGCACCATGACCGGCGTCTTGACTTTGCTGCTAAATACATCTGCAACAGGGATTATCTTATCCTTAGGTACCCAGATCTTTTTGGGTCCTTTTGGGTTAGTTGCCTTAAAAGTTTGTCTGAACTTCTGTCTTTTTACAACAGGTTTGTTCTGACTAACTTTTGGTTTAAACACAGAAACGTTCTGATCAGAACGTGTGTGTTTAATATCATTCAGATGACAAAACTTAAAATGAGAATATAAGGGAGTCTTCTTAATGATAAGTTTATCAACAAGCATTGGATTTAAATCCTTTCCAGAGGAAGATTCATATCCAATTCCTTTCCTGTTGTTTCTACTAACTCCATAGATCATTGAAGCCATCTTGCTTCTATCTATGCTTTTAGCCAGAAACTTTTGAAAACTAAAGTCATATTCTTCTAAAATATTTTTGCATTTTGACTTAGTTTCATATTCAGAGTCTTGTTGAGCTTTTTCAAAATTGTTTTTCATTTTCAAATTATTTTCTTTGAGCTCAGCAACTTCTGACTTTAACAGACTATTCTCAGATTCAAGATTGCATTTAAGCTTCTTGCATTTGAGATTAATCTGGTTATAGTTATTTAGGACTTCTGATAAAACTTTAATAAGTTCTTCCCTAGAGAGATCAGAAAGTACCTCTTCTGAGTCAGATTCAGAATCAGATTCAGATCCAGATGACCCTTCATCCTGATCTTCCACGCCTGCCATCAGAGCCATGTTGGCGCATTCTTCTTCAGATTCTGATGAAGATTCAGATTCATCTGAATCATCCCAGGTTGCCATTAGAACCTTCTTCTTTTTTTCAAACTTCCTCTTTGGCTTTTCCTTTAAAAGCTTTGGACATTCATTCATAGCAAACAACCTCCTTCTTTCCAGATCTTTTGTGTCCAGAGGACTCTTTGCGTTGATCTGGCTTCTTAAAGTTCTTGAACTTCCTCTGTTTGTGCTTCCAGAGTTTGTTGGTTCTTCTGGACAGCAAGGACAGTTCATCTTCTTCTTAGAAGAAGACTCTTCAGAACTTTCTTCTAACACCTGCAGTGCTTTAACATATTTGTTATATTTT